>CM042834.1:16968746-17533733 GCA_023653725.1 Bungarus multicinctus | reverse complement strand
AGCTATTGACTGTTCTTTTTAAAAAAACCAAACGTATTTGTACATATTATGATTGGGTCGATTTGAGTATGAGATAGAAACCCCCACATCTGGAATATTTGTTTGTTTAATATAGTTGGTGTTTTGTTTTGTTTTTTTGTTAAATAGGAATGGAAAAGCTTCTAATTATTTGTAGAGCCGCTATGTAAAGGGGAGAAGAAGTTAAAATTTAGAAGCAGCTAGATCTTGATACTTAGTAACGTGCTAGCATGCAGGAATGATCAAGAATGCTTCCCAAAACAAAAGTGATCAAAAATGCTTGTTCAAGTGAAACATATCATATAGGACAGTGCAACAGTTGGGGAAGAGAGGAACTTCGGGACTATGTACTAAATATGGTATAATATGCTAATTGTTCCTGGGAAAAAATGTGCTGATTGATGCTAGATATCGGTAGTCCTCGACTTAGTTCATTTAGCAATTCACAACAGCCGTGAAAAAATGTGACTTATGACCATTTTTCACACTTGTGACCATTGCATTGCAGCATCCTCAGGGTCGCATGATCTAAATTCAGATGCTTGGCAACTGACTCATATTTACGACGGTTCCCATGTCTTGCAAAGACCAAAAAGGATTTCAAATTCAAAAAGGAATTAGACAGGGATGCCCATTATCGCCGCTTCTTTTTATTATGTCATTGGAGGTCTTAGCAAGAATAATTAGAAATGAAACAGAAATTAAAGGTCTAAAAATAAAAAAACGAAGAATTTAAACTGCAAGCCTTTGCGGATGATTTATTTTTTATATTAGAGGAACCACAAAATTTGGGACCAAAATTATTAGCCAAACTGGAAGAATTTGGAGAAGTCGCGGGGTTAAAGATCAATAAGATAAAAACAAAAATTATCACCAAAAATATGACAAATAAACAGAAAGAATTATTAGCAACGAGAATGGGCATCCAAATTGTAGAAAAGGTAAAATATTTGGGAATTACTATTTTGGCAAGATACACAACATTTAAAAGTAACAACTACGACCCATTAATTAAACAAATAACTAATGATTTGGAAAAATGGGACAAAATAGGTCTATCCCTCATGGGAAGTAATGAGTAATTAATGAGTAATATAGATGAATGTGTTGCCTAAATTACTATTTCTTTTTCAAAATGCCCCCATAAAACTAGAGAAAAAGTTTTTTGATCATTTGGATAGAATAACCACAAATTTTATTTGGCAAAAGGAAAAACCAAGAATTAAGTTAAAATTGCTGCAAGATGCTACTGAAAGAGGAGGATTTGGCCTGCCCGACTGGGAGTTGTACTACAGAGCAGCAATATTAACTTGGGTGAAAGATTGGATTAGTCATAGAAACAAAAAAATACTGATATTAGAAGGTTACAACTTACAGTCGGGTTGGCAATGCCTTCCTCTGGCAGGAGAAGTCAAAAGGTTATAATTATGTCTGTAGGCATAAAGTGAGACAGACCCTTTTAAGCATTTGGAATAAGACAAAAAGACAAATGTATATAGAAACTCCTATTTGGCTATCAACACTAGAAGCATTGATGCACCCACACCTTCTACGCCAAGGAAAAATCATTACTTATGAAGAGATACTAAATGAAAAAGGAGAACTACAAACCAGACAAGAGTTAAAGAACCAAGGAATCGAGGTGGAATGGTAGGCCTACTTGCAACTCCAATCAAAATATTTAAAAGATAAGAGAGAATGGGGAATTAGTAAAACTAGGACAAAACTAGATGAAATATTATTAGGACCCGACCAGAAGATGAAGACCATGGATGGATGGATGGATGGATGGATGGATGGATGGATAGGAAAGGAAGGAAGGAAGGAAAGAAAGAAAGGAAAGAAAGAAAAAGAAAGAAAGAAAGAAAGAAAGAAAGAAAGAAAGAAAGAAAGAAAGAAAGAAAGAAAGAAAGAATTCTTTGTTGGCCAAGTGTGATTGGACACACAAGGAACTTTTGGTGCAAATGCTTTCAGTGTACATAAAAAGATACAGTTGTCAAGAGTGAAGAATCATAAGGTACAACCTTAATAATAGTCATAGAGTACAATAAGCGATCAAATCATACTAAGAAACAGTCAATATAAATCGTAAGGATACAAGCGACAAAGTTATAGTCATACAGTCACAAGTGGGAGGGGATGGGTGATAAGGAGTGATGAGAAGATTAATAGTAATAGTAGTGCAGACTTTGTAAATAGTTGGACAGAGTTGAGGGAATTATTTGTTTAGCAGAGTGATGGCATTTGGGAAAAAACTGTCCTTGTGTCTAGTTGTTCTGGAGTGCAGTGCTTTACATAGCTTCGTTTGTAGAAGTTGAAACAATTTATGTCTGGGATGTGAGGGGTCTGTAGATATTTTCACAGCCCTCTTTTTGACTCATGCAGTATACAGGCCCTCAATGGAAGGCAGCTTCGTAGTAATTGGAATTGGCAGATTGGAAGCCGGATTCACTTAACTAACTCAACAACTGCAATGACTCACTTAGCAGCAAGAAAGGCTGTAAAACGGGGCAAAGCTTGCTTAGCAAGAAGTAACAAATTTCACTTAGCAGTAGAAGTGTTGGGCTTGATTGTGGTTGTATATCGAAGACTACCTGTATTGTTGATGCTAGCTAAGCAATATTGGCTGAACTCGGGCAACATGGTTAAGGTCATAAGATATCCTAAAAGGGGTTGGTTTAAGGTAGGCTTATGAAGAATTAACTATAAAAGTTGTATTGTTGAAGGAATGGCTTTGGCACTAAGCCTATTGGGATTGATCCCCTGGTGTCCTTTTTCTGCACAGGATAAACTCTTTGCAATCACCACCTTGGTGTGTGTTTCATTGGGCGTGGCACGCCAGGTGCGTACCCAGCTTTCTGGGACAACGTTTATAAAAGAAAAAGCCAGGACCTCATCTATTTGGTGATTTAAGGACACAAGAAGAATCCTTGTTAAATCTGGATAAACTAACCCAGCTTTCTTTTTTTCTGCAAGATCTTATCTGAATCGGTCACCGAAGGTTTATTTTTCCACCACTTTTGGGTTCATGCTGGAGCCCATCATTGGAGAATTTCTCTCTCTCTCTCTCTCTCCAGAATATGTGCATTGGACTATTATCGCCATTGTTTATACATACCCTAATCGGCAACTAAAAGCTACACACAACCAGGAATTATATAAATACAATGTGCAGAAAACCGCAGCGTACATATTTGTAAAGACTGAAGTTCCCTCATGATGGGCTCCAGAACAAATCCAAAAGCTTGGAAGAATAAACTTTTGGTCCTTATAACCAACTCAGATTGGATCCTCCAAGATTATCCTGAGACATATATATTTACTTTCTTTTTTCCTTTTTCCTAACAGTGGTTATTTGCCTTCTCTTGAACTTTTCAACTTCGCCTCTGGCATTTTACGGCTCTTGATCTCCATAACTTCATCTCATCTACAGGTATTTCATAGCACTGTGATTCTGGGGGGGGGCAGGGGAGAAGTGATCCAGTGGAGAAAAAAAAATTGGTGTCTCTCTGTGTGTGTGTGTGTGTGTGTGTGTGTGTGTGTGTGTGTGTGTAGTAGCTTCACGAGATTCCCTGGAAAACTTCCAAATGTAGAATCCTAAACCCACTTTTTTAAGGCGGGCCAAATCGCCACATAATTGTCTGTGTTTTCCATTCTTCAAGCAAAATAGCCAGGGAGGATATTATCTAAGGCACCAGAGCAGAAGGAATGAGCTGCGGCCCCTACTTAAATCGATCAGTATGTACTCAAAGGTGCTTTTTCAAGAGGCAACTGGACTTTCTTGGTTTTTTTCCTTTGAAGACATTTCACTTCTCATCCTTCTTCAGCTCTGATAGGATAGTGGGGAACGGATGGATATATATTCTCTTTACCAGTGGTGGCTAACCTTTTTGGATTCCTGTGCCAAAAATTGTGTGCGAGCGCTTGCGTGCCAGCACCCAGAAGGCAATGTGCGCCCCTCATGTCCCCTGCACATGCACCTGCAATCTCCCCCCCCACCGCCCCCTTACCTGCACTGCACCTCCCAGCTGATTTTCGGCTTGTTTGAGGCCTTTTTCGGCTTTTGCAGGCTGAAAAATGGGCCTGTTTCGTCACTTCCGGTATTTCTGGAAATTCCGAAAGTGACAAAACAGGGCTTTTTTTTCGGCCTGCCAAGGCTATCCTCAAACCTCTGGAAGCCGAAAAAGGCCTCAAACAGGCTGAAAATCAGCTGGGAGGCGCGCGCATACGCAGTGAGGTAAATTTTCCTGCACTCACGTGCCGGCACAAATGGCTGTGTGTGCCATCTGTGGCACGCGTGACATAGATTCGCCATCATGGCTCTATACTTTACAGACATTTAGCTATACAATTTGGGATGAATACCCTTTGAATGGTGCGGGAGTAGGAATGGATTTCCTGAGGAAAAATTGCGGAATATAGGAACCATTTGCACCACTCAGGTGACCCTGAAGACTACAGATAAACCTCCAAGTGCTTCAAGGACCCTCTAAAAGGATGCAAATGACAAGTTGTCTGCAAGGAGTATAAATGGGTGGGCTGCTACCGGTTCGCCCCGGTTCAGGCAAACCGGTAGCTAATTTTATCCTTTTTAATTACCTGGTTTGGCGAACTGGTAAATCCCACCCCTGGCTGGCCACGCCTACCCCACCCCGCTTCCCAGGAGTCTCTACGTGGCCCATTTTGGATGCCAGGTAAGTACAGGGCCCGCACGGAGGCTTGGAGAGAGCGAAAAACAGGCCTCCCAGAGGCTCCGGAAGACTATTTCTGTTTCCAGCCTCCAGAGGGCCTCTGGAGCCCGGGAGGCCATTTTTGCCCTCCCGGAGACTTGAGGAAAGCCTCCAGAGCCCAGGGAGGGCGAAAAATGGGCCTCCTGGAAGTTCAGGAAGGCCAAAAATGGGTCCCTTTCCAGCCTCCAGAGGGCCTCTGGGGCCAGAGGAGGTCATTTTCGGCCTCCCAGAGGTTCAAGGAAAGCCTCCAGAGCCTGGGCAGGATGTGACGTGGTGCAGGAGGCGACTAGGCCACACCTACCATGGTCATGCCCACCCAGGAACCGGGCAGAGAACCAGTTGCTAAAATTTTTGCAGCCCACCCCTGAGTATAAATCCTTCCATTCCCCACTAATCCAGTTAGAGCTGAAGAAGCTTCTCGGATGAGAAGCGAAACGTCTTCAAAAGAAAAAACAAGAAAGTCTAGTTGCCTCTTGAAAAAAATAACTTTGGGACGAAACCGTGACCGGGAGGACTGAGAATTTCTACAGACTTTCAGTAGGTTCCTAGTTGATTCCAGTTCCTCCCAGGGATCGCCTGGCCACTCTCATCACCATGCTGATTGGTCAAGCAAGTTAAGATTGCATTGACAGCAAAAAGAAATGCCCCAATAAAAGGGGGCAACTTTATTTTAACACTGCAAGAGTGAAATATAGCTTAAGGCTGCCTCTAGAGACCAGACATTATAGCCAAAAAAGCCAACGCAGTTCTAGGCTGCATTAACAAAGGGATAGAACCAAGGTCACATGAAGTGTTAATATTGCTTTATAATGTCTTGATTAAGATCACACTTGGAATACTGCATCCATCTTTGGTCGCCAAGGTGTTAAAAAACTATTAAGGCTGTAGAAAGAGTGCAAAGAAGATGATCAGGGGACTGGAGGCTAAAACACAACAAAGAATGGTTGCAGGAACTGGGTATGTTTAGTTTAATGAAACGAAGGACTAGGGGTGACAGGATAGCAGTGTTCCAGTATCTCAGGGGCTGCCCCAAAGAAGAAGGAGTCAAACTATTCTCCAAAGCAGAGATCGCCAATTTTTTTACCTCAGGGACCACCGAACTCATAATTTTAAATCCTGCGGACCAGAGACCCTGGGAAAATCCCCCCAAAAAGTCTGCAGGAAAATTCCCCATCCCATTTTCCTACCGATCGATCATTCTTTATTTGGGATTGCAGGATACCATCTCCAGCTCCTTTCTCGGAGGGGGAGAGAGAGACTTTTGGCTTCATGCAAGGAAAACAGCAGAAGCAGCAGAAGTCTTTCTTTCTCTCCCTCAAACTCCGCCAGAAATGAGTCTTTGTGACAGTCCCTGGCCCACTGATTAGCAACCACTGCTCCAAAGCACCTGAAGACAGGACAAAAAACAATGGAAGGAAACGAATCAAGGAGAGAAGCAACGTAGAAATAAGGAGAAATATCCTGAAGTTAGACTTGCCTTCAGAACTTGTGGAAGCTTTTATGAAGAGACTGGACAGCCATTTGTCTGGAATGATATAGGGTTTTCTGCCTGAGCAGGGGGTTGGACTAGAAGACCTCCAAGGTCCCTCCCAACTCTGTTATTCTATTACAGGGACATGGCAAAACAAAAATATTTTGCTGGAACACATTGCATATTAGCTGCCAGCAAAAAAAAAAAACAGTTTTCAAACCGAGGATGGCTTGTTGAGTTACGGATATTGTCCACATTAATGAGCAAAACCTGGACATTTTAATATGTTCTATACATATTGATTAAGGATTCTCCAGCTTCATATTTAATTTTTCAGAAGATTCACCTTTTAAAATAGTTGTTTTAAGAAAATAATTCAATTGGAGTGTGCGAAAGATCTTTTAACCTTTTGGCGTTTCATCCTAGATACTCAAGTGCTTCAAGATAATGTGAAAAAGAGCCGAGAAATGAAACTCCCTTATCTATGGAAAAGTGAGGATTTGCTGGTAAGATCTATTGTAGCCGTGTGAGTTTCGATCTTCTCTTCTTTGAATGTTTACAACCTTCTCGTTGCAAGGCTGCCCTTAGAAATGTCTCTTGGTCCAAAATTTGCTACCAGGTGGATAAAAAGCAAGTTGGAGATCCTGCAAGAGCTGCATTCAAAAGATGGGCTCTGGAGGGGCCAGTACAAATTTGGTACAGCATTGTCTGTACCACAAGGGTACATATGGTTTTTCCAGGATGCAGAGAAAGCATCAACATTGTATGTTCTATCCAGTAATATGCCTCAGAACAGGCAACCAATATATTTAGGATGCAATAATATTATAATTGAGTTGGTTTCCCTTAAATTGTACATCAAGCTGCCTGCGGATTTGTTACAAAGATGGATCTTCATTTACAAAAAATATTTTTTGAATAATCACTAAACGAAGGGTTGTAAGTTGAGGATTTACTCGGTATCAGTTGGCCCTTCTTCTGAGATATGAAGGGAAGGCCCTTGTGGGAGGGGTCTTCAACATTTCAGAATCAAACCCAGAAAAGTTTGGAACCTGTGAAGGCAGAAACCTAGCATCTGCCTACAACCATGTACAACACAGGCACTCCAATTGATTCCGTATCACCTGTTAGGACTGAATTCATTGTGTATTATGCAACACCTTTGTTTACATAGCTCTATTGAGGTAATCTTTGGATTGTGACTGGTTGCTTAGCAACCATTTGAAATTACAGCAGAACCCGCCGCCTCTCCCCCCCCCCCTGAAAAATTACCCAGTTCCAAAGTTTTTATAGCTCCACAGCCTGGTCACGTGACCAGAACAGAATAACAGAGTTGGAAGGACCTTGTAGGTCATCTAGTCAATCCTCACCGCCCAAGCAGGAGACCCTGCCTACACCATTTCTGACAGATGGCCGTCTAGTCTCTTCTTGAAAACTTCCAATAATGAAGCTGCCACAACTTCTGAAGGCATCTTCTATTCTGTCGGTTGATTGCTCTCATTGTCAGAAAATTTATCCTTACTTCCATGTTGAATCCCTCATTGATCAGTTTCCATCCATTATTCCTGTTCTGGCCTTCAGGTGCTTTGGAAAATAGGTTGTCCCCCTCCTCAAATATTGTAAGACTGCTATCATGTCTCCCCTGGTCCTTCTCTTCACTAAACTAGCCATGCCCAGTTCCTATAACCATCATATGTTTTAGTATCCAGCCCCCTAATCATCCTGGTTGCTCTTCTCTGTACTTTTTCTAGAGTCTCAACATCTTTTTTTATAGTGTGGTGACCAAAACTGGATGTAGTACTCTAGGTGTGGTCTTACTAAGGCTTTATAGAGTGGTATTAGTACCTCTCTTGATCTTGATTGTATCCCTCTGTGAATGCAATTTAGGATTGCATTAGCTTTTTTGGCTGCTGCTGCAAACTGTTGGCTCCTATTTAATTGGTTGTCCACTCAATTGATTGACCACAGTTTGAATGCTCAGCATTTGAAGCATCCCATGTTCACATCATCATGATTTGTGGGTTTTTTTCCCTTTAAATGAGAGCTCACCTTTGTTAAGGAGGGCTCAGACCCTCAACTTATTTTATTTCCCTTCCTCGGCCTAGGAAGCCTGGCTAAGATTTTGAATCCGGACCAGCCTTTTTTAGATGTTGGAATGGGGCCGTGATGGCAAACCTGTGGCACGTGTGTCACGCAGAGTCATTTGTGCCGTCATGCAAGCCCCAGTCAAACTTAACTGCCCTGCGCATGCACGCGCCTCCCAGCTGATTTTCGGCCTGTTTGAGGCTGTTTTCGTCCTCCTGGAGGGTAGCGGGAAGCCTCTGCAGCCTCAGGAAGCTGAAAAACAGGCCTTCTGGAAATACCAGAAGTGCCGAAATGGGCCCATTTTTAGCCTCCTGAGACTGCAGAGGCTTCCCTCCAGCTTCCAGGAGGGCAAAAACAGCCTCCCCCACGCTCCAGAGGCCCTCCAGAGGCTGAAAACAGGCACTTCCGGTATTTCCGAAAGGCCTGTTTTTCGGCCTTCCGAGGCTGCAGAAGCTTCCCTCAAGCCTCAGGGAGGGCAAAAACGGCCTCACACAGGCCGAAAATCAGCTGGGAGGCATGCGCAGTGCAGGTAAAGGGGTGGGGTGGGGGTGTTGCATGCATATGTGCAGGGGGGGGCAGGGTACATTGCATTGTGAGTGCCGGCACGCACATGCTTTCGGCACCCCACAACAAAAAGTTTCGCCATCCCTGGAATAAGATAACACATGGTTCTGCCGTTGTGACCTTGCAGAGAAAAACGGAATCGGAGCGGGAGAATATTGTCTGGGAATGGAAAGAGCTGCAAAGGTTTCTCCGGGATCAAGAAGAGCTCTTGTTAAGGCAGTTGGAAGAGCTGGAGAAGGACATCATCGCCAGGCGAGACGAGCACCTTTCCAGAAATGGCCGTGGCCGAGCCAGCCGGGAAAAAGGAGAAAAGGAGCCTCCGTCAAAGGTGGTCAATTAAAACTTCCCAAAATGAAATGTGATTTTTTTTTTTTTTGGCCTTCTTGATTTCGACTTGGAAAGAGCCACCTGCCGCTTTCTCAATGTCTACAGGCAGTCCTCGACTTACGACCACCATTGAGCTCAACATTTCTTTGGCTAAGTGAGGCAGTTGTTCAGTCGAGTTTTGCCCCATTTTGCGACCTTTCCTGCCACCTGTTGTTAAACGAATTGCTGCTGTTGTGAAATGAGTCGCACGGCGGTTCAGGGAATATGGCTTCGCCGTTGGCTTTGCTTGTCAGAGGTTCTCAAAAACGGATCGCACAACCGTGCGGGACCCTTCGACCGTCATAAATGTGAACCGGTTGCAAAGTGTCCAAAGTATGGTCATGTGACTACGATGCTGCAGCGGTCCTAAGTGTGAAAAATGACCATAAGTCGTTCTTTTCAGTGCTGTTATAACTTCAGAACGGTCACTAAATGAAGGTGTTAACTCATAAAATATTTCTGTGGTCTTTTAGAGTTGCCAACAGAAAGGGAGGGGGAAGCAGTGGGCAGATTGCATTCCATAAATGTTCTCAAAGATAGTTTATAGGTGACTGAAGTTTCTGCCATGCAAAATTCTAACTGGAGACCATGACTGATAACTCTGGGCTATGGATGTATCCCGTTGGAGAATATGAATTATGATACACCCAGGGGCTGGGGGGAAAACCAGGGTCAAGGGTGACAATGAATGATGTATCCCAGAGTCGGCTACACCTTGCAGTGCAGGCATGTTTACTCCTAATAAATCTTTAAGTTTGAAAATCTGGCTAGAGATTCATGGTTTAAATGGAGGTAACTACCGGAGCCCTGACAGAAGGGTTATAAGTTAAGGATCTCTGGGCTGCTTATAAAAATGGCTCCTTCAAAATAATCCTTAAGAGACAGCATTTAGCCAACTATGTCTGACTTCAGAGACCTAAAGTAGAGTCAAGCTGACAGGCAGTCCTCAACGTATAACAGTTCATTTAGTGGCCGTTTGAAGTTACAACAGCACAGAAAAAAGTGACTTATGACCATTTTTTCACACTTACAACAGTTGCAGCACCCCCATGGTTACGTGATCAAAATTCGGATGCTTGGCCACTAACTCATATTTATGACGGTTGCCCGTTGTGCAACCTTCGGACCAGCAAAGTCAATGGGGAAGCCAGATTCATTTAACAACTATGTTACACGCTGTCAGGATTCCAGCAATCGCCCTAATTAAATCATGATTCTCGAGCCAATCTTCAAAAAACTTCAAAGGATTTATTAGAGGCGACATACTGGCACTGCCCTGTATGAAGCCAACTCTGGCATCTGTAATTTACAGTCACCTGTGACCCTGGTTTTCCCCCCATCCCCTGGGGGAAAATTCATATTTTCCAATGGGACACATCCATAGCCAAGAGTCATCAGTCATGCTCTCCAGTTAGAATTTTGCATGGCAGAAACTTCAATCACCTATAAACTATCTTTGAGAACATTTATGGAATGCAATCTGCCCACTGCTTCCCCTTCCCTTTCTGTTGGCAACTCTAAAAGACCACAGAAATACTTTATGAGTTAACAGCCTTCATTTAGTGACCGTTTTGTCTCATAAACCAGATTCTCTAATTGAGCACGTTCACTGGCTGGGTGTCATCGTTCATGTTCTCCAATTAAATATATTCGCGGGCAGAAACTCTGGTATTTTAGTTACAGTCTTTTAAAGATAAGAGTTGGAATGTACTTTCGCTTTCAAACTGCTCTTCCAGATTTCCTTCCTCCCCTCCCCCCCTCCCCTATGGCAACTACTAAAACAGGCATAGGAATGTTTTATGAGTTGACACTCACTTAACAACTGCAATGATTCACTGAACAACTGTGGCAAGAGAGGTGGTAAGGTCCTATTGTGGTCGTAAGTTGAGGATTACCTGTTTATGTCTACTAATCAAAACGAGTTGAGTGGAACATCGTCGGGAAAAATATTTTGAAAATTATTGAATTTAATTCATTAATGATGTGAACAATTAATTATATTGCATCTGTGGTCACTTTAATTAAAACCATTTCTATGTTTGTATTAAATATTCACTTACACTTAAAGAGGAAAATGATTAATGCTGTTTAGTAATTTTTTTATGGGGAAATGGTTATAGAAGAAAAGAATATGAATTATTTCCAGAAGTCTATTATGCCTGATACATTTTTCTTTCTGTTTTTTTCCTTCTTCCCTTCCTTTTTTTGCTGCAGAGTCTCAGAAGGGCAACCAAGGGGTATGTTTATATAATTAGAACTAATTTTGTCACTTTAAATGTACATTAATCTTTATATAATTGTGTCAATATGTTGTATTCATTGAATAGAATTAGAATAGAATAAAAATCTTTTATTGGCCAAGTGTGATTGGAAAAAAAAAGGAATTTATCTTAGTGCAAATGCTCTCAGTGTACATAAAATAAAAGATATATTCGTCAAGAATCATCAGGTACAACATTTAATAATAGTCATAGAGGGTACAATAAGCAATCAAATCATACTAGGAAACAGTCAATATAAATCATAAGGTTACAAGCAACAAAGTTACAGTCATACAGTCACAAGTGGGAGGGGGTGGGTGATGAGTGGTGAGAAGATTAATAGTAATAGTAGTGCAGACTTTGTGAATAGTTGGACAGTGTTGAGGGAATTATTTGTTTAGCAGAGTGATGGCGTTTGGGGAAAAACTGTCCTTGTGTCTAGTTCTGGTGCGCAGAGCTCGTTTTGAGGGTAGGAGTTGAAACAGTTTATGTCCAGGATGTGAGGGGTTTGTAAATATTTTCACAGCCCTCTTTTTGACTCGTGCAGTATACAGGTCCTCGATAGACGGCAGGTTGGTAGTAATTGTTTTTTTCTGCAATTCTATTTAGATAGATTCAGTAATTTCCCTGTAGAACTGGATCAGCAGCTCTTTGGGCAGTTTGAGCTTTCTGAGTTGGCACAGAAATAACATTCTTTGTTGTGCTTTTTTGATGACATTTTTGATGTTAGGTCTTGTAGTATGACAGAACCTAAAAATTTGGAGGACTCTACTGTTGATACTGTGTTGTCTAGTATTGTAAGAGGTGGTAGTATGGGAGGGTTGACCTCGGAATGATTCCTTAACTCCTGTGTAATTTGCATTGATTATATTTGACTGTTTTTAATGGTATTCTTCTTGTTTTTCATTGTATTGTTAGCAACCAAGATAGGCAAGCATGTCAATTTCATAAATCAGTAAAAGAGAGGTAAGAAGGAAGTTTGACAAGCCGAACAAAATACTCAGTATCAAATTCTGTCTGGAGTCTTTGCTCTGAACGGGCAGCCATTTTTATCATATGAACAGACAAATTGGTGTCGCCTGAGGGAAGCGAAGAGCATACGATTGTCAGAATAATTCCTACAAGCAGTATTAGAAGTATTGATTTTCATCCTTCTAAGTAGCATTAAACAAACATAATGTCCCCTATACAGGCTGTCCTCGAGTTATGACTGCAATTGAGCCCCAAATTTCTGTTGCTAAGTGAGACAGTTAAATGAATTTATTTATTTATTTATTTTATCGGATTTATATACCGCCCTTCTCCCGAGGGACTCGGGGCAGTGTACAGCCAAATAAAAATACAATATAAATTACAAAAGTTAAAAATAGATTAAATTCAAGCCTACTAACATTATACCTTAAAACCCCAATAATTAAAATACAAAACCGATTCTCAAACCCCAATTTAAAATCAGCCCAGGTCGGTCTACTCAAAGAGCCAGGTTTTCAGAGCACATCTAAACGCCCTCAGGTCAGTGGTTATCCATAATTCAGGAGGCAGCTTATTCCAGAGGGCGGGTGCCCACACAGAGAAGGCCCTATTTCTTAGGGTCACCAGGCGGCACATGGATGCCGTCAGGACTCGAAGGAGACCCTCCCTGTGGGAGCACACCGGTCGGTGGGAGACTACTGGCATAACGCGGTCTTGCAAGTAACCTGGTCCGATGCCATGGAGTGCTTTAAAGGTCAAAACCAGAACCTTAAAGCGAACCCAGAAGGCCACCGGCAACCAATGCAGCTTGCGTAGGAGAGGCGTCACATGGGATTTTCTTGACGCTCCCATGACTACCCGTGCGGCCGCATTTTGCACCAGTTGAAGCCTCTAGGTGCTCCCCGCAGGGAGCCCCATGTAGAGGGCGTTACAGTAGTCCAGGCGGGAGGTGACCAGAGTGTGAGTGACCGTGCGTAAGGCATCCCGATCAAAAAAGGGTCGTAACTGGCGCATCAGGCGAACCTGATAAAAAGCCCCCCCCGGAGACGGCTATAATATGATCTTCTAAAGACAGCCGTGCATCCAGGAGGACGCCTAGATTGCGAGCCCTCTCTGTGGGGGTCAAGATCTCTCTCCCAATAGCCAGCGACGGAGTCAGCTGATTATATCGGGTAGCCGGAAACCACAGCCACTCAGTCTTGGAAGGGTTGAGTCGAAGCCTGTTCCTGCCCATCCAAATCCGCACGGCCTCCAGGCACTGGGACATAACCTCCACAGCATTGTCCCCTTTTTACAACCTTTCTCGCCACTGTTGTTAAGTGAATCACTGCAAGTTGTTAAATTAGTGAACATGGTTGTTAAGTGAATCTGGCTTCCCCATTGGCTTTGCTTGTCAGAAGGTCGCAAAAGGGAATCACATGACCCCTGGGACACAGCAACTGTCATACATGTGAGTCAGTTGCCAAGTGTCTGAATTTTTTATTTTTTTATTTTATTGAGCAAAACAATTAAAAACATTGAACATAGTGAAGTCGGTTTGACATAACTTTTGGTCAGTATCACATAGACATATATTTTCCTTTATACAATTATTCAAATATATACATTTGTTCGCTCATATATTACATTTTCCAACATTGTTAGTCCTATTTTCATCTCATACATTCATTTACCCTCTCAACAACTCTTTTCCCAACTTAAGACCTTCCTTTCTGCTCCCACCAGTGATAGAATCTACCCCAAATGACGTCATAGGCCAATTCATCTTTATTTTTCATCTCTAAAGTTAGCTTGTCCATTTCAGTGCACATCAAGATTTTCTTTATTACTTTGTCTTCACTTGGTAGAATAGAATAGAATAGAATAGAATAGAATAGAATTCTTTATTGGCCAAGTGTGATTGGACACACAAGGAATTTGTCTTGGTGCAAATACTCTCATATACATAAAAGATACATTTGTCAAGAATCATAAGGTACAACATTTAATAATAGTCATATACAATAAGCAATCAAATCATACTAGGAAACAGTCAATATAGATTGTAAGGATACAAGCGACAAAGTTACAGTCATACAGTCACAAGTGGAGAGTGAGAAGGTTAATAGTAAGTAGTGCAGATTTTGTAAATAGTTGAACACTGTTGAGGGAATTATTTGTTTAGCAGAGTGATGGCATTCAGGAAAACACTGTCTTTGTGTCTAGTTGTTCTGGTGTGCAGTGCTCTATAGCGTCGTTTTGAGGATAGGAGTTGAAACAGTTTTTGTCTGGGATATGAGGGGTCTGTAGATATTTTCACACCCCTCTTTTTGACTCATGCAGTATACAGGTCCTCGATGGAAGGCAGGTTGGTAGTAATTGTTTTTTCTGCAGTCCTAATTATCCTCTTTCCAGTTCTGGGCAAAAAAATGGTTATTAAGTCACTTTTTCCGGTGGCGTTGTAACTTCGAATAGTCACTAAACGAATGGTTGTAAATCAAGGCCTGCCTGTATTCTTTTGGTAAAAAAGCTTCTTCATGCTTGCTTATGGAATATTATGGTGTGATGAATCCACTACAGGTAGTCCTCAACTTACCACAGTTCATTTAGTGACCATTCAAAGCTACTACAGCCCCGAAAAATGTGACTTATGACTATTTTCCACAGTTATGACCTTTGCAGTATCCACATGGTCACGGGATTGAAATTCAGATGCTTGGCAGTTGATTCATATTTATGACCATTGCTGTGTCCCAAGATCATAGGATCACCATCTACCACCTGCCGACAAGCAAAGTCAATGGGAAGCCAAATTTTATTTTACTGGGTTGCTAACTTATCAACTGCAGCTATTCATTTCACAGCTGTGGCAAGAAAGGTCTAAAATGGAGCAAAACTCACTTAACCAATGTCTCACTTAATAACAGAAGTGTTGTGGCCCGCCAGCAGAGCTGGCAGCAGACTTGGACAGTGAGGAGGTTGGTGAGGCATGTTCTATGTGGGCCAGTCTTGGAGTCTGGGGAAGGCTCAGACGAGTGCCCTGAGTCAGGGCAGAGATGGGGCCAGGGCTGTCCGACAGTTATCAGCTACCTTTGGAGTCGAAGATCAGTGAGGCAGAAGAACAGCTGGAGCCTGTTCCCAATGTGCACATGTGCAGAGCTGCCAGGAGAAGGGAACAGTTAAAGAGCAAAGATCGACTCAGGAGTAAAGGCTCAGGTAGACGGTGAATGGCCCCTCCCATAGGGAATAAAAAGGAGCGAATGGGGAGTGGTGCTTGCAGGAGACAATTAGTTCATTAGAGTGAAGGTCTGTTCCTGATTTCTTGCCAAGTCATTGCTGCTACAGTGTGGTGTTTGGAAGATACTGTTCTGGCAACTCTCCAAGCCTGATCAAGGTCTGTAGTTGTGAAATCTCATGAAAGACTGTTTGCCAGGACTCTTCCTGCTGGAGACTTCCCTGTATAACCTAAATAAAAGGGATTTTATCGGGACGAGGAGGAGTCTTCATGATCTTGGGAAGCCCAGTTCAGAATAAGAAGTTTGGGGCTCAGTTGTGGTTGCAAGTTGAGTACCATCTGTATAGGAGGGCTGATTTCAGCTTATGACAATAGAAAGAATCAAAATAGACAAGAAATGTCAACTAGGAAATCGGTCCTAGATCGAAATCGGATATAAAGACCGTAGATTCAATCCGAAAAAGCTCTTTATTTTTCCATTTTTTAATCAGCAGGAAGAATGGGGCATTTTCTAAATGTCAGAGAGACTTCCTGGAGGTGGAGTGCAGGTTCAACCGCTTTTTGAGAAAGAGGATTGAACTAAGAGAAGTTTTATGTACATTTAAAGGTGAGTTCAAACCGATGATGGAGATGTTGGTCTAGGACAGTGGTAGCTAACCTTTTTGGGCTCCTGTGCCCAAAATTGCGCATACAATTCACACACCCCGCCACTTCCCCCTTACCTGCAATGCTCCTCCCAGCTGATTTTCAGCCTGTTTGAGGCCTTTTTCGGCCTCCCAGAGGCTTGAGGAAAGCCTTTGCAGGCCGAAAAATAGGCCCATTTCGTCACTTCCAGTATTTCTGGAAATATAGGAAGTGACAAAACGGGCCTATTTTTCGGCCTGCAAAGGCTTTCCTCAAGCTTCTGGGAGGCCGAAAAAGGCCTCAAACAGGCCAAAAATCAGCTGGGAAGCACGCGCATGTGCAGTGAGCTAAGTTTGCCTGCCGTTCGCATGCCAGCACAAATGGCTCTGTGTGCCACCTGTAGGATGCATGTCATAGGTTTGCCATCACAGGTCTAGGAGCAAAAAAGACCCTAGTTGGCTCCCTTCGCATACACAGAAACCCCGGAGGAATTGGGGGCCAACCCCTCCCTTTCAGTCCAAAATTCAGGGTTGGGGAGAGAGGAAGGGGGTTGGAGTAAGAGAGGGGAGACCCAGGTTTTGGTTCCCCCCCTCAGCCATTGAAGCTGCAAGCAGGATTAGGGCTAGTTCCCTCATCTAAGCCTGTTCTGGCCCAGCTCCCCAAACACAACAAATCCTCTGAGGTGAACTCAAAAGATTCCTTTATTAGGAATGCCGGCAGCGCCGACAGAAAGTTTCTCTTGCAGGCTAACAAATCTGTCCAGCCGGAAGATGAATAGTTGTCTGCCCAGGGGGTGGGCTTCAAAAATTTTAGCAATGGGTTCTCTGCCCGGTTGCTGCATGGACGGTCACTAAATGAACTGTTGTAAGTCGAGGATTACCTGTAATCCCTGGTGGGCTTAAAACGGAGGGCCATGGTTCTTATCTCTCTCCTCTTTATCTTTCTCCCCTTTCAGAATTGCTGAAGCTGGAAATGGAGGAAGAGGCAGATGAATATGTTTTACCAGGTAAAACTATGTTAAAACTACTTTTTAAAAATATATTTTTCTTTCTTGTCACGGTTGTGCTGGTTATAGCTAAGTCAGAAAAATGCAAAGTGCCAAGTGAAGAGTTCCAGAAACCCCTCCCCGCCCCAAAATGTTCAAGGCTGGATATTTCAGAGCCATCTCTTTCTTTTGGTGTAATCAAACCCTTCTAGAACCTGAAGTTACTTGTGCTATTCCAGATACAGCTTGGCTTCAATGAAGCATTTATGGACCTTTCTTTATAAGAGCCATGGTGGCGCAGTGGTTAGAATGCAGTACTGCAGGCTACTTCTGCTGACTGGCAGTTCAAATCCCACCAGGTTCAAGGGTGACTCAGCCTTCCATCCTTCCGAGATGGGTAAAATGAGGACCCAGATTGTTGGGGCCAAGAGGCTGGCTTAGAGAGGGCTGTGAAGCACTGTAAAGCGGTATATGTGTCTTAAGTGCTATTGCTATGGCTATTTCTGTGCCATGAATCGTCTCGAGAATCTGCTGAAATTTGAGGCCCCCTCCTCAGAAAAATCTATTTAAAAAGCATAAAGTAAAATACACAGATATTGTATTTATTTATTTTTAGGAAATGCATATTGCCGCCTATTTGCACATGGCCACTCAAGGCGGCTTACAGGAATATTAAAACTTCATGTATAAAACAATAAAACTAATAAAAGAGAATAATATCATAATAAAATAATATAATAAAATAACACACACACACACACACACACACCCTGCCCTGGTGGCAACAGATCACACGAGCCATTTAACGGGCTCCATCCCGCTCTTCATTCCCCAGGCCCGCTGACAGAACCAAGTCTTCAGCGCCTTCCGGAAGAGTGCTGGAGTGGAGGCCGTTCTAATCTCTGAGGGGATGATTTATTTTATTTTTATTTTTATTTTAATCGCACTTTTATACCGCTCCCTCTCCCAAAAAGGGACTCGGGGCGGTGAACAGCCCACTAAAAAACATACAATAAAAATAAATAAATACAATTAAAAAATAAATTAAATAACCAAATCGGCTGTCTATTAAAATTTAAGTTAAAAATTAAAACTAATAAAACCCTAATTTAGAGTTAGATTAAAACCAAAAAACATAGTTACTGGCCAGGCCGGCCTGTTCAAAAAGCAGGGTTGTTACTGCGCGTCGGAAGGTCAGAATATCCGTCATAGCCCGTATCTCACGGGGTGAGATCGTTCCATAGGGAGGGAGCTCCCACAGAGAAAAGCCCGAACTCTCGGGGCCACCAGCCTGACAACGGTCAGGCGGCGGCACCCCAGTAGGGCCACCCTGTGGGAGCGTACTGGGCGCGTGAGGTTGTTGATGGCAGCAGGCGGTCCCGGAAGTACCCAGTCCCGAGCCAGGGAGCACTTTAAATACCATCAGTACCACCTTGAATCGAATCCGGTAGGCCACAGAAGCCAGTGCAGCCTGCGGAGAAGTGTGTTACGTGTGCGCTTCGAGGGGTTGATTTCCAGAGAGAGGGAACCACCGTGGAAAAGGCCCTTCTGCTGGGTCCCATCAGGTGTATCTTCCTCAGGGATGGGACTCGCCACATTCCCTGCCTGTCATGCCCCTGTCAGAGTCTGAATCCAAGGAGGAAGACAAAAGCTGACAGGGAATGGGAGTCCATTGGTGTGGAAGAAACTGGCTGGGCAGAGAAGAGAATAGGTAGAACAAGGGAGAGGGAGTTCAAAGGGAGACCCAGGCCTCTTCATCCTAGGGCACGCAGGGAGGAACGGAGAAGAGAGCAACGTGGGTTGCGTGGCTTACGGGGGAGGAAAGGGCCCTGATTCCCTTCATTTACCTCTCCCCCACTCTGCCCAGCCGGACTTTGGCCTTCCCCAGTTTCCTCCACAGCCAACTGAGCCATACTCCCACTTCCCGTCAGCTGTTTGTCTTTCTCCTCAGATTCAGATTCTGACAGGGGCATAACACTGCCTCCCCGTTCTGGTGGGTCGGGGAGATGTGACCAGCAAGAGATGGTCCCTCAGATAACCTGGTCCCAAGCCATGAAGTGCTTTAAAGGTGACAACCAGCACTTTGAATTGTACCCGGAAACAAATTGACAACTAATGCAGCTCCCACAGGAGAGGTGATACACATATGCACACCGAGTCCTGCACAAAACCATGTAATAAGTGTAATAATGCTAGACGATGAGGTATACATTGTGTTACAAAGGAGACCAATTATACTCAAATCCAGTTACCAACGTATTTAAATATTGGGAGTATTTGTTTTAACGGATCTATGAATCAATTAATTCCATAAGAAAACAATATCCTTTTTAATGTGTAATAATTCTAGACGGTGAGATTTATTGGAGTTAACTTTTTTGGGGGGGAGGATGGGGACCGGAAGCCATTAACCTCTTTGTTGCCTTATCAAATGAAAGGGTACGTTTCAGCCAGAGGCTAGTGAAAAATAAAAGTTGGGAAATTTTTGTTTAGGCCCCTGTTTTTCAATCTTGGCAGCTTCAAGATGGGTGGACTTCAACTCCCAGAATTCCCCAGCCAGCTGGCTGGGGAATTCTGGGAGTTGAAGTCCACCCATCTTAAAAGTTGCTAGGTGGAGAAATATTGGTTTAGGTGGAATGTTGAGGATGGTTACTTTCATTAACGTTCATTCAGGGCTGGGCTGCTGGGGCTTTGCAGGGATTCGGGGAGAGACCCTAGCTAAAATTCTGTGCAGTTCGGAGAACCCCCAAATCTCACTCCTGGCTGGCCCCGCCCATCCCACCCCAGGAGTCCCCACGCAGCCTGTTTTGGATGCAGATAAGTGAAGGGTGCGTACAGAGGCTCGGGGGGGGGGGGTTGAAAAACGGGCCTCCCGGAACTTTTGGAAGGCTGGAAATGGGCCTGTTTCCGGCTTCCAGAGAGCCTCCGATGCCTGGGGTGGCCGTTTTTGCCCTCCTGGAGGCGCGAGCAAAGCCTTCGGAGCCCAGGAAGGGCAAACCCCGCCCCCTTGGTGATGCAGGAGGAGGACTAGGCCATGCCCACCATGGCCATGCCCACCCAGCAACCGTGCAGAGAACCCGTTGCTAAAAATTTTGAAGCCCATCCTTGCGTTCATTTCCTGTTATATCATTCTTTTTCGCCTGGGTTGTTTCTTTTGTGATTATTAATTAATTAATTTTATTTATTTATTTAATTTAATTTATATACCGCCCCCTCTCCCAAATTGGGACTCAGGGCGGTGCACAGCCCAACTAAAACAATACAATATCAAATATAAAATTTAAAAATAGATTAAAAATGAATTAAATTTATGGCTGAGAGATTAAGACTATAATAAATAATAAAACAGGGTAAAAATTCAAAATTAAAACCTTCCAATAGTACTAGGCCAGACCGGCTTGCTGGAAAAGATGGGTCTTCAATGCGCGCCGGAAGGTTCACATTAATACTTTGCCTCCCGCAAAACATTTTGAGAGTATCTGACTTTTTTTTTTTTTGGTCTTTCCTATCCCTGCGTTGCCATGGGATGCTCCTGGATGGATGAGTTGCAAAGTGAACTGACAGATAAATGGCACGAATTTCTGAATAATATTTTCTGCTTTTTCCTCAGGAGCCCAAAAAAAATCCACGGGGTACTTCCGCTTTCTCCAATCCTGCAGAAGAACCGGAAGGGAGCTGGCTTTGACCCAGAAGGCTCAGGTGAGGGACGTTCCAAGTGAGAAAGGGGAGGAGCCAATGATTGCGAAGAAGGAATATTGGGGTGGCTGGCAGATCTTCTAGAGTGGTGACTCTCAGATAACAGATAATCAGAGTTGGAAGGGACCTTGTAGGTCATCTAGTCCAACCCTCCGCCCAAGCGGGAGACCCTACACCATTTCTGACAAATGGCAGTCCAATCTCTTCTTGAAAGTCTCAAGTCATGAAGCTCCCACAACTTCCGAGGGCAACTTCTGTTCCATTGGTGGATTGTTCTCACTGTCAGAAAGTTTCTCCTTATTTTCTGGTTGAATCGCTCCTTGTTCAGTTTCCATCCATTATTCCTTGTCTGGCGTACTGGTGCTTTAGAAAATAGCTTGACTCCTTCCTCCCTGTGGCAGCCCCTCAAATATTGGAAGACCGCTATCCTGCCTCCCCGGTCCTTCTCTTCACTAGGCTAGCCAAACCCATGGAGGCATGTTTTAGCCTCCAGTCCCCTAATCATCCTGGTTGCTCTTCTCTGTACTTTTTCTAGAGCCTCAATGTTTTTTTTATAATGTGGTGACCAAAACTGGATGCAGTACTCTAGGTGTGGTCTTACTAAGGCTTGTGCAAAATCAAAATTGCAGGTAGTCCTCGACTTACAACAATTCATTTAGGTCAGCACTTCTTTATTCTCCTACCATCAGGTAGGAGATATAGAAGCACAGCCAGCCAAACAAATAGGCTGAAAAATAGCTTTTATATGTGGGCTGTCAGACTTCTGAATGCAATATAACACCACAATTAGGTTTAATATGATAGACTTGCAGAGCCAGTGCAACATGCAACATGTTCATACCGGAATAATATAATATAATGTTACATACATATTGTTCTGGCCAAGGCTTATTGTGTCACTAATAAACACACGTTAGTCCCAAAACCCTTTTTTCTTTATTTCAACGGCTGTGAATTTTAGTCATTCACAGCCCGTAATGAGTCTCCAACAGTTTATAAATAATTTATTTATTTATTTATTTTATCATATTTTTATACCGCTCCCTCTCCCAAAAAAGGGACTCGGGGCGGTGTACAGCCTACTAAAAACACATAAATACATTATAAATACAGTTAAAAATATATTAAACGCAATTGTTCCGGCTGTGTCCCATCAAAACCAAATACAGCAATATAAAATCAGGGATCTTAGATAAAAATTAAAAATTAATTACTAAAACCCAACTAGTTTAAAACCAGAACCCATTTATTCGGCCAGGCCAGCCTGCCTAAAAAGTAGGGTTTTAACTGCGCGCCGGAAGGCCAGGATATCCGTCATAGCTCGTATCTCCGGGGGGAGATCATTCCATAGGGAGGGAGCTCCCACAGAGAAAGCCCGAACTCTCGGGGCCGTCAGCCGACAGTGGCCGGGCGGCGGTACCCCGAGGAGGGCAACCCTGTGGGAGCGTACTGGGCGGCGGGAGGTTGATGATGGCAGCAGGCGGTCCCGTAAGTACCCAGGTCCCGAGCCATGGAGCACTTTAAATACCATCAGTATCACCTTGAATCGAATCCGGAAGGCCACAGGAAGCCAGTGCAGCCTGCGGAGAAGCGGTGTAACGTGGGAGCTCCGAGGGGCACCCACGATCACCCGCGCGGCTGCATTCTGGACCAACTGCAACCTCCGGAGACTCTTCAAGGGGAGCCCCATGTAGAGAGCATTGCAATAATCCAGGCGGGAGATAACGAGGGCGGAAGTGACTGTGCGAAGTGCGCCCAGATCCAGAAAGGGCCGCAACTGGTAAATCAGATGAATCTGATAAAAAGCCCCCCTGGCGACAGCTGCAATGTGTTCTTCTAAAGACAGCCGTACGTCCAGGAGGACACCCAAGTTGCGCGCCCTTTCCACGGGGGTCAAAACCTCTCCCCCCACGGCCAGCGAAGGAACCAGCTGGCTGTATCTGGGCGCAGGAAACCACAGCCACTCGGTTTTGGTCGGGTTGAGACGAAGCCTGTTACGACCCATCCAACTCCGCACGGCCTCCAGGCACCGGGACATCACTTCGACGGCTTCGTTGGGGTGGCCCGGGGTGGAGATGTACAGCTGAGTATCATCAGCGTACTGATGGAACTCCACCCCGAAGCCACGGATGACCTCACCCAGCGGCTTTACATAAATGTTGAACAGCAGGGGCGAGAGCACCGACCCCTGAGGGACCCCACATAGTAGAGGCCTCGGGGCCGATCTCTGCCCCCCCGTCAACACAAATTACGAACGGTCGGAGAGGAAGGAGGTGAACCACCGCAACACGGTGCCCCCCACCCCCAACCCCTCCAACCGCCTCAATAGGATACTGTGGTCGACAGTATCAAAAGCCGCTGAGAGATCTAACAGGACCAGGACAGAGGAACAACCCCTGTCCCGGGCCCTCCCATGGAAGCCTGCCAAAGTCCTTCAGGATAAGTCTGAGAAGCACGCACCTTTATCTTCCTTGAAATGCTGCCAACGACTAAATTTCCAATTAGTTATACAAGGCCAACCGCAGCACAAATTCAACGCAGAGTTTCAGGTTTCACACCGACCAGTACGAACAAAATTGCTTCCTGCAAAGGTTCCTGTCCCTTTGCTCCTCCTTTATGTCTTATGGGAGGGCCAATCACCTCCAAGCCTTACTCCCGAGTTGCCCCTTTTGTCTTAACTGTTCTTGCCTTCTGGCAGCTCTGCACATGCACGCACTGAGAACAGGCTCCCCTTGTTCCTCTGCCTTGTTGCTGTCAGATTCTGGACGCTCCGGAATCAGCACATCCCAGGTGGCCCTGGCCCCATCTCTGTATCGGATGCAGGATCCTTGTCTGAGCCCTCCCCAGACTCCAGGACTGGCCCATATTCCTCCCCACTGTCCAACTCTGCTGCCATCTCCGCAGGCTGATTTCTGCTCTGGGATAAAAACTGTTTTTCAGCCTATTTGTCCTTGTTTTTATTATCCTGTACCGTCTGCCGGATGGTAATAGTTTAAAAAAAGAGTGTGCCGAGGATGAGATGGATCTTTGAGAATGTTTTGAACTTTCTTAAAGCCGCAGAAGCTATAAAGCTCTTCCAAAGAGGGGAGAGGGCAACCAATGATCCTCTGGGCAATGACATTAACCCTCTGGAGTGCTGTCCTATCTGCCACTGTGCAACTGGCAAACCATACAGAGGTGCAGTAAGTTAAGATGCACTCTATGGTGCAGCCGTAGAAGGTCACCAGCAGTTTTTCATTCAGTTATTGTTTTCTGAGACGCCTCAGGTAGTATAATCTCTGCTGGGCCCTTTTGACCAGGGCTGCAATGTGGACACCCCAGGTCAGGTCCTCTTTTAGGGTAACACCCAGAAACTTAAAACTGGCCACTTGCTCCACTCGGTCTCCATTGAGAAGCAAGAGCTGGATGTCTGATCTATTCCTTCTCAAGTTCACTATAAGCTCCTTGGTCTTATTGTCACACGGTTGTTAAGCGAATCCCTGGATTTTGCTTGTCAGAAGATCCCCTTCTCCCACCTCTCCCAATCCATTACCTAGAACAGGTGCTCCTTTTGTTTTGAATGGCTCGTATTTGCCTGCTTTCTTCCCTGTTGAATAACCTTCTGGTTGTTTTCCTTCTAGCCCATTTCCTTCGAGGAGGTTGCTGTGTGCTTCTCCCAGGGAGAATGGTCTCTCTTGGGCCCCAGTCAGAGAGTCTTGTACAAGGAAGTGATGCAGGAGAATTATGAAAATGTGACGTCTCTCGGTAAGAATCTCTAGATTTAGTTTTTCTTCTACTAGAACAGGGATCCCCAAACTTGGCAACTTTAATACTTGTGGACTTCAACTCCCTGGGAGTTGAAGTCCACAAGTCTGAAAGTTGCCAAGTTTGGAGCCCTCTACTAAAACCTTCAAGATACGTTGGGTTGCCACTCTTTTCACAGCCATCCGATTATCGGCTGGGGATGATGGAATGTCCTGGAAGTTGCTCTGCTGAATCATAGAATCCTCTTCATACGGTTGGAAGACACTTTTTGAAGGCCTTCCACTCCAACCCTTTAACCAAGGCCTGTCTCGTCCATGGGCGCTGTGGAGAATTAACCCCAACCTTCTTCCCTTCAAGAATTGCAAGGCTGATGTCCCTCCTTAGCTTTCTCTTTCGGCTAAACCCATCCAATGTTTTCAGCCATTCTTCATCAGATTTACAGGGAATCCTGGCCATGCTTTTTTGACCTCTTTAGAATAGAATAGAATAGAATAGAATAGAATAGAATAGAATAGAATAGAATATAACTTTATTGTCATTGTACAAGTACAGCGAAACTGTGGATGCACCCCAGCAACTGTTTGCAATACAATAAAACCAAAGCACTTAAAGAGGAAAATAAGAAAAATTGAGTACCCACGTCTCCATTTGCAATTTGAGAGTACAATATCTACAAATATACACAAAATATACATCCAACACTGACTGTGACGCTTGCCAAGAGATGGATTGTACTGTAATATGTTATTATACATCTGAATGAGGTATTGCGGTTTCTGAATGAGCTAAGTATTGTCCTGTTTGGCGAGCAAACCTCCTAAAAGTACTCTTAAAATTCAGGAGTTTGGGCAGGGGTGGACTGTTAGGGGCTCGTAGGGGCTCAAGAGAGCCCCTAGTTAAAACTCTGCGGGGCTCGGGGAGCCCCCAATAACGTCAGAAAGACAAGCAGCAAGGGAAAGGGCTTAATGGGCTTAATTGAGCTTCTGGGTGTTCAGCCAAGAGCATTTCACACCTCGTAAAAGTGTTGCAAGCTAGATAAACAAATCCACTCAGCGCTTGAGCCATTGAGAAAACCAGATAACATAGCCACTAGCCTCTGAGGGGATTAATTCCCAAATAATAAGAATCACGTAACTCACCAGAAACTCCACTTAAGACTCCAAGATCCCTCTCACAGTCACTGCTATTAAGCCTGGTTTCACCCAGTCTTTTATTTAAGTATTAAATGCCCAAAATAGTAAACAACTTTTTGGTATATATCTTTTTTTAGGTAGTTAGGGCAAAGAAACGACGTCGAGTTGGCCACACTCACCCAGTCAGATGACCACCCAGCCATGCCCACCCAGACAGTCATTAGGGCAGAGAGCTCCTTGCTAAAAAATTTGAAGCCCACCCCTGAGTTTGCGGTAGTAAAGAATCCCTGTTTCTGTCCAGAACTAATTGACTTAGATTGTAGGAGAAGGAATAGCAGATTCTGGGGTCAGAGTCAAAAGAGGAATCAGCCTAGAATCTCTGACGTTGCCACAAATGCTCTAAGTCCAACCCCTCTTGAATTCTGTTGACCCTTATCTAGTGCCAAAATAGTGCTGTAACTTGACTAGATTCCTGTGCATAGGCATGAGCAATAAACCAAATTAATTGGAATGTAGCATGTGGCCTTGGTATCTTGAGCCTGACATCCCCCTTTCCAGACAGGTCTCAAAGATAATTATTTTATCCATACAATAAAATCTTGATATGGAGATGTATTATAAAGCATATTATTAAAAAGGTCCTTGTTCACAAATCATTTTCCTGACCAAAAAAAGTAGTAAAGAAGCAACATTCTGAATCCTGTTTCTTCTACCGTAGTGTGCAACCTGTATGCCATCAGAAAGTTAATCAGATAACAGATAATCAGAGTTGGAAGGGACCTTGTAGGTCAACTAGTCCACCCCCATGCCCAAGCAGGAGACCCTACACCATTTCTGACAGATGGCAGTCCAATCTTTTCTTGAAAGTCTCAAGTATGGCGCTCCCACAACTTCTGAAGGGCAAGCTGTTCCATTGGTTGATTGTTCTCACTGTCAGAAAGTTTCTCCTTATTTCCAGGTTGAGTCTCTCCTTGTTCAGTTTCCATCCATTATTCCTTGTCTGGCCTTCGGGTGCTTTGGAAAATAGCTTGACCCCTTCCTCCTCTCTGTGGCAGCCCCTCAAATATTGGAAGACTGCTCTCATGTCTCCCCTGGTCCTTCTCTTCACCAGACTAGCCAAGCCCAGTTCCTGCAACCGTTCTTCATATGCGAACAGTTCCCTTAGTTAAGACTGTCAGACCTGCCACCACTTAAACCTCTAAGTAGAAATGATGCGTGGCTCCATTTGCTGAGAAAGGCCATAGTTTTATTAGAAGTCAAGTGTATTGAAGTAATCCATAGCCATAACTGAGAATCGCGCACCAAGATCCCTAAATTAAATTTTTCCCTCCCGTTACTGCCTCTCATGCTGATCTCACCATGACCAATCAGGTTCAAGCAAGATGTTTTAGGGACAGTCATTAAAGCTGTCATACCTCTGTTGGAATCTGATTCCAAGGGGGAGGTTGAGCAGCTGACAGGGAGTGGGAGTGTGGCTCCGGTGGCTGTGAAGGAAACTGGGGAAGGGCACAGTCTGGCTGGGCATTCAGAGGAAGACCCAGGCCCACCCCCTCTTCATCCTAGGGCAGAGCAGGGAGGAACGGAGAAGGGAGCAATGTGAGTTACGTGGGTTACGGGGGAGAAAAGGGCCCTGATTCCCTTCATTAGCTGCAGCTGGGAAAACAGGATTTAAAAAGGGTATTTGCGCACAGCACCTTGCTGGAAGCAAAGTGTGCATTATCTTTGTTTGTTAATTCTTATCTGGGTTCTGGCATCCTCCCAACTGTGTGTGTTTCATTATCTTTTGAAGTCTGCAATTCCTTACCCTGCCCTGTCTCATGAATTGCTGCAGCATGGTTTGTGTTTGTTTTTATTTATAATTTATATGTACTTTGGGTTCTGACTGAATTGCTTCCCTTTAAAAACTGTTCTTGGGAGAGTTTTTTTCTCCAGCCGATGATAACTGGACATTGGGGGCCAAGTTGGAGGTGTTAAAGGGACTTTACTTATTTTTGTGACTTTGTTGCTTTTGTGCCACGCCACGCACTATCACACAAGTGTAGGTTTCTATGCAGCTGCCTTCTTTTCCCAGCCGGGTAATCTTGAAGCAACATCTCGGGGAGATACAGCCGTTACTTTCGTTTCCCCCCAAGTATTTCCCCTCCTATCCGCCCTCCCCAGAGTTCATGGCAGACTGTTACCACATGGTAGCATACAGTGGCAGCTGACAGACATTTAATACTGTTTTTATTCTACACTTGCATTGCTGTTCATCGCTGTTATTCATTTTGTGCTGAGACGTACAGAAGGATGGTTAAATGAAATAACCTAGATTTTATTTTCTTGGGTTTTATTTTTGTACTAGTTCTCTCGCTCACCGGTTTGGGTCCAAACTCCTGGATGGAGGAAGAAGATGAGGCCATTTTGGGTCTACGCTCTCAACTTTCTGAGAAAGGGGACAATCAAGATGTCCACATTGCAGGTGGGAAAAATGAAGTATGGGTCAGGTTAACAACATCTAGTGTAGGGGTGTCAAACTCAAGGCCCGGGAGCTAGAGCCGGCCCACAGGTTGCTTCGATCTGGCCCGCAGAGTCGTCCTCGAAACAGCAAAGGACTGGCCTGATGTGCCTCTGCCAGCAAAGATGGAGCTCGGGAGGGATGTGTGAGGTCCTCCTGAGCTCCATTTTCGCAGGCAGAGGGTTTCAGGAAGCTGTCGCAGCCGAAAACAGAGCTTGGAAGCCCATATTCACTGGCGGAGTGTTCGCCACAGGCGTCCCCCGACATGAGTGATGTCATGCTGGCCACGCCCACCCCAGCCCCCGAGGTAAAGCACAATCCTGATGCAGCCCTCAATGAAATTGAGTTTGACACCCCTGGCCTAGGATAAACTCTCTGTCAACTCATAAAAACATCTTTTATGGTCGTTTTAGAGTTGCCAACGGAAAGGGTGGGGAAAAGGGGAAAAGGAAAGAGCAGTACAGCAGCTGGGAATCGAAAGTGCCTTCCACGCATAGTTTCTCAGAGATAATAACTAGGTGACTGAAGTTTCTGCCGTGCAAAAATCTAACTGGAGAACATGATTGATGACTCTTGGCTATGGGTGTGTCCCATTGGAGAATATGAATTACTGATACACCCAGAGGGGTGGGGGAAAAACAGGGTCAAGGGTGACAGTGAATTATGTGTCTTAGAGTCGGCTACACCCAGGCCATGCCGGACATGTTAACTCCCAATAAATTCTGTTTATTTTGGGAAATTTGTCTCTAGACTCATGATTTAATTGGGGTAACTTCTGGAATCCTGACACTGCCCCTGAGAAGACAAGGATCTGTTCAAAGGCTGTGTCTGTGAGAGTTTGAATGGGAAATGGTGAGGATCAGCTACGGAACTCACTGTTAACAAAGCATGTTTCCCAGAGTCTCTACATCTTTTTTATCAGTGATGACCAAAATTGGATGCAGTATTCTAAGTGTGGTCTTACCTAGGCATTGTCCAGTTGCCATGGCTCAACTTCCAGACTGATTTAAAGTGATTCGAATTTAAAACAATCTGCATATCTTTAAGAAATAGCTGTATAAGCGATAAGCTCTGATAGCATGATGTGAATGAGCTAATCGCTTTCAGCTCCTACATGAGATTTGGGTGTCAATTGATTGCTGGAGCAATCACTTATTCACTGAGTTGTTTTTCCATTGTTTTATGGTAGCATCCCAGGAACAAGTGAAGAGCAAGGAGAAGGGGAAGATGGAGAAAAAGAAGACTGAGAAAGAGAAGATGGAGAAAGAGAAGGATGAGATGGAAAAGTCAGAGAAAGAGATGGAGAAGGAGATGGAGAAGGAGAAGTCAGAGAAGGAGAAAGAGAAGGAACAGAGGGAGAAAATGGAGAAAGAGAAAGAAAAGGAGAAGAGGCAGACAGAGGAGAAGATTGAGAAAGAGAAAGAGAAAATGGAGAAGGAGAAAGAGAAGGAAAACAATCCCCATCCAGCAAATGTTGAAATCATAAAAAGTGCCTTGAGAAAAGACACAGGACTTCACCCAGAGGAGCCCACAACTTATCCTCGACGCAAATCTAAAAGACACAGGGAAGCTGGACAAAAGACCAGAGAAGAGAAATCAATTCTTTCTCCCGTGGACCATCAAAATATCAGCAAAGGAAGGAAACCGAAGCCGTGTCCCAAATGTGGGAAGGAATTTAATCAGAGTCTCCTCCTCCTGAAACATAAGCAGATGCACCAAAGGACCACGCCCTACCAGTGTTCGGACTGCGGGAAGGTCTTCAGCCAGCACGCCCATCTTACCAAACACAAGAAAGCGCACAAAAAGGAGAAACGGTTTAGCTGCCCCGATTGCGGGAAGACGTTCCATCGGAGCTCCCATTTCTATTCCCACCAACGGACCCACCGAGGGATCAAACCTTTCAAGTGTTCGGATTGCGGGAAAAGTTACACCCGGATGCCCGACCTTCGGAGGCACCAGAAATCCCACACGGGAGAGAAATCGCACCAGTGTTTCGACTGCGGGAAGAGGTTTGGTTTGTATTCCTCCCTCGTCAAGCACGAAAGGACCCACACGGGGGACAAACCGTACAAGTGCTCCCACTGCCCGAAGAGTTTCTGCCAGAGAACCCACCTCACTGTGCACAAGAGAACCCACACGAAGGACAGGCCCTTCAAATGCTTGCTTTGCGCCGCCAGTTTCATCCAAAAGGCGCACCTGATTTCACACCAGAGGTCCCACACCGGAGAAAAACCCTTCCGCTGCCATAGCTGTGGCAAAAGCTTCAAACGCAACTCCACCCGCATGAAACATGAGAAAAGACATGAGGAGAAAAGCGCGGAGCCTCCACTTCCTCTCAACGTTTCCCCCTCCACGCTTCCCCTCAGCGCTTCCCCCATTCAAAGACCCAGCTGGAGGTCCAGATTGAGAACCATGGGAAGATTTGGAAAAGCGGCGGCTTAAACCCCGTCTTAGCAAAAAAGAAGAAGGAAAGAAGAGTGGCGGATCTGACTTGGGAATGTCTTACGATGGGATTTCGCAGTTAATATTGGGAAATTTGAGAGGAACGGTGGAAGACTTCAAACAGCGTTTGGAAAAGCCATAGTACACGAAGGGAAGGGTTAATCCTTCTTTTCTCCTGGGTCATTTCCTGGATCCAAATCAGTGATGATATGCTATCAGTTTGGCCCGGTTCACCTAAACTGGTAGTAAAAATCACTACCAGTTCAGCCTAACTGGTAGTAAAAAAAAAAGCCTCCAATATCATCAGACCTAGAGCAAACTGGTAGCAACTAAGGTAGGATCCCACTACTGATCCAAATGGTGCTTCTTCCCTGCCAAACTGCACAGAGATGCATGCTGGGAAAAGTCCAGGAACACGTGTCCTCCTGCCATTTTTCCCCCCACCGCGAATCTCCTACCGGCTTTGTAGGATTTAAATCAGAGAAATGAGTTTGTGGGGAATGGGTTAGATGTCTCTCTTCCAACCTGTTTTGAAGGATCTTGGGTTGATTTTTACGCACAAATTATCTCTGAATCATTGAGCCATTGGGTGATTGACTAGGATCAGGGAGGGAAGTAGGGAGGGAGAGAGGGAAGGGAAGGAAAGGAAGGAAGGAAGGAAGGGAGGGAGGGAGGAAGGAAGGACGGTCCATGAAGTTTCAGATCCATAGGAGGACAACCAAATATCCTCCGGATGTTTTTAGCTTCATCCCGCCCATAGATTTTTGCCACTGTCCAGGGATACGTTGAGGTAATAGCAGATGGGCAAACATCTTGGAAGCATCAGGTTGTCTGTCCTGTGCCCGAAGCCAGATCTGCCCAAGTACATTTCCAAATTTCCTGTAGCTCTGGCTACTGAGGGTGCTCAGCCCTCAAGAGAGCCATGGCCTAGTTTCCATGGTGACGTTTTGTTTACACTCCCCCCCCACCCCCCGTGAGCATTCTTTTTTCTCAGTGTGCTCGCCAGCTGAAATTACAATCCACGAATGAATTCTTGGCAGAGTACGGATTGGAGTTAAGTTGAGGACTATCTATAATGCAGGCCACTGTCAATTTTTATACAATAGGCCAGGGGTGTGAAGTTCAAGGCCCCGCGGGCCGTATTCGGCCCACTGGGTGCTTAGATCTGGCTTGCAGGGCTGCCCTGGCAACAGCAAAGGACCGGCCTCCGGTGCCTCAGCCAGTGAAAATTGAACTCGGGAAGGACCCCAAACAGCCGCCATGCACGGCCCCCATGAACTCTGTTTTTGCTGGCAGAGGGCTGTAGGAGGCTGTTGCAGCTGAAAACGGAGCTCGCGGGGGCCATGCAAAGCCCTGCCCTGCCCCGAGCTCTGTTTTCGCTGGCAGAGTGCTTGGGCCACCATAGGCGCCTCTGACATGAGTGACGTCAAGCTGGCCATGCCCCAGCCATGTCCATCCCTCTCCCCCCACTCCCGAGGTCAAACACCTTCCTGATGCAGCCCTCAATGAAAACAACTTTGACACCCCTGCAATAGGCTATATCAGCACTTGGTAACCTGCAATCTTGAGGGGAGGTGGGAGCAGAGGTATCTGTAGGACAGGGGTCCCCAATTCCTAAGCTGTGGAGCGGCACCGGTCTGTGGCCCACCAGGAACTGGGCCGCATAAGCAAGCAAATCCTCATCTGCGTACATGCGGGATCCAGGTAGCACACAAAACTGTGCATGCACACACACATTGGTCTACAAGAAAACCACCCTCCATTGAACTGGTCCCTGGTGCTCAAAAATATTGAGGGCTGCAGCTACAGGGGGGGTTTGGGAAGGGGGACGACAATGAAAACAGCATCACACTGACACAATGCAAGTTGTACCGCTTTTGTACATATGTTGTGATATCGCAAGCATGTACGAAAAGGACAGAGCTTCCATTGCACGAATGCAATGCTGCTTTCAACATTTGGGCCCTGCATGGACCTCCGGAGTCTGTTGTGACCTTTGGCGTTCGGTCAACCCTACACTGAGCCATCATTTGGCTTTGACTCAACTTTGAACTTACTTCCTTCAGTTTTGATTTAAAGTGACATGGGAACCCAGCCTCTTTGATCTTGTTGCCTGTGTTGGGTGAATATTCCATGAATTGTGGCTTATTCATAATACCATGGTTCAACCATGGAGTATGTCTGTAGAGATTCTCAGTCATCTAGGTCATGGTTGTCCCAAAGGTGCTTTTTCAAGAGGCAACTGGATTTCTGTGATGATCCGGTGGAGATGCAAATTTGGGTCAGGAAACGTAAGCCCGGCAGGTGCACCCAGGCAGTGGCTTTGGTTGAGGACTTCCTGTTGAAGCAGAAAGAGGCTGCAAAATTGGAAATGAAGGTTGGAGGATTTTAGGACCCCTAAAACAAGGTGTGATGACCTGGGGTGTGGCACAAAGGCAACAAACACAGTCACATAAGTAACAAGGGTCCCTTTAGTACCTCTAACTTTCGGCTGGAGGAAAAACTCCTTCAAGAACAGTCTTTAAGTGGAGGAAATTCAGTCGGAAAACAAAGTACATACAAACTAACTAAAAATCCACACAAACCACGCTGCAGTAATTAACTTGACAGGGCAGGAGAAGGAATTGCAGACTTGAAAGGTCAGCAAAACACACACAGTTGGGAAGATGCCAGGAACCCAGATAAGCCTAAAAAATACCAGATAATTCACGATTTGCTCCCAACAGTTTGCTGTGCGCAACTTCCATTTTTAAACACTCTGTTCCCAGTTGCTGCTAATGAAGGGAATCATGGCCCTTTCCTTCCCTGTAAGCCATGCAACCCATGTTGCTCCCTTCTCCGTTCCTCCCTGTTCTGCCCAGCCAGACTGTGTCCTTCCCCAGTTTTTTCCACAGCCAACAGAGCCACACTCCCACTCCCTGTCAGCTGCTCAGAATCAGGTTCTGACAGGCATGACAACTTCCTTGTTTTTATTTGAAGATGTTTCGTTTCTCATCCAAGAAGCCTTTTCAGTTCAGAGCTGAAGAAGCTTCTTGGATGAGAAGCAAAACATCTTCAAAGAAAAACAAGAAAGCCCAGTTGCCTCTTGGGCAAAAAAAAACAGCACCTTTGGGACAACCATGGAGTAGCACAATTATATGAATGTATCATATTTAATTCATCTCAATCCAAACCTTAATGTGGCAGAGAGCAATTCTCCAGTCTGCCGCTGACCAGATAGAAATCTCTCTTCTGCTCATGTTTGAAGGAAACTAAAAAACTAGTTTCATCGCTGTGTCTTTTCTGAAAATAATAATACTGTACACTGTTGCTAGATTTTTCAAGCGGACCAGTTTTATAGAAGAAGAAGGAACGCTTAGACCTTCGGAAATTGCAATAACTTAAATAATTCTATTTTTTATTGCTATTAATTGTAATAGAGAAGACATTAGAGAAGTTAAGATTAGACAGCTAATTCTAAATGATACCAGGGTGGAAACTAACCAAGGAGAGAGAAAAATTAGAACTAAGAAGAAATTTCCTGACAGTGAGAACAATTAATCAGTGTAAGGATTTGCCTCCAGAGGTTGTGAATGCTCCAACACTGGAAGTTTTTAAGAAGAGATTTGATAACCATTTGTCTGAAAAGGTTGCCCACCTAAGCAGTGGGTTGGACTAGAAGACCTCCAAGGTCCCTTCCAACTCTTATTATTCTTTTATTATTCTATTGCTTGGATTCAAGCTATTTAAAATTAAATATTCAAGAGCCTGCGTATTAGGTCTAAAGTTGGTTGGCACGAAGCAAAACTAAGGGATTTACTGCTCAGGGTTGGAGATTTATTAAAATGTCATTTTTAAATCTAGCTTTCAATAGGTACAGCTGTTCTTGGATGCGGCTATTCCCTGTGGGGAATCAGAATATACTATAGCTTGAATTAATTATAGTATCCTATGCTTATTTTGTTATAGGTGTTGTGTGCAGTAATGTTTTTTAATTGTACTGTATTTCTCTAGTAGCATCTTGTCCGTATGGGATCCTTGTTATGTTATGGGTTGCCTATTGATAATTAAATGAGTTTATGCCTGGATCCAAGGCAGTTAGATTCAAGGGTGTGTACAGGTTTTCCTCGACTTACAACAATTCATTTAGTTACCGTTCAAAGTTACAACAACACTGAATAAAAGTGATTTATGATTGTTTTTACACTTAATGGCCATTGCAGCATCCCCATGGTGATGTGATCACAATTCAGATGCTTGGCAACTGGCATGTATTTATGATAGTTGCAATGTCCTGGGATCAGTGATCATCTTTTGCAACTTTCTGACAAAGTCAATGGGTGTGTGATGATCCGGGGCATGGCATGAAGGCAACACAGTCAGATAAGCAATAAGAGTCCCTTTATTACCTCCAACTTTGCCCCCAATGTCCAGGTTACCTTCTAGCTGGAGAAAAACTCTCCCAGGAATGGCCTTTGGCTGCAGAGAATCAAGTCCAAAACATGGTCAACACAAACTGTAACTTAAAGTCCAAACAAGCCAAACTGAAGTAATTAGTTTGGCAGGGCAAGAGCAAGACTTTCAGATTTGAAAGCACGGCAAAACTCACACAGTTTTGTGTGAGGAACACAGATAAGCCACGACAACACAGGATAAAGTCATGTTTGCTCCCAGCAGCCTGCCATACCAGCTTGCCTTTCTTATCAAGTGTCTTCCCAGCTGCGGCTAATGAAGGGAGTCAGGTCCCTTTCCTCCCCCGTAAGCCATGCAACCCATGTTGCTCCCTTCTCCATTCCTCCCTGCGTGCCCTAGGATGAAGAGGGGGGTTGGCCTGGGTTTTCTTCTGAACTCACTCTCCCTTGTTCTACCTCTCCCCTGCTCTGCCCAGTCAGACTTTGCCCTTCCCCAGCCTCCTTCACAACTAACAGAACCAACTCCCACTCCCTGTCAGCTATTTGGATTCAGACTCTGACAGGGGCATGACAATGGGGAAGCTAAGTTCACTTCACAACCGTGTGGCTAATTTAACAACTGCAGGGATTCACTTAACAAATGGGGCAAAGGTCACTTAACACATTTCTCACTTAGTAACATAAATGATGGGCTCCATTGTGGTCGTAAGTCGAGGACTCACTTGTACTTAATCACAGTTGCAGCATCCTGAGGTAATAGTTGTGACCTTCCCGGGCAACTTCCCACAAGCAAAATCAAAATGGTGGCTAAAATAGGGCACGACCGCATTGCTTAGCAACGGACATTGTCGTCCCAATTGTGCCCAAAAATTGAGGACTTCCTGTGAAAAAGACCTTTTTTCGATCATCTTTCTGACAAGCAAAGTCAGTGTGGCAGCCAGATTCACTTCACAACCGTGAAGTGAAGGTAACACGCAAGAAAGGTCGTAAAATGGGGCAAAAGCTTGCTTCACAACTGTTTCACTTAGCCACATACATTTTGAGCTCCATTGTGGTCGTATGTCAAGGCCTACCTGTATGCTGTAGCTTGAATTGATTACAGTATCCTATAACCATTTTGTTACAGGTGTTGCATTCACTTACATTTTTAATTGTACTGTATTTCTCTAGTAGCATCTTGTAAGTATGGGATCCTTGTTTAGGAGGCCAGTTGTCTGTTGGTAAATAAATGGGTTTACGCCTTGATCCGAGGCAGTAGATTCAAGGGTGTGTACTGCTCTATTTCCTTGTTTTTCCTTTCTCAGCTAAATACAGCATCATATTAGAATAACAGTTAGACCCCTTGGCACCTCTCATACGCAGTAGTGGGATTCAAATTTTTTTACTACTGGTCCTGTGGACATGGCTTGGTGGGCGTGGCAGGGGAAGGATACTGTCAGCATTCCAGAAAACCTCCACTCCAACAAATAACTCCGAGACAGACGTCCTCTCAAAAGTTATTTTTAATTTGGGTAATAAACTGGCACATCTGGGAAATCCTGAATCAGAAAGTTCTGGGCTTCCTTGCATTAAGTAAAAAAATACAAATCCACCCCCTGCACCCATCATCGCATCACATGCCCCAATCACCATCCATCCCAACTTGAGACGTCCCCTCACTCAGGTGCAGAAATAACATGACCTTGACTTAGAAAGAAGAACGCTATTATGTCCAACCACATTCACTCCCAAGAAATTTCCCCCTCCCATTTTCCCAGGCTCAAGAATGTGGCATCGTGGAAGCGTCTAGTGCTAATATGGCTTCCAAAGCTGACAGATACTGTAAAATCTCAATTCCCTCCTCACCCCACTAACCTACTTTCCAGCTCCGTTCTCCTATGCAGGGCAACAAAAGAAAACCCAGCTGATCAGCTGGGACTCGGGAGGCCAAGAATAGATGGGGACCAGGCCAGTCAGAGGTGATATTTGCCGGTTCTCCGAACTACTCAAAATTTCTTCTACCGGTTCCCCAGAACTGGTCAGAACCTGCTGAATACCATCTCTGTTCATATGTCAAAGATGTTTTGTTGAGCTTCAAAAAATGCCTTTTGTGCAGGGGTGGGATTCTACCAGTTTGGCCCAGTTCAGGCGAACTGGTAGTTACAGCAATGATTTGGCCCCATCCACCTGCCCTTGCCCTATTCTGTCTTTTATTTCTGGGGTTTTCAGCTCAGCTGATAGGCGTGGCATGGCGGGTTGCCGTGATTTATTCACCAGGACTGCAGCAGAAGGTAAGTTTTAGAACTGAAAAACTGTTTTTGAAACGTGAGCATATCTGCTCACCAAACTGGTTGTAATTTGAATTTGAATTCTTTATTGTCATTGTACCTATATACACAGTATACATACAACAAAATTCAAACAACACCCAGAGACCAGACTCAACATGCAGACTCACATGACAATCCCCAAACACTTCCCCACCTGCCAAGGTTCCCCACCCCCTAAAAACACACAAGCATCCACACAACAGACCAAGTAATACTGTCCAAGAACTCATTGATGGTGGTCCTTAAGTTCATTGTTTTAAGTGATAGGATAAAAACTGTTCAGAAAATGTGTGGTTCGAGTTTTAATTGTTCTGTATCTTCTGCCAGAAGGCAACAGTTCATAAAGTGTTAAACTTTTCCCCTTCAACCAAAAAGAATGAACTTCTGAAAGCTAGGTACTTCAAAAGGAATTCTTTATTGAAAGGAAGTGATCCGATGCTTCCAGGCATATAGTCATAGATAAAGGGAGTTAGAACCCCTCCTCTTATTCTGATGTGGATTTAGTCAAACAAAGAACCAACATGTTAATCCCCCCAACTTTCCTGGGAATGCATCTTAGAAGAGTTTTCCAGGGAGTATCTTTCAGAGCTAGAATTTTTATGGTCCCTTCTCCTCTTGGTATCTCTCCAAGAGGTGACAAGTTTCTAGACATCTGGCTCCAGTCCTCCAGTTGTCATCATGTTATCATGTGCAAGTTATACAGATTCAATATAAGGTTTAAGATATTCAGGTTACATCAAAAAGGATTACTTGTATCAACTACCCCCCCCCCTCTTCCATTGAATGGCAGATACACGGATCTGACATAAAGATTGTAAGCAGGATGGGAAGAGTCTCTAAGAATGTTGTGCGCTTCCTCAAACAGCGAGATGCGAAGACGTTGTCCAAGGCTGGTAGCTGGAGCCTGATGATATTCTGGGCAATTTTAATGATTTTCTGTAGAGCATTTTTGACCACTACAGAGCTGCTCCCATACCATGCAAGAATGCCGTATGTCAGGACACAGTCAATGGTGCTGCGGTAGATACTGAGATAGATTTATCTTCCTGAGCATTCTCAGGAATTACAGCCTCTTCTGTGCCTTCTCCACAGGCGTGTTAGCATTCACAGCATTCATGTGAGATCCTCCGAGATATATAAGTGTCCAGAAATTTAAAATTACCAACTCTCCACCTCCTCGCCATTTATATACAATGGTAAAAGTACATCCCTCTTCCTCCTGAAGTCAATTATAAGTTCTTCAGGGTTTTTTTGGTATTAAGTGTAACGTTTTCTTTACAGTATCAGCCCTTGTACTTTCTTTCTATAAGTTACACCGGTTGAATTGTACCCCTACTTTTGTGGTGTCTTCACACACACACAGACCCCCAAAAAACCTGAATGTCCCTTAGAACAATGGTCCCCAATAATTCCAGCAATGTGGATTGGTGGCCGAGGCGGGGGAGGGGATGATTTTGTGTGTGTGCGCGCTGCTTACATAATGCGTCTTAGTGCACATGCGCTCACCCACTGCTTGTATGGCCCAGTTCCAAATGGGCTGTGGCCCGACACCAGGGTTTGTGGGACCTCTGTCGTACAAGTAATCATTGACCCACAGCTATTTGTTGCTTAAACCATGTTTGGCTTATCAACAGCTTCTCTTAACGGTGAATTTTCCAGTTCCTATTGTGGTTGTAGGTGAAGGACTACTTGTATTATATGTAAAACAATTCTTCCTGTATTGAGGATGGTGGATAGCTTTTTAATACGGACACACACACCCCTAAAGTATCTTTGACCTTCATTCATTATAAAACCCCTGTTTTTTACTTTTCCTAAGTGAAGACACCAGCGATCTATGGTAAGCTGCTGGCTTTGGAAATTAAAAACATCATTGGATCTTCTCCCGTTGTTGGGTGTTTATTGGGTTTATTTGTTAGATTTTTACTCCGCTGCAATTTAGGAGAGCCTCTGCAGCTTACAAAGACAACAGAAGGCCAATAGAAAATAAAAATACAAAGATACAAAAAAACTAAAAATACAAAGCGTTCAATATCACTATACCAGCTATCCACCATTTAGCCAGTGAGGGCAAAGGCTCTAGCTAATTCCAAACCCTCTTAAAAACTTGTGTTTTATCTAGAATAGAATAAAAACTTAATAGAATAGAAACTTAATAAAGGGACAATAACTTTAAGTACACTAATCAGCATACATTAAAGGGCCTGGAAAGTTAACATGAAGAAGAGTTGCAGGAATTGGGTATGTCTAGTCTAGAGAAAAGAGTCTTCCAATATTTGAGGGGCTGCCACAAAGAAGAGGGGGTGTCAACTTATTTACCAAAGCAAAGTAGGCAACTCAAGAAACAATGGATGGAAACTAATCGAGAGAAGCAACCTGGAATTAAAAGCTTCCTAACAATGAGGACAATTAACCAGTGCAACAGCTTGCATTCAGACATTGTGAGTGCTTCACAACTGGAGGTTTTGAAGAAGAGACTGGACAATCCCTTACCTGAAATAGCATAGGCCAGGGCCTCCTGCTTGAGCAGGGGATTGGACTAGAACAGTGGTCACCAATCAGTGAGCTGGGGACCACTGGTTGTCCGTGAGAAAATTTTGGTGGTCCGCAGAGAAATGTCACCCCCAAAGCACCCCCTCAAAGCAATTAATCCAGGCTGCGCAGGAACACAAGGTTGCACCGCCCACATGGCCCATGGGAACACAAGGCTTGTGTCACTTGCATTGAGAACAACACTGGGGTAGTGAGGGGAGGGGGGAAAGGGCGGAGGGGGGGAATTTGCCCCACTCGCCCTACATGCCTCGCCTGGCCATTGGGCTGCTGCTTTCTGTTTCTGCTTTTGGCTGCATGCAAGAAAAGCAGCAAAAGTCTTTCTTTCTCTCCGCCAGAAATGAGTCTTTAGGACCCTGCAAGGCATTCTGCTCCAAGAGGCTGCGCCGGCGCCTCAAGTCTCACAAAGACTCATTTCTGGCGGAGTTTGGGGGAGAGAAGGAAAGACTTCTACTGCTTTCCTTGCATGAAGCCAAAAGTCTCTCTCTCTCCCCCTGAGAACGAAGCTGGAGACGGTATCCTGCGATCCCAAATAAAGAATGATCGATCGGTAGGAAAACGAGGTGGGGAATTTTCCTGCAGACTTTTTTGGGGATTTTCCCAGGATCTCTGGTCCGCGGGATTTAAAATGATGAGTTTGGTGGTCCCTGAGGTCCAAAAGGTTGGTGATCCCTGCACTAGATGACCTATAAGGTCCCTTCCTTCTGTTAGAAAGCATACCATTCTGCCTTCCTTTTGCGTTCTCTAGTGACAGAATTAAATGTAAGAGATCCAGGGCAGAATGCTTTCCTTAGGACACAAAATGTGGTGTGGAAAGGGGAACCCAACTTTTCCTACCCATTCCTTTATATATAAGCATAACCTTTCAGTAAAATATGAATTTCATTTATAAAAATGCAAATAGGTAACTTGCATAAATAAATAATAAAACATACAAATTCAATAAACCTATTGCATCTACATGAGTATAAATCATCTAAAATGTAAATGAAATGTATTGGTATAAATCAATTAAAATATCTAAATAATATTTACAGATAATCAACAGTTGGAAGGGACCTTGTAGGTCATCTAGTCCAACCCCCCACCTAAGCAGGAGACCCTACACCATTTCTGACAAACGGCAGTCCAGTCTAGTATTTTTAGTATTTATTTGATTTGTCAACCACTTGCAAGATACAGGTATAAGAATAAATATAGTTTTGAATGCATGAGATATATAACTTATCAGAACACTTCTTGTGAAATATTTCTGGACTTTTTCAATTGTGTTAATATTAGATACATGTTGTGGGTTCCAGACTGATGAGCTGTATTCAAGTATAGGTCTAGCAAATGTTTTGTATGCTCTAGTTAGTAGTGTGATATTACCAGAGAAGAAGCTACATAGGATTAGATTAACAACTCTTAATGCTTTTTGGCTATGTAGTTTCAGTGGGCTCTAACACTTAGATCATTAGAGATGAGTACTCCAAGATCCTTTATAGAGTTTGGATCCTCAACAAGGTCTTGACTATTTAGCTTGTATTTTATTTTCTGATTTTTTTTTGCCAATATGTAAAATAGAGCATTTATTTGTTGAGATTTGAAGTTGCCATTTGATTGACCATTCTGATACATAGTCAAGGTCTCTTCTTGAAAGTCTCAAGTGACATATTAAATCTAAATCAATATGAATTATATGAATATAAATACATTTTATTTTATTTTTATAAATAAATATGTCAACTTAATGCATGAATAAATACGTACATGCAACCATTCCTTTTCTTGGATGGTCCTAGCGCGGCATTCCCAGGTCTAGCAGCCGCTCCCCCTCGTTTAGAACCATAGAATCCATAGGGCTGGAAGGGACCTTTGGAGGTCTTCTAGTCCAACCCCCTGTCCAAGGCAAGGAAACCTCGTTCTATCTTGCACAACTGATTGTCTAAACGTCTCGCGCCCTCCCAGCCCCCCAATCCCCCGCTCAGTAAACCTGCACCCTTTGCATCTTCTTGCAAGTTACTTTTTAAGGGGTGCGCGGCGCTGCGGGTCCCCTGCGCACGGCAACCCAGCCCTTGTTCCCCGGAGGATTATTCCAAAAGGCAGCCGGAGATTTTCCGTTTCAGCGGAGGAACCCGAGTCCCAAAGTCTCCGGGCATTTCCCAGGCTGATCTCGGTTGCCGCGGCGACTGTATCAGCGCGCAGACGCAGGAATGGGAAGCCCAAAAGGAAGGCAGCAATCACGCCGGCGTTTCTGTAGTGTAGTGGTTATCACGTTCGCCTCACACGCGAAAGGTCCCCGGTTCGAAACCGGGCAGAAACAGCCCTTGGATTTTTTTTAAAAATTTTATTTTATTTCCTTTTTTTTCTTTCTTCTTCCTCTTTTCTCTTCCTTTTCCTTTCCTTTTCTCTTCTTTTTCCTTCTTTCCTTTCCCTTTCTTTTTTCTTTTTCCTTTCCTTTTCTCTTCTTTTTCCTTTTTTTCCTTTCCTTTCAGTTCTTTCCTTCCTTTCCCCTTTTCTTTTTTTCCTTTCTTTCTTTTTCCTTCCCTCTTTTCTCTTCCCTTCTTTTTCCTTTCCTTTTCTCTTCTCTCCTTTTTCCTTCTTTCCTTTCCCTTTCATTTTTTCTCTTTTCTTTTTCCTTTCCTTTTCTCTTTTTCCTTTTTTCCCTTTCCTTTCAGTTTTCTTTCCCTTTCTTTCTCTTCTTTTTCCTTTCCTTTTCTTTCCTTTTCTCTTCTCTTCTTTTCCCTTTGTTCCATTTTCTTTTTCCTTTCCTCTTTTCCTTTCCTTTCCCGTTCCTCTTTTTTTCTTTTCTTTGCCCTCTACCATCTCTCAGTCAGTCCCACTGCTGCTTTCCCTGAGGAGAAAACAAGAGGCAGAAAACAACCAGCCGAAGACCCAAGAAGAAGAATCCAGTGCTTTCTGGGTGCCTTCCTTTTTATCTACCACTTTCTGAGCCCCAAGGAATTCGAGACACGCCGCTGGCTTCAACTTCTCTCCATTTGGGTCTGGAAAAAGAAACATCTGGCATTTACTGTTGTCTTCTCTGATGGTGGAAAGAACGAAACAAATAAATCAATGTTTGGATTCCATCAGCTGTGCTTTAAATCCATCTCTAACAGTAGAAATAGGCTCGCTGCAGATTTTTAAGGTTGAAAATGCAACATCTCCAGAAGTTCTAAGGTTGGAAGGGATTGTTCGACTTGATTCGATTTGACCGGTTTATAAAATCTGTTTTGTTCCAGTGGATGGTCCTTGCCAGTGGTGGGATTCAAAAAAAATTTACTACCAGTTCTGTGGACATGGCTTGATGGGCGTGGCAGGGGAAGGGTACTGTAAAATCTCCAGTCAGAGGTGGCATTTGCCAGTTCTCCGAACTACTCAAAATTTCCACTATTGATTCTCCAGAACTGGTTAGAATCTGCTGAACACCCACCTCTGGTCCTTACCTATTCAAATCCAAAACTTTGGGGGTCCTGATTGAGCGAAAGTGGAGGAAGTGGATAGACCAGGGATCTGCAACCTTAACCACTCAAAGAGCCATTTGGACTCGTTTTCCACAGAAAACACCGGGAGCTTCAAAACCTGGGTGGGCGTGGCCAACTCGATGTCACTCCCATACAATCACATGACCCATCCTCCCACCCACACCAATCCAGCTTTTGTGGCTCCCGGTGTTTTCTGTGGGAAATGGGTCTCTCTCTCATTCTCTCTCCCTCCCTCCCTCTCATTTCTGTTTTTTTGTGTTTTACCTCCTCAGGCCCCGCGAGGAGTGACTGGGAGGGGAGGGGGAGGGGCATGGCCAGCCATTGGTGGGATCACCCAACAGGAAGCCACAGCAGAAGGCCCAAAGAGCTGCATGTGGCTCCAGAGCTGTGGGTTGCTGACACCCATGATAGACCAAGCTCAAGGGTCCCAGAAAGTAGATCACCTGGATAGCTTGCCTCCAACCTTCAGGGTACCTGAATGACTTGTAAGCAAGCAATTCTGATTAGACAAATAGAACAACAGAGTTGGAAGGGATCTTGGAGGTCTTCTAGTCCAACCCTCTGCTTAAGCAGGAAACCCTACATCACTTCAGACAAATGGTTATCCAGCATCTTTTAAAAACCTCCAGTGTTAAGAGTATTCACAACTTCTGGAGGCAAATTGTTCCACTGATTAACTGTTCTCACTCAGTAAATTTCTCCTTAGTTCTATGTTGCTTAGTTTTCCATCCGTTGCTTCTTGTCTTATTTAGCAGCCATCTAAACCGGCGTTTCTCACCCTTGACCATTTTCAAATGTGGGGACTTCAACTCCCAGAATGCTTGCAGCCAACAACTTCAAGAGGAGGGGTTGGTGTCCACACATGAAAAAGCAGATTGGCTGAGGAAGTCTGGGAGTTGAAGTCCCCGCACAAATCAAAGTTGCCAAAATACTGATTTAAAGGGAGAAAAATCTTCCATTGGTTGGGTTCGTCTCGGCCTGCTCTACGAGATTCTGAGGAAAAAAAGCACAGGAATCTCTATTTCTACAAGTTTAGGCAATCTGGGGTCTTGCTAATGTTCCCAGGCTCCTTCATTCCTGTCCTGTGATCACAGTGCGTGTATGTGGGGATGTGGTATATGGGGCAATGAAAATTGTTGTCAAGTGTCTCTGGAAGGCAACAAGTTCATCATCCCGTTCTTCCAGATTATCCCTTTTTAATGTCCTCCACAATTAACGGAAAATCAAGTTTTGCTGTGTTAACTTCAAAGATTAGGAGGAAGTCTGGCTCTTGGCAACACAAAACTACCAGAGAAAGCTCACAATTTTCTGTCTGACTGCCTCTAACACCCCACCTTTCCCATTGTACAAAAACGCCAAAATAACCCACAAGACCAGGAACGCCAACAAAAGAAGGCAGGATAGGAAAACGCAAGGAAGACCAGGAAAATTCTGAGGAAAGAGAACGACTGCAGAAAGTGAAGAATTCATTTATTTATTTAAAGTTCCCACAACCATTCACCTCGTGTACTATAGGTGACTTGCAGAAAGAAAACCATTTAAAAATCTACTCCCCAAGTTCTGGTGCCTCAAATTTTAGGCACTCCTCTTGGTACCAACATTTAAATTTACTGGGCTTCTGCCTCAGCCCAATCCAATGTTTGGGATATTAGAAAATCAGAGCATCAAAATAGAGCTGGAAGGGACCTTGGAGGGCCTCTAGTCTAGCCCTCTTCTCAAGCAGGAGACCCTATACCAGTGATGGCGAACCTTTTTGTTGTGGTGTGCTGAAAGTGTTTGCGATACTGCACGCGCGTGTGCTGGCACCCACAATACAATGTGCCCCGCCCCCCTGCGCATGCATGCACAACACTCCCACCTTGCCCCCTTACCTGGATTGCATATGCGTGCACCTCCCAGCTGATTTTCGGCCTGCCTGAGGCCATTCTGGCCCTCCTGGAGACATGAAGGAGGCCTCTGCAGCCTCAGGCCAAAAAATGGGCCTTCCGGAAATACCTGTTTTCGGCCTCTGGAGCCTGGGGGAGGCTGTTTTCGTCCTCCTGGAGCTTGAGGGAAGCCTCTGCAGCCTGAAAACGGGCCCATTTCGGTACTTCCGGTATTTCCAGAAGGCCCGTTTTTCAGCCTCCTGAGGCTGGAGGCTTCCCCCGAGCGTCCGGGAGGGCGAAAACGGCCTCAAAACAGGCCAAAAATCAGCTGGGAGGCACACACATGCACAGTGCAGGTCAGTTTGGCTGGGGCTCACGTGCCCGCACAAATGGCTGTGTGTGCCAGCTGTGGCACACGTGCCATCACGGCCCTATACCATTTCAGACAGGTCTTTTCTTAAAAACATCCTGTGATGAAGCACCCACAACTTCTAAAAGCAAGTAGTTCCACTGGTTAATTGTCCTCACGGTTATGAAGTTTCTCCTCAATTCCAGGTTGCTTCTCTCCTTGATTAGTTTCCATCCATTGCTTTTTGTCCTGCCTTCTGGTGCTTTGGAAAATAAGTGGCAACCTTATTTTCTTCTTTGTGGCAACCTCTCAAAATACTGGAATATTACTACCAGGTCCCCCCTATGCCTTCTTTTTTCTAGACTAGCCATAACCCCTTCCCTGCAACTGTTCTTCATGTTTTTGTCTCCGGGCCTTTAATCATCTTAGTTGCTCTTCTTTGCACTCCCCCACCCCAAAGTCTAAAACTTCTGTTTTGTAATGTGGTGACCAAAACTGGATGTGCTATTCTAGGTGTGATTTTACTATATAAGGATTTATAAAGTGGGATTAGTACTCCCACTCCTGGCTTGTCCCCGCCCACCCCTCCCCAGAGTCCGCGCGCAGCCCATTTTGGAGGCAGGTAAGTTCAGGGTGTGCCTGGAGGCTCGGGGAGGGCAAAAAATGGCCTCCCTGAATTTTGGGAAGGCCGGAAATGGGCCCTTTTTCAGCTTCCAGACAGCCTGCGGAACTCGGGGAAGCTGTTTTTGCCCTCCTGGAGGCTTGAGGAAAGCCTCCAGAGCCCAGGGAAGGCAAAAACCCCGCCCTCCCCGCCGTAGTGCAGGAAGCTGACTAGGCCATGCCCACCATGGCCATGCCCAACCCGGTGGGCATGGCCATGGTGGGCATGGCCTAGTCAGCTTCCTGCTTACAATCGTTTATTTAATGACCATCAGAAGATACAATGGCACTGAAAAAAAGTGACTTACAACCGTGTTTCACACATACGACCTTTGCCGCATCCCCATAGTCAGGTCATCGAAATTTGGATGCTTGGCACCCGATTCATCATTATTTATGGCGGGGGTCACGTGATCAACTTTTGCGACCTTCTCACCAGCAAAATTGTCACAACTCCCAACTATGACTAGGTTGGAGCCGAGACATCATCTGACGGACATCGATTTCCTGGCAAAGATTGGTGCCATGCTAATGATGCATTAAAGCATAACACACAGGTGGTGGTATAGGAATGGTGCGGAACACACAGGAGTTAGTTAGGAGTTAGAATAGATTGTCACTGAGGTGTATAAAATCACCATTCAATATATTTATTACGTTTTACTTTAACGGAGTTTGGTTTCTTTAGAGAGGGCAAAGTCATTGACCGGAAGATGATTAAACTCATTATGTAATAATATGTATAAATATAGCTTTGGGTTGTAGCGAAACCCAGAGCTGACTTTAAACCATTTTTGTTGATCGCTGTTTCCTGTGGTTGTGGTGTGAGAGACGAATAAAAAACAACTTCACTGAAAATACACGAGTGGAGTCGCATGTTATCGTCCATCCCCTCAACATCAGAAGAACAGCTGACAAAGAAAGTCAGCTCTCTTTATCTCGATGGTTTTCGGTGGCAGCTCTCATTCTCATGTGGAATACTAGGAGAGCTGAATGATGGCTGAAGGTATTGATGGGGCAGCTGAGTTGCGGTTGGAGTCCGCAGGAGAGGAGAAGGAGAGCCAGCTGGGAGCAGTCACCGTTACGGAGGTTGTGAGTGGTAATTCAGTCGCCGACGAAACGGGAGGTTCGAACGGACAAACTGATGGTAGTGCGACCAAAAGTCCAGGTCTGAGCGAGGGAATAGGTTTGAATTATCCGAGGAAGTAGGGTTTCTTTGGCGGAAGCCACCGGGGAAGCCAGATTCTCTTAACAACTGCGTTACTAATGTAATGATCGCAGCGATTCACTCAACAACTGTGGCAAGAAAGGTTATAAAATGGGGCAAAACTCATGGAACAACTCTCTCTTGCAACCAAAATGTTGGGCTCAACTATGGTACCCTAGAACGGGGGTCTCCAACCTTGGCAACTTTAAGACTTGTGGACTTCAACTCCCAGAATCCCAAAGTAGGCTGAGGAATTCTGGGAGTTGAAGTCCACAAGTCTTAAAGTTGCCAAGGTTGGAAACCCCTCCCCTAGAACACTTCAGTTATTGCAACTTCTTCTCTTTTAAAGAGCTGCTTTGATCTGATCGTCCTACTGGACCTCCTGAATGAACTGCAGATCAGTCATCCCCAATCTTGGCACCTTCTAAAGGTGAGGATTTTCTGGGCCCATCATGCTCTGGGCCCATGGTTGAGCCACCAGGAGGAGCTCCAAGGTTGGCGGGAAACCATCATCCACCATCAAGTACAGAGTTAGAACAGTGGTTTGTGGTTTCCTTCCTAGGTTTTCTGAACGGAGGTCAGAAACACGGAATATATAAGCATATCGGTGAAGAGAAATTCAAGAAAGAAGACTTGAAATAAAACCGGAATGTGGGACCTGAGTTATGCTGATCAGTGTTGTCCTTCATTTTATTCTCTCTCTCTGCTCGGTTCTCTAGTCTACACCCTCCCACTAGTACAGTGGTGGCTAACCTTTTGGGGTTCCTGTGCCAAAAATTGTGCGCGCGCCTGCATGCTTGCGCTCACGTGCCAGCACTCAGAAGGCAATGCGTGCCCCCCCATGCACCCTACACATGCGCGCGCGCGCAATCCCCACCCATCCTCGCCGCACCCTTACCTGAACTGCGCCTCACAGCTGATTTTCAGCCAGTTTGAGGCCTTTTTCGGCCTCCCAGATGCTTTAGGAAGGCTTCTGCAGGCTTTACAATCCGAAAACTAGGCCCATTTCATCACTTCTGGTATTCCTAAAGCCTCTGGGAGGCCGAAAAAGCCCTCAAAGCAGCCGAAAATCAGCTGTGAGGTACGTGCATACGCAGTGAGATAAGTTTGCCTGCAGCTCGCATGCCGGCACAAATGACTCTGCGTGCCACCTGTGGCACGGGTGCCATAAGTTCACCATCACGGCACTAGTATTTCCAATAATCACCAAATGTGCTTAGTTGTCATTCAGCTATTTCAGGGGGTGGGGATTGTCCAATTGTTGGAGATCTCCCTTCCAAGAAGATTCCTCTACTTCTTCAGTTATCTTCTCCCAAGCTTAACATCCACCTTCTTCCACCTAGGTGGTGCTACCTTTATCTGCATGTTTAGATACTCCGAGCCTGAATGTCTATGGATTGATCATTCAAGTCACGGTGGTTTCAAAAGTGCAACCTTTTGAAAGTACTAGCAACCAGATGACTGCAAAGAATAGAAATCCTTCCGTTCTCAGTCATTCAGTCAGAACTGAAGAAGCTTCTTGGATGCGAAGAGAAACATTTTCAAGGGGAAAAAAACCCGAGAAAATCCAGTTACCTTTTGAAAAGCACCTCTTGGAAAGTCTGAGCATAAATGCTGGACATAGGAGGCTTGAAGTGGCTCCTTCAAGCTCTCCAAAGCTTAATCATTAACCACTGTGATGAAGAATATTATGAAGAGTCCTCTTGGACCTGACAAAATATCTGTCTAGTTCAGTTCTCTGGTCAGTGCAGAAAATTTGTCTTCCTTATTCCAAGAGCCATGGTGGCGCAGTGGTTGGAAGGCAGTACTGCAGGCTACTTCCGCTGACTGCCGGCTGCCAGCAATTCCGCAGTTGGATCCCCAAATTTTTTTCAATGTCCTTCATGTCAACTCCTATGCCTGTTTTAGAGCTGCCATAAACAAAGGAAGGGGGTGGGAAGGAAATCTGAAGGAGCAGGGCGGCAGTTTAAAAACAGAAGTATATTCCACCATTATCTTAAAAAGATTGTAACTAAGCTACCGAATCTTCTGCCTGCAAATTTCTTAATTGGAGAATGTAATTGATGACACCCAGCCCATGAACATACTTCATTGGAGAATTGGATTTATGATACACCCAAGGGGGAGGGGGAGGGAAACAGAGTCACAGGTGACTGTAAATTACATATGCCAGAGTTGGCTTCATTTAGGTTAATGCCGGCATGTTGCTCCTAATAAATCTTTTGAGTTTTTTTCAAGCTTGGCTTGAGGTTCATGATTTCAGAAGGGCTATTGCTGGAACCCTAACACTTCAATTCATGAATAAATTTTGTGCATTCCATTTGATGAGCCCTAGTTTCACAGTGGTTAGAATTGCAGTATTGCAGGCTAATTCTGCCAAGTGTCAGGAGTTCAATTCTGACCGGCTCAAGGTTGACTCAGCCTTCCATCCTTCCGAGGTTGGTAAAACAAGGACCCAGATTGTTGGCAGCAATAGGCCGATTCTGTAAAACGCTTAGAGAGGGCTGTAAAGCATTGTGCAGCGATATATAAGTCTAAGTGCCACTGCTCTCCTGGATCTCTTTATGGTTGTAGTTCTGACTTCTGCATGAATTTTCACACATGCAAAGCCGGAATGCAAAGCCGAAAACGTATCTATTTTTTCCCATCTTTATGAATGCCCTGATGCCTAATAAGGGTGGATTTGTGGCTAAACCCCTTTCCACATTGGGAGCATATGTAAGGTTTCTCTTCCGTGTGATTCCTCTGGTGTCTAACAAGATGGTGACTGTAAACAAAGCCTTTCCCACATTCTGAGCACGTAAAGGGTTTCTCTCCGGTGTGGATTCTCTCGTGGGTCTTCAGCTGCGATGGCCTGTTGAAGCTTTTCCCACACTCTGAACATTTGTAGGGTTCCTCGCCCTTGTGGGTCCTCTCGTGATTATGAAGACTTGATGTCTGGTTGAAGCTCTTCTCACACTCCGAACATTTGTACGGTTTCTCTCCGGTGTGGATTCTCACGTGGACCACCAGGTTTGATTTGAGGCAGAAGCTTTTCCCGCAATCGGAGCATTTAAACGGTTTCTCTCCGGTGTGGATTCTTTCGTGTCTCCCAAGGCTTGCTTTCTCACCGAAACCTTTCCCGCAGTCCGAGCATTTATAGGGTTTCTCCTCCATTGGCATTTTCCCTTCCGGAAGGTGAGTCTGGTGATGCTTCATAAAGTACGACATTTGCCGGAAGCTTTTGCCACAGTCTGGACATTTATACGGCTTCTCTCCGGTGTGAGTCCTCTCGTGTTCCTTCAGGTTTCCGGCCTGGCTGAACCCTTTCCCACAGTCACAACATCTATACGGTTTCTCTCCCGTGTGTGTCCTTTGATGGGCAATAAGGTTAGAGCTGGTGCTGAAGGATTTCTCACAGCCTGAACATTTATAGGGCTTCTCGCCCGTGTGAAACCTGTAATGGGTAGCCAGCTCAGAGTTCTTTCGGAAACTCCTCCCACAATCCAAGCAAGTGTACGGTCTCTCGCCCGTGTGGGTTTTCTCGTGTTCTTTCAGGGACCCAGAGCGGCTGAATCTTTTCCCACAATCCGGGCATTTGTACGGTTTCTCTCCCGTGTGAGTTCTGACGTGCAAAATTAGGCTTCCTTTGTGGCTGAAGTTTTTCCCGCAATCAGGGCACACGAACGGTTTTTCCCCCGTGTGGATTCTCGCGTGGGCAATCAGGTTGCCCTTTTGGTCAAAGCTCTTGCCGCAATCCAAACACTTGTACGGTTTCTCCCCCGTGTGGATCCGGTGGTGTCTAATCAATTTAAAGTGGGCGTTGAAGGACTTCTTACAATACAAGCACTGGTACATGGCCTGCTCGTCTTGAACTGCACCACAGAGTGGACTCTTCTCCTGTTTGTGTTTGCGGAGTCCCTCCTGGCTGGAGATTTCATTTCCCCAGGAGGAAATGCAGTTAGCTGCAATCTTTCTTTCCAGAGAGTTCCCCCGATGCCTCCACAGTTCTTGGGCACCTTTCCCGGGTTCTCTGTGCATAACATTCTCTTCGGTTGCTCCTTTGCGCGCTTCCTCTTCCTCAGGTTTCCACTGACGGTCCTCATTTTTTACCTCAGACACGTAACTTTTGCCTGAAAGAATAAGCAGAGATTTAAAAACAATTTTTAAAAAAATACAGGTAGTTCTCAACTTACAATAGCAATTGGGGCTGGAACGACTTATGACCTTTTTTTTCACTCTTATGACCACTGCAGCATCCCCATGGTCACGTGATCAAAACTCGGGCCCTTGACACCTGGCAGGTATTTATGACGGTTGCCCTGTCCTGGGACTGTGTGATCGCCATTTGTAACCTTCCCAACTGGCTTCCGACAAGCAAAGTCTATGGATTCGGTTAATGATGGTGTGATTCACTTAACAATGGTGCCTTGATTAGCAATTGTGGTTGTAAGTCGAGGACTACCTGTACCCGATACCTATGTTGACATAGATGTCTTAGCATTACGAAGAACCACACAATGGATGTGGTTGCTCAGCCAGCTGCCAATGCCTCTGGCAGTAAGATTCACTATCCTAAGTGGTTCCATTTTATCAAGGAAATGGTTATGGTCAACTTCATCAAATGCGTTACAGATATCTCAGTATACCCTATCTGCAATATTCATTCATTCATTCATAATGGAAGGGATGGAAGGGATCTTGGAGGTCTTCTAGTCCAATTCCCTGCTCAAGCAGAGACCCTATACCACTGGTGGCTAACCTTTTTGGGCTCCCATGCCAAAAATTGTGTGTGCGCTTGCATGCCAGCACCCAGAAGACAATGCCTACCCCCCACCCCCTCTACGCATGCATGCGCAATTCCCACCCACCCGCACTGCTCCCTTACCTGCACTGTGCCTCCCAGCTGATTTTCAGCCGATTTGAAGCCCTTTTTGGCCTCCCAGAGGCTTTAGGAAGGCTTCTGCAGGCTTTTCAGGCTGAAAACTAGGCCCGTTTCATCACTTCCGGTATTTCTGGAAAAAACAGGAAGTGATGAAACAGGCCTAGTTTTCGTCCTGAAAAGCCTGCAGAAGCCTTCCTAAAGCCTCTGGAAGGCCAAAAAAGGCCTCAAACCAGCTGTGAGGCGCGTGCATGCGCAGTGAAGTAAGTTTGCCTGCAGCTCGCGTGCCGACACAAATGACTCTGTGTTCACCATCATGGCCTTATACCATTTCAGACAAGTGGCTGTCCAGTGCCTTCTTAAAAACCTCCAGTGAGGAAGTACCCAGATTTCCAGAACTTCTGGAGGCAAGCTGTTCGTCCGGTTAATTGTCCTCACTGTTAGGAAGTTTCTCCTTAGTTCTAGGTTGTTTCTCTCCTTGATTAGTTTCCATCCATTGCTTTTTATCCGGTCTTCAGGTGCTTTGGAGAATAGCTTGACTCCCTCTTCTTTGTGGCAGCCCCTGAGATATTGGAAGACTGCTATCACGTCTCCCCTGGTCCTTCTCTTCACTAGACTGGCCATGCCCAGTTCCTGCAACTGTTGTTCATATCTTTTAATTTCCAGGCCTTTAATCATCCTAGTTGCATTTCTCTGCATTCTATTGGTCTATTCATCTAATCACTTTGCTGTATGATGATGTTGTGGTGGTTATTTTTATTACTTCTTAGTAAGCTAGAAAAAAGTGGAATAGATAGCACCACCACTAGATGGACTCGCAACTGGCTGGCAAACCGTACTCAATGAGTAGTCCTTAATGGGTTTAAGTCTACATGGAGGGAAGTAAGCAGTGGGGTGCCACAAGATTCCGTCTTAAGCCCAGTACTCTTCAATATCTTCATTAACGACTTAGATGAGGGAATAGAAGGGGAACTTACCAAATTTGCAGATGATACTAAGCTGACAGAAATAGCTAACACCCAAGAAGATAGGCTCGAGATCCAGATGGATCTTGACAGACTAGAACACTGGGCCCTATCTAACGAAATGAAATTCAATGTAGAGAAAAGTAAAGTCCTACACTTAGGCAAGAAAAACCAAAAGTACACATATAGACTGGGTGAAACCAGGCTCAACAGCAGTAACTGTGAGAAGGATCTTGGAGTCTTAGTGGACAACCAGCTAAATATGAGCCAGCAGTGTGCAGCAGCAGCCAAAAAAGCTAATGCAATCCTAAGTTCTATTAACAGAGGGATACAATCAAGATCAAGGGAAGTACTAATACCACTCTATAAAGCCTTAGTAAGACCACACCTAGAGTACTGCATCCAGTTTTGTTCACCACATTATAAAAAAGATGTTGAGACTCTAGAAAAAGTACAGAGCAACCAGGACGATTAAGGGACTGGAGGCTAAAACATACAATGAACTGTTGCAGGAACTGGGCATTGCTAGTCTAGAAAAGAGAAGGACCAGGGGAGACATGATAGCGGTCTTCCAATATTTGAGGGGCTGCCACAGGGAGGAAGGGGTCAAGTTATTTTTCTAAAGTACCTGTAGGCCAGACAAGGAATAATGGATGGAAACTGAACAAGGAGAGATTCAACCTGGAAATAAGGAGAAACTTTCTGACAGTGAGAACAATCAACCCATGGAACAGAAGTTGCCCTCAGAAGTTGTGGGAGCGCCATCACTTGAGACTTTCAAGAAGAGATTGGACTCCCATTTGTCAGAAATGGTGTAGGGTCTCCCGCTTGGGCGGGGGGTTGGACTAGATGACCTACAAGGTCCCTTCCAACTCTGATTATCCATGTTATCATTTATTGCTATTCAACAAAATCTTTCCAAAAATATAAGGCTTACCCAGATTCATGTATTTGAAATGGATGGCTGTATCAATTAAATGAATAAACAGAAAGACAGAAAATGTAAAACGACTGCTTGCTTCTCTAACTTAAGATCATCTATGGAATTTTTCTCACCTTCATTATCTTGTGTCTGGTCAAAAGTGATGGCTTCCTCTTCCTTTTTAACACTATCTGGGTCAAAAAGAAGGGTGCTGGCTTGCAACTTCCGCAGATCTTCCTTTTGACTCATCCTGAACATCGGAACATCTTCATGACATCTTTTTTGGGAAGAGGTCACCAGTTTTTCATCCAGCCTGTTCTCATCTTTTTTGGGAAGACCGTATTCCACACATGGCTTCCTAATCAATGAGAGGTGAAATTTCAAATCAATGAGAGGCAAAATGAGAGAAGTATCACCCCAAATTTTGCCCCATACTTTGCTGACAACAATGTCCATCCACCTCACCAAAAGGAGGTTGCCAAAAGCAGGAATAACAATATTGTTGGAATAATGGGAGTTATAATCCAACAAATTGCAAGAGGGATGGTTAGCTGAAATTGGTGGAAGCACAGTCTTATTTCATCCATCGTACTGCCTGGGAATTTTGGAAGTTGGGGTTCTCCAAATATCTGAAGATAGCAAGTTAAGAGAAGCTACATAAGACTTTCAGCTGGGTTTCCATTTTTTCTCTCTCTTGGGTTCAGTATTTCTGAAACGAACAATCATGGCTTAATCAATACCGACATCCTGTATTTGATTTGTTTTTCACATTTTTGAACTGCTCATCTCCCTCAAAACGCCTCTCTTCCAGGTTATTTAATTTATGAAGACAGAGCCTAGATTCATACTCCAAGAGACAGGATAGTTTAATGGAGATATAGGACCATTTTGGTGTAGTAGTTGAGGCCAGAAAACCAGGAGACAGTGAATTCTAGTCCCACCTCAGGCATGCCGGTCATTCTCTCTCAGCTTAACCCACCTCGCAGGCTGTGGTGTGAAAACGAAGCAGAAGGATCAGGTATATTTGCCATTGAAAACATACACATAAAACAAATATTTTAAAAGGGAGGGATAAATATAATAATGAGTATGGGTGGAATGTATCAGTAATGATTGGGTTCACAATATGTCAAGACATGGACTGTAATGAAATAACAGATAACAAGATAATCAGAGTTGGAAGGGACCTTGTGGGTCATCTAGTCCAACGCCCAGCCCAAGCAGGAGACCCTACACCATTTCTGACAAATGGCAGAACAATCTCTTCTTGAAAGTCTCAAGTGATGGCGGTCTCACAACCTCCGAGGGCAACTTCTATTCCATAGGTTGATTGTTCTCACTGTCAGAAAGTTTCTCCTTATTTCCAGGTTAAATCTCTCCTTGTTCAGTTTTCATCCATTATTCCTTGCTTCAACAGTTGCCTTGGAAAATAATTTGACCCCTTCCTCCTCTCTGTGGTAGCCCCTCAAATATTGGAAGACTGCTATCCTGTCTCCCCTGGTCCTTCTCTTCCTTAGACTAGCCAGGCCCAGTTCTTGTAACTGTTCATCATGTTTTAGCCTCCTGTCCCCTAATCATCCTGGTTTCTCTTCTCTGCACTTTTTCTAGAGTCTCAACATCTTTTTTATAGCTTCATTTATTATGATATGTGGGAATGGCCCTGAGAGAACAGGAGAAATACCCACTGCCTTGGCAACATTCTCAAGGCTCCAGATGAGGGAACACATGGGAAGGATTTGTTTTCCAGAGAGTAAAAACTGAGGAGGGGAGAAATACTTTCAGTCTTGTAAGAATCTGTTAATTTAACCTCACAATACAGATAGTCCTCCACTTACAATCACAACGGAGTCCAACATTTCTGAGACATTTGTTAAGCGAGTTTTGCCCCATTTTACGATCTTTTCTTGCCACAGTTGTTAAGTGAATCATGGCACTTGTGAAGTTAGTAACACAGCTGTTTAGTGAATCTGACTTTGCTTGTCAGAAGGTCGTTGGGACACTGCAACCATCATAAATATGAATTAATTCCCAAGTGTCTAAATTTTGATCACATGACTATGGGGATGCTGCACTGTCATGTGTGCAAAAGGGTCATAAATCATTTTTCACTGCCGTTGCAAATTTGGTCACTAAATGAACCGTTGTAAGTCGAGGACTACCTGTAAAGTAGACTTAGTTCATCTGGGTGTGCTTCTTATCTGGACTAGATCCAACCACAAACACAGAGTAAGTAACAGCAAAACATACCAAGGATATTATGGTGAGCTATGACAAGTTGATGGAATTGGATATGTCTAGTTTAATGAAAAGGAGGACTAGGGAGTGACATGACATCAGTGATCCAGTATCTCAGGGGCTGCCACAAAGAAGAGGGAGTCAAGCTATTCTCCGAAACACCTCACTGCAGGAGAAGAAGCAATGGGTGGGAACTAATCAAGGAGAGAGGCAACCTAGAACTAAGGAGAAATTTCCTGACTGTTAGAAGGATTAATCACTGGGGCAATGTGCCTCCAGAAGTTGTAAATGCTCCTACATTGGAAGTTTTTAAGCAGAGATTGGACAACCATTTGTCTGAAATGGTATAGGGTTTCCTGCCTAAGCAGGGGGTTGTACTAGATGACCTCCAAGGCCCATTCCAATCTTCTATTCTACTGCTACTCTATTCGTACTTCTCCTACCTCTACTACTCTATTCTACCCTACCCTAATACTCTACTCTACCGTAATATTCTATCCTATCCTAATACTCTACTCTTCTACTCTACCAATACTCTATCCTACCCTAATACTCTTCTACTCTACCCTAATACTCTACGCTAATATTCTACCCTAATACTCTATCCTACCCTAATAGTCTTCTTTTGTATTCTACCCTAATACTCTCCTACCCTTATACTCTTCTCTTCAACTCAACCCTAATACTCTATCCTACCCTAATAGTCTTATTTTGTATTCTACCCTAATACTCTCCTACCCTAATACTCTTCTCTTCAAGTCAACCCTAATACTCTATCCTACCCTGATACTGTTCTACTCTACCCTAATACTCTCCTACCCTAATACTCTTCTCTTCAACTCAACCCTAATACTCTATCCTACCCTAATAGTCTTCTCTTGTACTCTACCCTAATACTCTCCTACCCTAATACTCTTCTCTTCAACTCAACCCTAATACTCTATCCTACCGATACTGTTCTACTCTACCCTAATACTCTACTCTACCCTAATACTCTATCCTACTCTAATACTCTACACTACTCTACTCTACCCTAATTCTAATTCTATTCTTTTCTTATTGTGAACCCAGCTACTCTCAGCTGTCCCAAGTTCCTTACCCTTTTGGAAAAAAAGCCGTTTTCATAGTTTAGAGGGGGAAGATTGTGGGTTCAAACCAACATCTCCAGGATGCTTCCGAACCAGACGAACCGTTCCCACGATCCTCTTTGCCAGGGTCACCTTCAGCAAAGTGTTTGAGCATCCCTGTTCCCCAGAGTGTCAAGCCCACAGCCCTCCCTGCCCTGCGCTTCCCAGCTGCAATTCATTCAGCCAAGTGGCTAAGATCTGGGTGAAGCCTCCAAATCTAGGGGGACTACAACTCCCATCACCTCCCTTGGCCAATCTTAGGCTCTGTCTCACTCTTTCTGACCCACGCACGCCTCCCCACACCACCCCCGGCTTGGCCTTCCCAGCCGCTTCTCCCCTCCGCCTTCTCTCGCGCGCGCTCTCTTTCCCTCCCGCGGACTCCATCTTTCCCTTTGTGCAAAGGCGAAGGAGGCTCCGCTCACCTTCCTCCCCGCCAGGCAGCTTGGCCACGCCCCCCCCCGGGAAAAGCCGGAAGAGGCAGAAGCCGCCACCTTCTTTCGATTCCGCCGGTTCCGTTCAAATGCCGGTGCCGCTCTAGGAAACGACGCTCGGTGACTTTAACCCTTAAGGGTGATGATATATTAGAAAAAAGTCCCCAGCAAACAAACTAAATTGTGTGTGTGTGTATACACCCACACACACCACACCCACACACACACACACATATATATATACATACATACACATAAAAACACACACAAACACACACACACACACATACATACATACTTACATATATATATGTTTTCGGAGGTTTTCACAGGTATTTGTATGTGGATCTTTGGTTCTTCTACGCGGGAGAAAACCCGAAGAACCAAAGATACACACACACACACACACACACACACGCACACACACACATGTGGATCTTTGGTTCTTCGGGTTTTCTCCCGTGTAGAATTGGAAATATCTAGGCGACGTTTCGATGAAGTCTCATTCATCATCTTCAGGCTTGTGTCTTCGGCCTTGTGCTTCTCAGAGTAAGAACAAGGAACAAGTGCTTCTCTGAGAAGACAAGGCCGAAGACACAAGCCTGAAGATGATGAATGAGACTTCATCGAAACGTCGCCTAGATATTTCCAATTCTACACGGGAGAAAACCCGAAGAACCAAAGATCCACATACAAATACCCGCGAAAATCTCCGAAAACAAATATATATACACACACACAAACACACACACACGTATATCCATATACACATATATATACATATACACATACATATATACACACTTATATACATATATTTACATATACATATACATCACCAGCTGCATCACCAGATGGCTGCATCACCAGCTGCCACACACCCTGACCCCCAAACCAAGCAAACTGACACACAACATGGACACATAGCCAGGCCTCAAACTCGGAGCCAAAGCAAAACCTGGAACCCGTTATCTTGGGGTTGCGCTACTGTTCAATGAATGTCTAGTGAGGACAATGCTGCAAATGTCACATCACAGCCACCCGCTCAAGATATCACATCACGGAACTCAGGAGGTTACACCACAAAACCTCAGGATGTTACAAAACAGCCAACGACCCAGGAGATTACAGCACAAGACCCAGGATGTCAAAACAATAGAACTCAGAAGGTCATCACCCAGCCCATTATCCAGGTCATTACAACACAGGAGGCTGGTAGACACACAGCCAATACCTCAGCCACACATGTTCTTACGAAAAAGCCAGCCAATCTGCAAACATCAACTACATCAAGCAATCAAGAAATGACAACGCAGCCAACCTTCACACCAGTATTTATAGAGAGACGGCAGCTCCGATCACGCTTTGCTCACACAAGCACGAAGCCGAAAGCACCAGCCTGAAGATGGCGAGTGGGACCTCATCAAAACATCACCAAGATACTCTCAATCTTACACAGGAAAAGACCCGAACACGCCAAGACCTGCATACCTGTACCCATGTAAATCTACAAAAACATACACACACACACACATATATACACACATATACATACACACACACACATATATGACACACACAAAATTTAGTTTATAAACAACTAAATTTATAAAAACAACTAAATTTAGTTTGTTTGTGGGACTTTTTTCTAATATATAATCACCCTTAAAGGTTAAACTATAAATGTTTTTTTTTTATTTTGTTTGTGGGGGACTTTTTTCCTCGGAGCTCCATCCATCTGTCCATCGTTTACCTCCCATCTCCCCGTTAAAGCCACCCCGCGACAAATAAATAAATAAAAATAAAAATACATGGAAGGTTAAGACTTCTCCAAACAAATTAAAATCAGAAAGAAACCAGGAAGAAAGGATTTACAATCTCAGCATCTTAAAAGTTGGGTGGACTTCAACTCCCAGAATTCCCCACCAAGACATGTGACATAAGATTCTGTGAGGCTGGGATCACCCAAGGAACAACTTCCTTGATCAGGGAATACAGATGATGGACAGCTCATAGGTGTAAACTTGTTCTGATCCCCCCCCCCACCGCCCCCGCCCCCCCCTTCCCTCCAACAACCTTTGATTCTGGGAGATCCTGAGAGCAATCAATCAATCAGAACAGAGCTGGAAAGAACTTTGGAGGTTTTCTAGTCCAGCAGGGGACACTATACAATTTGAGACAAATGGCAGTCCAGTCTCATCGTAAAAACCTGCAGAGATGAAGCCCCCACAACTTCTGAAGGCAAAGCTGTTCCACTGGTTAATTGTCCTCACTGTTAAGAAGTTTCTCCTCAATTCCAGGTTGCTTCTCTCTTTGATTAGTTTCCATCCATTGTTTCTTCTCCTGCCCCCTGGTGCTTTGGAAAATAAGCTGACCGACCCCTCCCTCCTTCTTCAAGCAAAACTGTCTTTTCCAGGTTGTTGAGAGAGAGAGAGAGAGAGAGAGATGAAAAAAAGGGATTTTAAAGGAGATTTGTGCTTGCTTGTAATCCAATCCCCTTTGCTAGATAAAACAGGCAGAGGGAGTTCCCTAATCTATGTCAAGGGAGGGTTGGGCAGCTTTGCAAGCCCTTGATGGGGCTTCCCTTCTTTGCCCCAACCCACCTCTTCCCCTTTGTGAATTCAAAACACCAGGAGTATACAAACACACCTAAGCACATGAAGGTGGGAGGGGACTGCCTTGATTTTGCCTTATCAGCCCAATATCTCTTTCTAGTGATCCTCAGCTGATTGCCAGGCGATAAAAGGAATCCCTTCTTTTGAGCTGTTACTCTTTTTTTTTTGTTCCCAGGTTGCAGTTTACAACCAGGTGTTTAAATGGAGCCTCTAGCTGCATCATCATCATCATCATCATCATCAAGACAGAGGGTAGGACATGTGGCTTCTGGAGGCCATCTTGCTTGGAAGGCCCAGAAAAGATAGGTTAAACTTAAGACCAATTAATGCCATTGAATTGTTTTTACCTTCAGCAAAATCTTTTTGCCGTTCAATTCAAATTTGCTGCCATTTTCAAGCCATTTTTTTTATTTTTATTTGTTAGCTTTTTTAAAAAAATATTGCTTTTATTACTTTGTTGTTACTTACAACAGCAACCTTATGAGGTGAGTTGGGCTAAGACAGACTGTCCCAAAGTCACTCAGCTGGCTTTCATGCCCAGAAGCATTTATTTATTTATTTTATTTCATTTATTTGTTTATTTTTGTCAATTGCTTACAAGATAATAGGTATAAGTAAAAGCATAGTTATGAATAAATGGATACATATAAGAAAAATAAATATATATATATAGAAGAAACAATAGGACAGGGACGGTAGGCACTTTGGTGTGTTTATGCACGCCCCCTACAGACCTCTTAGGAAAGGGGTGAGGTCAATAGTAGACAGTCTAAGGTTAAAGTTTTTGGGGTTTGGGGAAGAAACCACAGAGTCAAGTAGGGTATTCCAGACACTGACCATTCTGTTTCTGAAGTCGTATTTCCTGCAATCAAGTTTGGTGTGGTTAACCTTGAGTTTGTATCTATTGTTTGCTCTTGTGTTGTTATGGTTGAAGCTGAAGTATTTATTGACAGGTAGGACATTGCAATGTATGATTTTATATACTATTCTTAGATCGGACCGAAGGCGGCATAGTTCTAGGTTTTCTAGGTCTAGAATTTCAAGTCTGGTAGCATAAGGTATTCTGCAACGAGTAGAGGAGTGAAGAACTCTTCTTGTAAAATATTTCTGGACTTTCTCAACTGTGTTAATATCAGATACGTAATGCAGGTTCCAGACTGATGAGTTGTATTCAAGTATTGGTCTAGCAAATGTTTTGTAAGCGCTGGTTAGTGGTGTGATATTTCTAGAGAAAAAGCTACGTAGGATTAGGTTAACAACTCTTAATGCCTTTTTAGCTATGTAGTTACAGTGGGCTCTAGCACTTAGATCATTAGAGATGAGTACTCCAAGATCCTTGATAGAGTTTGGATCATCAACAAGGTCTTGACTATTTAGCTTGTATTTTATTTTCTGACTTTTTTTGCCAATATGTAAGACAGAACATTTATTTGTTGAGATTTGAAGTTGCCATTTGTTTGACCATTCTGATACATAGTCAAGGTCTGTTTGAAGGGTAGCAGTACTGTCTGTGGTGTTGAATAGCTTTACATCATCAGCGAAGAGAAAACAGTTGCTCTTGATATGATCACAGAGGTCATTTATGTAGAGTATGAAAAGATTTCATAGACCAAGGGTCTTCAAACTTTGCAACTTTTAAAGATTTGTGGACTTCAACTCCCAGAATTCCTGAGCTAACATGACTGGAGGAGGAATTCTGGGAGTTGAAGTCCACAAGTCTTAAAGCTGTCAAGTTTGAAGACCCCTGATGTAAACCCATCTCTAGCATTTGTGAGTAAGGTGTCAGGATGGTCGCAAAGCTTATATTGCAGTATTGCAATGCTCACTTGAACATTTGCCCTGTCTCTTTTTAGCAATGTTTCTCAGCTGTGGCAATTTGAAAAGGGGTGGATATCAATTCCCAGAATTCACCAGCCAACATGGCTGACTGGGGAATTCTAGGAGTTGAAATCCATCCATTTTCAAGTGGCCAAGGTTTTATTTATTTATTTATTTATTTAATTTCTATACCGCCCCCTCTCCCAAAAAAGGGACTCGGGGCGGTGCACAACCAACTAAAAACAAACAATATATACAATTAAAAACAAATTAAAACAATTTCATCAGAGGCCGAAATACAATTTAAAATATAAAACCAATACAAATTTAAAATTTAAAAAATTTAAAATACCTAGTTATTAAAAAAACCCCAAAAAATCCTTTAAAAGGTTGAGAAAACATTCCTTTATAGGCCATTTAATTCCAGTCCTCTGAACTTATTCCTGTTTCTCTGAATCCTTGTTAATTCAGAACTTCAAATTGTGGTTGGAACAAAGCAGGATAAAATCAAACAATGCTTTCTATGATTGGAAGGTGTTTTGCAATCCACACGGGAAAAAGATGTTGATCTTTTTGGCAGTTGCATTATCCTGCTCATGTATTCAGCTTGTAATCATCTACTATGCCCACATTTTGTTTCCCAACCAAGCCAGTTCACAATTCTGCAACATACTGTCAATGTCTACTTAACACTGAAAAAGGTTCAGCGGTTTCATTGCAGAGATAACTTAAATTTGAATTTGGGTGTGTCTTTTAAATGGTGTGCAAATAGTCTTTTGCCTCATGGTTCTAAAACTTCGGTAGCATATTTTGTTGTGTGATTGCAGCTACCACAGCTTGTTTGACAAATTGTGATTCACAGTTCCTGCTTCTCATTTGTTCTCAGATCAACCATTTGCTGCTTCAGATGCTTGCATGGTGGGATTTAACCAGCTAAAAATGTCTGCAGTTGAATATGTTGAAAGAAATATCCTTCTGGGTTCAGTTCCAAGTGGGGAAAAAGACACTGGAAATATGGAGGCTGCTTGGAAGGTTTAATGGTGTACAGGACCACATGGCCTGGAGCTCCAGAGAAGGATGTTCACATACTTCAAGGTGAGAAAGTCAAGAAAAAAGGATTGAGGTACTGAGAGTGCTGGCTTTTATAGCCTCTGTTGGGATTTGAATTGGAGCTTGTATTCTAATTGGTTGTCAGACTCCCAGGGGCAACTCTGTAGGCTGTCCTGAGTTCCAGGCTTGGTCTAGCCTTGCTGGGTGATTATGCCCTTAAAAGGGCTTTTGGTAATTTCTATAGCTTTACCTGGAGTTCCTTATTACGTAAACTATTCTGGCCCAGGCCTTAATGGCCCACCCATTAACAAAGGTGGGGGTGAATTTCTATTTCTGAGGTGAGTTTCTGCTTCTTGAGTTTCTACTCTTTTTAGGGGAAATATTCTGCCTTTGTAATATTTCCTAGGCTATTTCAATTTTCCAGGAGAGAGGTGGGTGCTAACTTCCTACAAATATATATGAGAGATGGCTGTTGATCTTAAGTGCAAATAAACCTCAGTTCTGAAGGATATCCTGCTTTATTCCAGAGTCCCCCAAAATCCACCTGCTACAGCTTGGGTCAAAAGCAATGAAAGAAAGCAGGATGAGTCCTGCTAATTAGAATGAAGGAACAGAATAACAGAGTTGGAAATCTTGTAGTTCAATCCTCTTCTCAGGCACATATCCTATACCAGTGGTCGCCAACTGGTGGGCTGTGGCCCACTGGTGGTCCACGAGGAAATTTTGGTGGGCCACAGAGAAATGTCACCCCAAAGCACTCCCTAAAGCAATTAATCCAGGCTGCATGGGAATACAAGGCTGCGCCACCCATATGGCCCGTGGAAACCCCCCGCCCACTCACTCCTAACCTGGCAAACTTGCCTGCTAAGTTGCTATTTTTCCTTTTTTTTCCCCGACCATCAGCTGTTCTGCTGTGCCGGGAGATTTAGATTAGCTAGAAAGCAGGAAACCATTAGATTTCTTGCTTTCTAGCTGATCTTTAGATCTTCAGCTCTGCTTTTAAGCAGAGCCAAACCTCCTTTAGGACTGAAGGTTCTATTATTCAGTGCAGACTCACATCAAGCAAATTTTATGTGAGACTCAGATAGCCAATGGCAGATAGATAGATCTCTGAACGAATCTGTGATTCTGTGAGCAACTCAATCTGCCTGCCTGCTTTGCCTGATTTGGTGTAAAAGTTTCTCTTTTTAATAAAAAAATTAAATATTTACATAAATATTTATAATATTTACATTCAAGCCATGACCAGCCAGTCACATGACCACCAAGCCACACCCACAAATTAGGCCATGCCTACAGAACTGGTTGTTAAGAAATTTGAATCCCACCCCTGCTTCTGTGTGTTTCTGTGTGCGTGAGAGGGAGAGAGAGAGACGGAGAGAGAGAGGGAAAGAGAGAGGTTAGATCAGATCTCTCACTCTCTTTCTCTCTCCCACCAACATCAGCAAGCCACCATCAGTCAAAATTCATACTAATGGTCCCCGGGATTTAAAATTATGAGTTTAGTGAGCCTTGAGGTCCAGAAGGTTGGCGCCCCCTGTCCTATACCATTTTCAGACAAATGGTTGTCCAATCTCTTCTTAAAAACCTCCAGTGTTTGAGCACTCAAAACTTCTGGAGGCAAATGGTTGCACTGATTAATTTTTCTGTCAGGAAATTTCTCCTTAATTCTAGGTTGTTTCTCTCCTTGATTAGTTTCCATCAGTTGCTCCTTGTCCTGCCTTCAGGGGCTTTGGAGAATAGCTTGACTCCTTCTTTGTGGCAGCTCCTTAGATATTGGAACACTGCTGTCATGTCACCCTTAGCCCTTCTTTTCACTAGACATACTCAATTCCTGCAACCGTTCTTCATGTTTTAGCCGTCAGTCCCCAATCATCTTTGTTGCTCTTCTCTGCTCTCTTTGTAGAGTCTCAACATCTTTTTTATAGCGTGACAACCAGTGGTGGGATTCAAATTTTTTTACTACCAGTTCTGTGGGTGTGGCTTGGTGGGCGTGGCAAGGGAAGAATACTGTAAAATCTCCAGTGGTATTCCAGTGGTATTTGCCAGTTCTCTGAACTACTCAAAATTTCCACTACCGGTTCTCTAGAAGTGGTCAGAACCTGCTGAATACCCACTTCTGGTGACAACCAAAACTGGATGCAATATTCCAAGTGTAGTCTTACCAAGGCAATACATAGCAGTGGTGGGATTCACATTTTTTTACTACCGGTTCTGTGGGTGTGGCTTGGTGGGCATGGTGTGGCTTGGGGATCTTCAAACTTGGCAAGTTTAAGACTCGTGGACTTCAACTCCCAGAATTCCTAAGCTAACATGACTGGAAGAGGAATTCTGGGAGTTGAAGTCCACAAGTCTTAAAGCTGTCAAGTTTGAAGGCCCCTGCTCTAAGCATATCCATACAATTCAGGATTTTTTTTTTTTCAGGACTAATAATAGAAGGAGAGCCATATTAATCTATGGTAGCCAAAAATCAGGAGGGGGTCCAGTCATCCCTTTTCCCCCTAGCAAATGCTATTAGAAGGCAGGAACTTGTGACAAGAACTATAGGCCACTTCATCAAGATCAGAAAAAGACCCATACTTCTGTCACATCTAAATCCATTTCTAATTTTGTCTCATCTCCAGCTTTTCTTCTATTTCTGTTGCCTAAATTAAGAAGAAGTGAAATGGGAGCAATGAAAAAGAAAGTTTAGTTTAGTTTTGTTTCTGAGAATGATTTAGCAATCCCAGAGATATAGACCAGGTTGTGAAGGACGGGAGGGATAGAAATTATTTTATTTTATTTTATTTTGTCAAGCGATTATTAGATAACAGGTATAAGTATAAACATGGTTATGAATACACGAAATGGATACGGATAAGAAAAAAAATATATTGAAGAAAAACAAAAGCAAAATATTCCCCATTATCTATGCCTTCTTTATTAAACAAATAAGGAAGAGAGGGTTTTTTTTCTGATAAAATCTGCACCATTCCTAATCAAAATGTAAACCCCAAAGCAGAGGCATTTTTCCTCATCCTTGGTCTTTGATACCGGATTACGCAAACACTCATGGCTGCAAGCTAATTTGGCTGATAATTTTAATATATTTCCATTTTCCTTCTTCTTTATTGATGCAAGTTATCCACTGCCTCGAGTGTTAGGGATTCCAGGCAGTTCACAAATATTAAAATAAAAATAACAGACCTTGTAACCAAGGAGAAAGATCCTGATAGTGAGAACAGTTAACCAGTGGGACATCTTGCCCCTAGAAGTCATGTGTGTTCCATCGGTGAAGGTTTTTAAGAAGAGATCAGACAGCTATTTGTCTGACATGGTTTGAACAGGGGGTTAGACTAGAAGACGTCCAAGGTCCCTTCCCAAATCTGTTAATGCTGTTAACCAGTCGCCGTCATAATGTAACACAGATAAACACAAGTGCGGACACACAGTGCCTGTATATTGTGTAGCTATTATTTTCTCTATTTTAAATTGGATTAAGAGACCCAGTTGGGTGGTTCTGATCAGAGTTAGAGTAGAGTGGGATAAAACAGGGAGGCTGTCTGTTTGAGAGGGGATAATTAGCTCAGGGGTCGAAAAGGAAAGAGGGAAAGAATTCAGGAAGAGCAATAAATTCCTCAAGGAGAACAAAAAAACCTAATCTTTTGGGTTTTTTTTTTCCTTTTCCTAGGTTTCCAAGATGGCCTTGTCCTTCTTAAACCAGGCATCGCCTCTACTCAGGAGTCGCAGGAAGAAAAGGAAATGCAGTTCCTCGAGAGATGTGAAGTCAAAGAAACATTTCCAGGTCAGAGGTCTGAAATTCTCTGTAGGCACCCTTCTCCTGCTGAATGCCTGATTTGTTTTGCCAGGACCAAATGCACCATCCAGTGCTTTCGGCTGCAATAATCTTTTAGCAACCTCATAATCCCTTACGGGATGGTGTCTGGCAGTGGCGTGTTTCAAAAATTGTTACTACCAGAGTGGGATTCTACTGGTTTGGACCAGTTCAGGCGAACCGGATGTTAAAGTTGCATCTGGTTCACCGAACCGGTATTTGAACCATGGGAGGCCCTGCCCATCCCTCCCCTCCCTCCCCTCCCTCCCCTCCCAGGAGTCTCCATGCAACCCATTTTCGATGCCGGTTTCCAGCTTGTGAAGGCGCCCCCAGAGCCCGGGGGAGGCCATTTTCACCCTCCCAGAGGCCCGAGAGAAGCCTCCGGATCCTTGGGAAGGAGAAAAACAGCCCTCCCAGAAGAACCAGAAGTCCGGACAAGAGCCTGTTTCCAGTTTCTGGAGGCCCTCCAGAGCCCGGGAGAAACTGTTTTCGTCCTCCCAGAAGCCCGAGAGAAGCCTCCGGACCCTTGGGAAGGTGAAAAATGGCCCTTTTTGGAAGTTCCAGTAGGCCACACCCACCATGGCCATGCCCACATGGCAACTGGGCAGCGAACCAGTTGCTGGTATTTTTGAACCCCACCTCTGGCCCAATCCCCATTCTCACCCCCCTCAATAAAAAAGCTAGAAGTCCTACCAAGCCCCCAGAATGTCTCTTCTTCCAACCCCCGGAAGGTCGAGTCATCTCTGGTCCCAATTTAGCCCTGATCAAACTGTCTTTCCCAGGCCAGTTTTTTTTACAAATGCCCGACGTGTGGGAAAATCTTCTGGTATCAATGCCATTTCTTGAGACACCGTAGAATCGATACTGGGGAGAAGCCGTATATTTGCCTCGAGTGCAGGAAGGTCTTTGGTTGGAATGATAAGCTCATTGTACATGAATGTGTTGTTCACGGTAATGAGAAAGCCTTCGCCTGCTCTGAATGCGGGGAAAACTTTTTCATGGGAAACTCCATGTTGCAACATCTTCAGGCCTGCCGCAGCGAGACAAGATTGAACAAGGTGCTCCCAGTGCAGGAAAGGTTTTGCTTTGGCTGCCAAGCTGGAGGAACATCAGAAGATCCATTTGGGGAAGGAACCAGGAGTGGGATTCAATTTTTTTAACAACCGGTTCTGTGGGCGTGGCTTAGTTGGTGGGTGTGGCTTGGTGCTCATGTTATTGGCTGGGCATAGCCAACTCAATATCACTCACATCGAGGCACGCATCTCCTCGCCTGGCCTCTCATAACTGTGGGGATGCTGCAACAGTCGTAAGTGTGAAAAACGGTCATCAGTCACTTTTTTCAGTGCCATTGTAACTTTGAATGATCACTCCACACAAGCAAGGAGAGGAAAAAAACTCCAGAGACGTTTCTGAGACAGGAAGTCTAGTCCTGCCAAGAATGTAATAAGGGTTAACGGAGAGGCAGTTTCTGTAAGCAACACCAGAATGTTTCCGTCCTGCCTTCCTTACAGGATTAGACCAGTAATTTCTTCTAACAAGCTGGTTCTCCCAACTGCTTAGAATGTTAACAACTAGTTCTAGCAAATAGGTGTGAACTGGTAGAATCCCATCCCTGGAAGGAACTCCACCAATACCCTGTTGATGGGAAGAATTTCCACTGGAGAAGTGCCATGAGAAAACACCTGAAACTTCACAGATGGCCATTAGAAAGCCTTGAGAGTCCTTTGGGCCAAGAAACAGCCTCAACCAACTTTTAAAAATCCACCTAGAAGGATATGGCAGACAGCCCTAAGGCCTGGAAGACTTGTGGAGTGAGGTTTCTCGTTACTGGCGACTTTCAGATACAAGGACTTCAACTCCCAGAATTCCCCTGCCATTTTTATTCTCATTTCTGTGAGCATTGTCTTCCATTAAATGGGGCTGTTTCTTGTTCAATTTTTTCTAATGAAAAAACAAAAACCATTAAAGTTTAAATTTAAATTTAAATCCCAAAATTTTCTGCATTATTATGGTAGGTATGCCTTGCCAGTATCTTGTTTGGTTTGTTTTTAAAATGTCCATGACATTTGTTTTGTTTCATAGCACTTCCAACATCTATTGATATCTTGGATCAGTGGTGGCTAACCTTTTTGGGAACCTGTGCCAAAAATTGTGTGTGTGCATGCGCACACGTGCTCACGTGTCAGCACCCAGAAAGCAATACATGCTGGGCCTCACCACACCCCCTGTGCATGCGCGCGTGATCCCCACCCCCTTATCTGTACTGCGCCTCCCAGCTGATTTTTAGCCTGTTTGAGATCTTTTTCGGCCTCCCAGGCTTGAGGAAAGCCTCTGCAGCCTGAAAAATAGGCCGATTTCATCACTTCCAGTATTTCCGGAAATACAGGAAGTGATGAAACAGGCCTATTTTTTCAGGCTGCAGAAGCTTTCCTCAAGCTTAGGAGGCCGAAAAGGCCTCAAACCAGCCAAAAATCAGCTGGGAGGCGCGCACATGTGCAGTGAGGTAAGTTTGCCTGTGGATCGCGTTCTTGAAAAAATATGCTTCTGGGTTCATTTCCAAGTGGGGAAAAAGACACTGGAAACATGGAGGCTGCTTGGAAAGTTTAATGGTGTACAGGACCACATGGCCTGGAGCTCCAGAGAGAGATGATCACATACTCAAGATGAGAAGGTCAAGAAAAAGGGGCTAAGGCACTGAGAGTGCTGGGTTTTATTGTCAAAACAAAAACATTCAGTTTTATAAATTAGAGGAAATGAATTGTGTTTTTCTGTTGCCAGCATACTTTATTTACAAAATAACTAGAAACAAAAGAAACAGCAGTACCATTCTACTAAGCAAGCAAAAAGAAAAGCATAATGAAAGATGAAGTAGAAGTAAAACTTTTCCCCTGCACACATGCACAGTAAAACAGAACTTCACAAGACACTCATATCTTGTTACTATGGAAACTTGATAACCAATCCAGCTCATTCTGTAAACTTCTCTGGAAGCTCCTCAAACAAACTCAAAACAAACGCAGTGACACCTCCTTCTTTGTCTGATGATCTGACATCAGATAAGGCACATCTTCTCACGCAGTATTCATGCTGAGCAGCTGCAAGTGGTTTGTTGAGCATATCAGCAATCTGATCATGTGTGGACACATACTGCAATTTAACAAAACCTTGACTAGTTGCTTTATGTTCTTATACTGAATGTCAATGTGTCTGGACCTAGAACCTGTGAAACGAGTTTTGGAAATATGAACCACAGATTCATTGTCTTCCATCACAGTGATAGGCTGGATCGGGTGAATCCAGATATCTGTAACTCAAACCACGTTAAAGAATTACATGCATCTGAAACACAAGCATATTCGGCTTCAGTAGATGAACATGAAATGAAATTTTGTTTACATACTTGCCAGTAAATAAGACATCCATTTAGGAATAGCATATAACCTGAAATACTTTTCCATGACTTTTTATCACTTGCCCAATCAGAATCTACATAACAGCATAATTCTGCATAGTTAGTATGTGTCGGTTCTAACAACAACTTCATACTTTTTGTTTGCTTCAGATATCTCAACAACTTCTTAATGCATAACCAATGAAACTGTTTTGCTTTACCTATGTGTCGTGACAAAAGATTAACACTACTAATGTATAACAAGGACCCAATTACTGAACGATAAAGTGTTTGATCCTCAAAATCAGGACTTGGTTCATGAGCCAGATTATGGAAATCTGTTTGCATAGGTATGCACACTGGATTAGCATTCTTCATATTGCAATGATGCAACAGTTGTTCAATCTTGTCCCCTTGTGAAATACAAAACTCCTTCTGAGTTTTAATAATCTGAACACCCAAATAAGTGTCAATGTGACCTAAAGATTTCAATGTGAAATATTTCTGCAAAGCATTAGCAAAACTCTCACTCATTTGCTTATTTGGACCAATATAAACAATATCATCAACATAAACAAGAATTATCTCATATGCATTTTCAGATCTTTTTGTGAACACGCATTCATCAGTTTCGGATTTAATAAAACCCATTAAATTTAATTTGTCAGTAAGACATAAATAGCACATTAAATCAGACTGTTTCAGACCATAAAGACTTTTGTTTAAGAGCCAGGTATCCCCTTCTTTTTTCCGGAACCCTGGAGGACCTTTGACGTAAATTTCTTCATCCAGGTCAGCATGTAAATAAGCTGTTTCAACATCGAACTGGAACACTTCTAAACCAAGAATAGTTGCAGTGGTTAAAGCAATTTTCACACTCTCAGTCCGAACTGTTGGTGAGTAAGTATTTGTGTAATCCTCAGGATAACATTGAGCGAAACCCTGAGCTACAAGTCTGGCCTTTTATAATGATTCACCATTTGGTTTCTTCTTGATTCTGTATATCCATTTGGTGCCAATGACTTTCTTGTTTGCTGGAGGACTTTGTTCATAAAATGCAATCTGCTGCATATAATCCTACATTTCAGGACTCAATGTTGGCTCAGGATTTAATGGAGAATAATAAATTTCACCTTTCACTTTTGGTGAAAAACTATCAGCTGTCTGTATTACTTCAGAATTAGCTCCAAGTTTTTCAAATTCTTGGGCTTCTGGCTTCTCAGGCTGAGTTTGATAGCATGCATCATAAATAAAACTTGGTACAGACCTGCTATCTTGTCCTCCTACGGCAGTTTCCTCCTCCAGATGAGTAGCGGTAGCCAGTGGACTTCTTATTTCCTCAGGTATTTCAGAAAATGACAATAAATCTTCCACCAACCGAGCCTTCCACTTTGCTTTTCCTTTCTTTCGTGGCATTGTAGAATTAATCAAAATTAATCACAAATTCCTCAGAATGTTGTGATCTAATTATCAAAACAACAAATAAGGAACCATCCTCTGCTACATGTCCCAAATATTCAGTTATCAAAACAAAAATCATGTCGTTTATACAAAATAGCAGAAAGAAACAGCAGTTCCGATTCTCGCAATCTTATTACAAATAAAAAGAATACAAAAAAACGCCCTGTCACCATTTATAAGAAGCAAAAGAAAAGCTACTTTACTTATTTGAAATATTTTGTATGAAGTTAGAACTCAAACAAACTGCAAGCTCTGTGGTTTGATTCTCTGAAGTCGCAGGGATTCCGTCTAGCCTTGGCTAGCTGGTGATTATGCCCTTAAAAGGGCTTTTTGGCAATTTCTACAGCTTACCTGGAGTTCCTTCTTATGTAAGTATTCTGGCCCAGGCTAAGGCCCACCCCATTAACAAAGGTGGGGGGTGAATTTCTGTTTGAGGTGAGTTTCTGCTTCTTGAGTTTCTACTCTTTTTAGGGGAAATATTCTGCCTTTTTAATATTTCCTAGGCTATCTCAATCCTCCAGGAGAGGGATGGGTGCCAACCTCCTACAGCATGCCGGCACAAATGGCTCTGCGTGCCACCTGTGGCACATAGGTTCGCCATCACGGTCTTCAATATTATTGTGGAGTGTGGTATACCATCTGTAAAACATTTTGTACCAATTTTCCTTTAAGATGTGAGTTGTTGTGAATCGTTATGAGACTTAAGTCTATTCATTCTTCCCACTAATGTGTTATTTTTAAAATTGTGCATCCATTTTATCATACAGTTTTTAATTTGTGTTGTCTCCGCATCATATCGAAGTAAAGGTATTACATGCTCTAATAGGTGATGTTGGCTTTTGTGTTATTGCTTTAAGTTTTGTAAGGGTTCATGTTCCTCCTTTCTTAAGATCTGATTTTGTCCTTCAGGCTATTTATAAATGCATTAACCATGGTGAAGAAAGTTAGCACCCACCCCTCCCCTAGGAGAATGAGAATATTTTGAGAAATATTAAAAAGGCAGAATATTATATTTCCCTGGATGAGAAAAGGAGAAAACATGTTTTTAAAGACAGAAAGCAGCTCCCTGCCCCCAGCAGATATTTGGTGACTATTAAGAAAGACTGAGCCAGCCTCTCTACAAGACAAAAGATCTCCAGCTCCAGGAGAGACAAAAGACCTCCAGCTCCATATCCCGCCAGGACATAATAGCAGTGGGGTGGACTTCAATTTTTTTAGCAAGGAGCTCTCTGCCCTTAATGACTCCCTGGGTGGCAGGGTGGGTGTGGCCAACTCAACACCACTCCCACCCAATCACATGACCTCCCCAGCCATGCCTATCCAGAGTTTTGTTGCTCCTCGTGTTTTCTGTGGGAAATGGCTCTCTCTCTCTTTCTCTGTCCCTCTCCTCCCTCTCATTTCTGTTTTTCTCTCTTTTTCCACCCCCTCTCCCTCTCTTCTTTCTTTTTTTTCTCTCTTCCTTTCTTTCCCCTTCTCTCTCATTTATTTCCCTCTCTCATTCCTTCCCTCCAGCTCTCTCATTTCTCTCACTCTCGCCCTTTTCTCTCTCATTTGTTTCTCTTTTTCCTCTCTCTCATTCTCTCCCTCCATTTCTTTTTCTCTCCTTTTCTCTGTCATTTCCTTTTCTCTCCCTCTTTGTTTTTTCTTTTTCCTCTCCCTCTTTCTTTCTTTTCTTTCTTTCTCTTCCTTCTCTCTCTCATTTGTTTCCCTCTCTTTTCCCTCTCTGTCATTCTCTCCCTCCAGCTCTCTCTCATTTCTGGGTCCCTCTACCCTTTCTCTCTCTCTCTTTCTCATTTGTTGCTCTCTTTCCTTTCTCTCATTCTCTCCCTCCATCATTTTCTCATTTCTCTCTCTTGCCTGAGCCAACAAAAAGGGGACCGTGACTGGGCAATGGGTTTGCAACTAGCTGCTTTTTATGATTCTGCGCTCAGTGCCAGCCACAGGTCCCCTTTGTGTTGGCTCAGGAAGCTGCCGACGAATGCAATGAGGGAAGAGCTTTGGCTCTCTTGTACAGCGTGGCTGGCTATTTACATGAACCTGCAGTGGTAGCAGTGGGAGGAGTAGTCGCCATTGCCGCTACTGTGATCCTAGCCCAGGAGGATATCCTGCTTGTGTGTGTGTCAGTGCGCACGAAAGAGAGAGAGATGAGAGAGAGAAAAGGGGGAAAATTCCCTTTTTTCTCTCATCTCTCTCCTCCCTCCTTGTGCCGTGGGAGGCGAGGGCTGCCTTGAGTGCAAATGTGGCACGAAGGCAAGTACAGGGCCTCTTCGCTCCTGCACTAAGGCTCCAGCGACTGGGGAAAGGCGGTGTGGGGCAGCAAGGGGTCAGCCAGGAGTGGGATTTAGGGGCTCGCCGAGCCCCACAGACTCTTAGCTAGGGGATCGCCCGAGCCCCTGCGAACCCCCAGCAGTCCACCTCTGCATAATAGTATTAACCCAACTAGCAGCAGAGCTCACCACATGGCACAATAACTGGGGGCATCGCATCACCCAGCAAACTTCAAACCCGGGACTCCGACAACCTACAACAGCCAATAGAATACATGCTCTTGCACAGGAACAGGAAGTTCAAGTGCAAAGCGCAAGAGAGGATATAAATACCCCCCTCTCTCAACTCCATGTGGTCAGCTGCATCAGGACCATGTGCTTGATAGTTCTGCTTCACCATTAAATCATCCTTCCAATCAGCCTCCATGTTTCCAGTGTCTTTTTCCTGGCTTAGAATTGAACCAGATAGATAATCTTCCAACAATTTGGCACCCCAGATGGGACTCCAAGCTAATCTGATCAATGGACCTGGCCCAGGTAAGATTCCCTTGCCGGCAAACAGACCCATTGAGTCTGTGGGTGAGTTTTCTCAGACCTTCGCCATTTGGAACAAGGGTTTTAAAGGGGTTTTGTGTTTTGAGCTCAAAGGCTGCTTGGAAAGAAGGTGAGTACCTCTAAATTTTAACCCAGAAAAGCGAGGGAAATGTGTGTATGCCTGTGTGTGTGTGTGATTGAGAGGACCCTTCTCCCAATCACACCTGGATTCTACTCCTTCTGTGCCTTTTCTAACCGCAGAAATATCTGATCTACCATCAGTGTTTGGAGAGCATTGGGGGATTTGCCAGAGCACAGGACCTCCTGTTAGGGAAAGGAGAGAGTGTATGAACATGGAATGGAAAAATGCATGAGATTTGAACTTGGGCAACCAGCTGGGAAATCACTGAGCAAAGCTCGTGAAAGGAGGGTCCTTACTTCTGGAAGCAAGCAGAGGTCTTCCCAGACTCACCTGAGTTCAAAAACTGCAGCAGGAAAGGGCCTTACTCACTACAGGGAGCAGTGGAATCCTCCTGGACCCCTTTTTGGTCTGAAAACTGTCAGCGTATGTAATTTATCCACTGCTTTATTAAATTTATTTGCTGCTCATCTTGTGACTCTGGGCAGCTTTCTTTTACCCTATTTGCCTCCAAGAAGAAAAACATATGAAGGAGAAGGTGGGGGTGAAATTCTTGAGTTTATTTTCCCCTTTGAACTACCTTGTGGTTTGTTTTTCTGTTTTTAAGGGAGAGGGGATCAGATGCCCCTAAAAACGAACAGGAAGTTGTATTTGTGGTTTAGCATATTGGGTAATCTTCTTCGAAAACGAGGCCCTTTGGAAGGGCATTTCAAGCTGCCACACAACTCAGTCCCTAACTTAACTTTTACTGTTTCATTTACAAATCCTGTTTCTTCACAGATAAAAGTCTGCTTCCAACTAATTAGCTCCGATAAGGAAGAGCCTTGCCAAGTTTTTGCAAGGCTGCCAAGAACAACAGATCAAGTTCCTAAACAATAAATCAAAGAGTCTCCAAACTCCAACTCATATATTCCTAATGTCCACCAGGCTCAAGTATCAAACTTCTTTGCCTTCTGCAAAGAACTGCAGTTTCTCAGCTGGCTTTCCTCTTCTAAGGGGAGGGGCCATTACCTTGCATTACCTTACTCCCGAGTTGCCTGTGCTGCTGCAGCTGCTCTTTCCTTTGAGCAGCCCTGCACGCACGTGCACTGGGCACAGGCTCCTCGGGGACCTCTTCATCATTGCTGCCAGCCTCCACAATCTCCAAAGGCAGCATTCCACTCCCTGATGGTCCTGGCCCCATCCCTGCATCACATATAGGCCCCTCATCTGAGTCCTCGCTCTCTGAGACCTCAGCCGTCTGCACTTGCTGCCGGAGAACCACAACAGTTTGAGAGGATGTAACAACAGTTAGGTAGTGAATTCCAGGCATTGACCACTCTGTTGCTGAAGTCGTATTTTCTGCAATCGGGTTTGGAATGGTTTACTTTGAGTTTGTATCTATTTTTTGCCTGTGTGTTATTGTGGTGGAAGCTGAAGTAGTCATTGACAGGTAGGATGTTGTAGCAGACAATTTTGTGTGCTAAGCTTAGGTCAGACTGTAAACGGAGTAGTTCTAGATTGTCCAGGTCCAAAATTTCAAGCCTGGTACCAGTTGCTTCTTGAAAAAGCACCTTTGGGACAACCATGTCCTGGATGATTGAGAATCTCCATAAACATCACTTCTGCGCTTCCTTTGGTCCTTTAAAGACAGTGGTTTCCAACCTTGGCAACTTTAAGGTTTGAGGACTTCAACTCCCAGAATTCCTCAGCCAGCCAAACCCACATCCCAGGGTTGTTGTCGTGGGAACAGAAAAGGAGGAAGGAGTATTAGGTATGTCCGCTGTTTTGAATTATTTGTAAAAATAATAAAGGTGGGATAAAAATAAAGAAATCTACTATTACTGTTGTAATACATGGTATAATCTATTGCATTATTTTGTCAATTGTGAGATGAGCAGCATGTAAATTTGATAGTTATCGTATACTGTATATACTGTACTATATTTACATATTGTCTGATACATGTACTTTTATTATTATACTTATAATATTTTAATACATGCTATAATAATTTACAATATATTGTTCTATACTATATGTACTCTTAATGTTAGATATAACCATGGGTGGGATTCTACAGGTTCGCACCTATTTGCTAGAACCGGTTGTTAACATTCTAAGCAGTTGGGAGAACCGGTTGTTAGAAGAAATTACTGGCCTAATCCTGTAAGGAAGGCAGGAAGGAAACATTCTGGTGTTGCTTACAGAAACTGCCTCTCTGTTAACCCTTATTACATTCTTGGCAGGACTAGACTTCCTGTCTCTGGAACTTCTCTGGAGGTTTTTTTTCCTCCTTTGCTGGTACTTTGCTTGTGTGGAGTGACCATTCAAAGTTACAATGGCCCTGAAAAAAGTGACTTATGACCATTTTTCATACTTACGACTGTTGCAGCATCCCACAGTCATGAGAGGCCAGGCGAGGAGAGGCGTGCCTCTATGTGAGTGATATTGAGTTGGGCACACCCAGCCAGTTACATGACCACCAAGCCACGCCCACCAACTAAGCCACACCCACAGAACCGGTTGTTAAAAAATTTGAATCCCACCCCTGGATATAACTGAATGGATATCATCATCATCATCATCTCTATTGTTGCAATATCAATGTAAACCGCTTCAAACTCGATTGCAGAAAATACGACTTCAGCAACAGAGTGGTCAATGCACTACCTGACTCTGTAGTTACATCCTCTAACCTCCACTCCTTTAACCTCAAACTATCCACTATTGACCTCACCCCATTCCTAAGAGGTCGGTAAGGGGCGTGCATAAGCGCACCATCGTGCCTCCCGTCCCTGTCCTATTATCCCCATTTATTCGTACCTATTTCCTGTATTCTTACTCATGTTTATACTTATACCTATTATCTTGTAAGCGATTGACAAATCAAATAAATAAATAAAATAGAACAAAAATACAGTAAGCGATACCAGTGTTTCTCAACTTCTGCCATTTGAACATGTACTGACTTCAACTCCCTGAATTTCCCAGCCAGCACTGGGGAATTCTGGGAGTTGAAGTCCCCAGTGCTTCCAAGCAGCTGAGCTTGAGAAACAGAAACAACGATATACTGTCCCACAGTATATTGTCGTCGTCGTTTTTCTTCGTGTCATATATGTGGGTATATGCATAATTTATTTAGTCATGTTTATGTGTAGTGTATATTGGAGGTGGAGACACCTTTGAGAGCTGCGCGCGACGAAATTTCATTTTAAGGCATGCCGATTCTGTAGCGTAACCTTCAAAGTGACAATAAAGTTATTCGAAGTCCATAAATCCCTATTATGACGAATATGATGATTGTCGCTGTCATATCAGCGGCCCCACGTCGATCCTTGCCGGCGAACTCTCCAGTCCAGCCGCTCCGATGCTTTTCCTCTCTTTTTCGTCCCTTCCGCCTTCCCCTAGCCCGACTGAAGAAACTACAGTTCCCGGCATGCTCGTGGCGAAGGAAGCGACGCGACACAGAGAGAGAGAGGGGAGAGAGAGAGAGAGAAAGGCCGGTGCGCGCCCTGTGGACGTCGCCTGCTGAATTGGATGCTCCCGTTGCAAGAAGAGAGGCCCTTGGGCTCCGCTGCTCCTAGGGGCGAGCAGCCCTGGGAGCGCTTTCCTCTTCGCCGCCGGGTGCAACCTTGAGGAAAGTAAAGGTGAGAGCGGGCTTTACACATGCACATACTCACACACGGTCCTTGCGGGGCCGGGAAGGTATCCATCTTCCTTCCTCCGCTCCCCCCACCCTTCCCTGCCACGGCAGGGTCTTTCCCGCCATTGGAAGAGTCGCGCCTGTGGGTTTTTTTTAAAAAAAAATATTTATTTTATTTAATTATTATTTCGGTTTCCGCCGCTTCCGCTTTTTCCCCCAAGGCCTCGGACATCCCTTTTTCCAAGGCGTCTTTCCAGCCATTTTGAAGCGGGGGGCGCCAAAACGTGCTTTTTCTTTTTTTTTAGCCCGCCTCGTTTTTCTTTCAAGGGGAGGCGAGGCTGAGCTTCCATCTTTCCTCCCGCCTGGCTTGGTTTCCTGGCTGGCTTTCATGCCTTGTGGGCCAAATGGGTTTAAAAAACCTCGGAGGAGGCTTCTTTCTGGGCGGCCGAAGGCTTTTTTGGTATATGTCCTCCGCGGCCGGGCGGGTCTTCGACTTACGACCGCCCTTGAACCCTCCGCAAGTTCCGTTTCTAAAGCGGGACGGTCGGTCGTGAAAGGCGGCGTCGGGCGGCCTTTTTTTTTTCTCTCTCTCGCCGAGGTTTGTTCAGCGAACCCCCCCCCCGTGGTTAAACTGGGCAACCCGGTTGGTGAAGCGAATCGGGTTCCCTCTTTTCCCTCGCGGACTTTGCTCGGCGGAAGGTGGCCTGAAAGGGGTGGGGGTGGGGGTGTCACGTGACTCCGGGACGCCTCAAACGGTCGTAAATGTGAGTCGGTTGGAATGGAAGTCTCGCGACCGAGAGGCGGGGTGGGGGAGGGGAGGAGGGCGGATACCTAAAGGGGCCGTTAAATGTGGAAAAAAAAAAACCCGATCATGGCTCTCTTCCCCCCCCCCTTCTCAGGGCAGTTGTCCCTCGGAATGGTCACTAAGCAATGTTGTTGTAAGTCGAGGACTTGCCTGTAGAAAAAACGGGGGTTGAGGTCCTTGATGGAGCTGGACTTAAATTTCATTTCGGGAATTCAAACGGATAGTGACCGTTTCCAAGGGACAGAAAAATAGGGGACTTGACCACCGTTTGTTTTTTTTTCCACATTTAATGACCGTTGTTGCAGCATTTCCCCCCCCCCTCCTTCCACCCCCGTGGGTCAGGTGATCCCAATTCAAAATCCTTGCCAATGGATTCACGTTTGCGACGGTTGCAGTCTTTTGCCACCGCTTCGTCACAAAAGTCAGTGGGATTTATTTCACAAAGCGTGATTTAACGACGGCGGGGATTCACTTAAACTGTGGCAAGAGAGGTCGTTAAACGGGGCAAAACTCAACTTGACAAACGTGTCACTTAGCAACAGAAATTTGGGGTTTGAGGGTGGCCGTAAGTCGAGGACTAGCTTGTATTTCTCAAAGCGTGCCCTTAAGATTCCTGGAGGTCCCCCAAGACCGTCCCTGGATCCCATCAAATCAGTTTATGTTGAAAAACATATATAAGCTGGATACCTGTACGAAACTATGTGGTCGGGCTTAGTTTTTGGGGAGGAAAATAAGGGGGGAAAAAATCTGCCTCTGCCTATCAGCATCCATCGGTATTCATCCGGCCAGCGTCCTATCGGTATGTGAGAGAGTTGAGGGCTGTTTGGAAACTGAAACAGTATTTGGTGTGTGAAGCAGGAAGGCGACAACAAGAAGCCTGTAGGTGGCTTAGCTCAACTATTCTGTGCTAAAGCTGCTTGGTGCTCTGAAACTGAAACTCCTCTGCTTGTGTTTTGCATTTGGAACAGATTTCTTTTCAGGTGGGGAGGGGGAGCGGAACTCCTTAGCATCAGAGCGTGTTAATAATAATATAGGAAATACTAATGCTCTGATGGTCATTTGGAAAAATCCTTTCTTAGCGAGCACCCTAGAAGCCAAGAGGAACATACGTGCCAAATGTCAAGTTTGTAGGCTTTCTGGTTCAGGAGATTTTGTGATGGTGCGTGAGTGGTATTTCGCTTTTATATAGATAGAAGATAGATTAAAATCCCATCTGACAAGCGTAGTGACGGTGAATGCATCAGTTTTAATTTTTTTAATATAAATATTGAACACGATAACCCATATACAAACCAAAGCCCTTTGGGGGATCCTTGATGGTTTTTAAAAGCAGGAAAGGGTTGGAGAGCAAAAAGTTCAACTGCAAAAAGTTTAAAAGTCAATGCTTCAAAATCTTTAAGCTCCAATTAAATAACCGGTTGGACCAGTCATTTGGTCAAGGCTGACTGCAGTGTTGATTTAATTAATCAGATGGTGAAAGTCTTTGATAGCTATATACAGTATTATGTGCCAAATTTATCCCAAAAGTGCTTTTTTAAAAAAGGCAACCGGATATTCTTTGTTTTTCCTTGAAGACATTTTGTTTCTTTGGTTCTGACTGACTGGAAGATGGAAGGATTTATATGCAACACAGTCCTTTGGCATCCTGATTTTGGTGACCCCGAGGGCACAGATAAACACCCCAAGTGGCCTCAATGACTCTTAAGAAAAATTGCTAACAACCAGATGACTGCAAAGAATATAAATCTTTCCATCCTCCACCATTCAGTCAGAGCTGAAGAAGCTTCCTGGATGAGAAGCAAAAAGTCTTCAAGGAAAAAACAAAGTCCAGTTGCCTTTTGAAAAAAAAAAAAAAAGCACTTTTGGGACAACCACGAGCTGAATGACTGAGAATCTCCACAGGCCTATCTCAAATTTATGTAGCCAAACAAAGATGACTCTGGAATCAAATTTGGGAGTCAACCTCTTTGAATTCAGCAGAAGAAATGTCTGAGCGAGGATGGAGAAGCTTAAGGCTGAGTTTTGAGTTATATGTATATAGGGAGAGAGTTTCAAACTTTTGAATAAATCCCTAAACTGAAGTGTAAAGCCAGGGTCAGAGTTGTATTTACCTCCTGTCAAATTGCTTGCGAATGAAATAGGCATGGATTTAGACAAAGCATATTATCGATTGCGCAGTCAGCCAAATGTTTAGTCTGGAGTTGGTGTTTTTATCCAACTATCGAGTCCTTCCCCAGATCTTGGGAGAGGTTGATGTTGCTTGATGGTGTTAAAAGTACCTTCACAAGATGTAAACTGTTCTAACTTAAGGCTGCCTTTGGCAATTGACTGGTTGGGATTTTGTCAGGGCTTACAGTGGCCAAGTTGTTCCATTCAACTTCGCGTCCAGTTCAGTCCCAGTTGTTTTGGGACTGCACCCAAGGGGCTTTGTCTAACACCACCGCCTTCTTTTGCCACAGTTGCTCTTCCACAGGTAGTCCTCAACTTAAAACAAACGCCACTTTATAATGCCTTGGTTTGGAATACTGCATCCAGTTTTGTAAATAAAGATGTTGAGACTCTAGAAAGAGTGCAGAGAAAAGCAACAAAGATGATTAGGGTACTGGAGGCACAAACATATAAAGAACGGTTGCTGGAATTGTGTATGTCTAGTTTAATGAAAAGAAGGACTGGGGTGACATGATAGCAGTCTTCCAATATCTCTAAGGTTGCCATAAAGAAGAGGGAATCAAGTTATTCTCCAAAACCCCTGAGGGCAGGACAAGAAGCAATGGATTGAACTAATCAAGAGAGAAGCAACTTAGAATTAAGGAGAAATTTCCTGACAGTAAGAACAATTGATCAGTGGAATGACTTGCCTCCAGAAGTTGTGGAAGCTTTTAAGAAGAGACTGGACAACCAATTGAAATAGTACAGGGTTTCCTGCCTGAACAGGGGAGGAGGTTGGACTAGAAGACTTCCATGGCCCTGTCCAATTCTGTTATTCTATTTAGTGACTGTTCAAAGTTAACAATGGCACTGAAAAAAGTGACCTTTGACCAAGTTACTAACTTATCAATCACAGTGATTCACTTAACAATTGAGGCAAGAAAAGTCGTAAAATGGGGCAAAATTCACTTAAATGTCTCACTTAACAACAGAAATGTTGGTCTCACCTGTGGTTGTAAGTGAAGGATCACTTGTATTTGTAGGTTGCTTGGCTTCTTTGTTTCAGCCAATCTCAGTTTGAATACAACCTTGTTCCTACTTTGTCATTCTGTCGTTTGTACTGTAGTTAACTCTTAAATGTTGGGATTTGTTTATAAATAAAATATGCATTCATTGAGGTAAAGCAGCATATTATTACTATTCTTGGTATTCTTGCTGTTATTATTCTTTGTCTCAGTTGTTTTTTATCATTTCAAAGCAATGGCCACCCTTTAATACCAGTAGTCCTCCACTTACGACCACAATGGAGCACAGAATTTATGTTGTTAAGTGAGAAACCTGTTGAGTTTTGTCTCACTTTATGACTTTTTTTGCCCATATTTGTTAAATGGATTACTGCAGTAATTAAATTAGTAACATGGTTGAGGTCCTCAGCTTTCTACACAATACTTTATAAATAGATATATATTTTTTAAAACAATGAATCATCATTCTAGACAATAGAGAATGAAAAGACCTGGTTTTGCTCTGGGGCATCTTCAACTTGGATGGCTAGGAGAATTCTGGGAATTGAAGTCCACAGGTCTTAAAGTTGTCATGGTTGAGAAATGGCTGCTGTTGATTAACACATTGCTTCAGTCATAGATGATATCCAGGTAAAAATACTAGTGGAATGGAATTTAATAAGAAAGGTATTTTTGGGTACAGACAAAATGTATAGAGGGGGCTGCATTGTATGCTTACCAGAAAAAAAGTACAGGTACCCTGTTTCCCCGAAAATACAACCTACCCTGAAAGTAAGCTCTAGCTTGATTTTTACATGTGTACCCAATATAAGCCCTACTCTCCAAAATAAGCCCTAATTAAGATCCCGCCCACTCCAGAATGCGTGGGTAAAAATTAAGCTAGGGTGGGGATTGGGGGTGGTGGAGCTGCTCTAATTATTTTTAGACAGTTGTAGCTGGGCCTCGCACACCCCGACACCTGCTTTGTTGATCTATTTCTTCTGCAGCTGGCAAAACTTTCCTGAAGGCCTTTGTAGCTGATAACAAAGCTCTGTATTGATCTGGAGCTCTGTTGTTGGCTGCAGAGGCGTTCAGGAAAACCTTGCTGGCCACAGAAGCAGAAGTTTCTGAAAGCCTCTGACAGTGCAAAGGAGGCCAGGGGCAACGTGCGTAAGTGAGGTTAGTGGATGACATCCCCCCAAAAATAAGGCCTAGTGCCTTTTTGGTGGCAAAAAATATAAGACAGGGTCTTATTTTGGGGGAAACACTATATATAAAAATACATTTATATTGTAAAGTGACCCTGATCTTAGATCTAACCTCGGGTTACTTCCTAACCCGGGTTACCTCTGCAGAGTGATTCAGGATTACTGTACCAGGTTTTTCAATGGCCATGGTGTTTAATCCTAGTATAGGTAGTCCTTGACTTATGACCACAGTTGAGCCCAACATTTCTGTTAAGCGAGACATTTGTTAATTTTGCCCCATTTTATGACATTTCCTGCCACAGTTAAGTGAACAACTGCAGTTGGTAAGTTAGTAACCTGGGTGTTAAGTGAATCAGGCTTCCCCATTAACTTTGCTTGTCAAAAGGTTGCAAAAGGGGATCACATGATCCGGGGACATTGAAACCGTCATAAATATGAGTCAGTTGCCAAGTATCTGAATTTAGATCATGTGAGGAGAGAGGATGCTACAAAGGTTGTCTTAAGTCACTTTTTTCAATGATATTGTAATTTCGAACGGTCAATAAATGAACTGTTATAAGTCAAGGACTACCTGTATTACAGAATTTAGTAGGACATCATTCTTGGTGGACATGTATGCAAATGAGAGTATTAAAAGAAGGGGATGCGGTGGCTAAGACGCTGAGTTTGTTGATCAGAAAGGTCAGCAGTTCGGCGGTTCGAATCCCTAGCGCCACGTGTAACAGAGTGAGCTCCTGTTACTTGTCCCAGCTTCTGCCAACTGAAAGCATGTAAAAATGCAAGTAGAAAAATAGGGACCACTTTGATGGGAAGGTAACAGCGTTCTGTGCGCCTTCAGCATTTAGTCATGCCGGCCAGATGACCACGGAGACGTCTTCGGACAGCGCTGGCTCTTCGGGTTTGTAACGGAGATGAGCCCTGGCGCCCCGTAGAGCTGGAAATGACTGGCACGTATGTGCGAGGGGAACCTTTAGCTTTACCTTTTTATCCATAAAAGACAGGAATATATAAATGACTTTTTACAACCTTAGACCAATTTGTAGACAGGAGAGCCTTTTTCCTTCATTGATAAGTGTAGTAAACCTCGAGAGTCCTCTTGACATAAGGCCGTAAGAATGACCTTCTCAAGTTAGGAATTGCATGATAAGCTCAGCTTGGCACGACACGTAGGCAAATAGTTACAGGAACTAGCTGACCACAAATATCTTGTTAATAGATAATCACGCTATCTTAGCACACAATAGTGGTCGCATCCTGCCATGGCGCCATTGGAATTATACTTCCTTGCTCCTCTTCACATATGTCTCGCTCCCCCCGCCCTGATAAAACTGCAAAATAAAAGACGGTGGTGCGTTGCAATCGGGGGACTTCTTCATCTACCCCGGGCACAACGTGCTCTCTCACCTTGAGAAACTATGGTGTCTGTGTCAATTATTGATTCTAGTACTTAAGTACTCACCCTCGCGAGGGTCCCTCTAAATTTCACCCCTGCGGGGGCTCTACGGGCTGATCAGAGAACCTAAGGACAACGAGCAAACCGCGACAACGCGACAGGAGAGGGAAGAGTTCAAAAAGACAACATGAAACCATCCATATAAGAAAAAATAAAAAAAGAAGGGACTTTTTAGTAAAACCCAACTTTTTGGCATTTTGTTTGCTGATATATTCTCATAGTTGCAGGATAAAATCTGACCACCATTACAGGTCACTGTGGCCCTGTAGTCCGCTTGGAGAAAAGAGATACACCACCTGGTACCAGGTAGTCCCTCAACCTACAACGGTTTGTTTAGTGATCGTTCAAAATTACAACTTTGTAAAAAGTGACTTAGGACCATTTTCAACACTTAATACCCTTGCAGCATCTCCTTGGTCACCTGATCAAAATTCAGATACTTGGCAACTAACTCACATATATGACTGGCAGTATCTCCCGGGGTCATGTGATCCCCTTTTGCAACCTTCGGACAAGCAAAGTCACTGAGGAAGCTAGATTCACATAGCTGTGGAAGGAAAGGTCATAAAATGGGGGAAAACTCACTTGAGAAATGTCTCGCTTAGCAACAGAGATTTCTGATTTGAAAAATGCAATAAAAAGGAGATCTATTTAATAATACATGTAATTAGAAGGCAGCGAGGTTTTTGCTCAAAAGTGGAAATATAAAGAAATTCCCGATGAAAGTGAAATAATAAAAAAGATATGGACATGTGCTGAGATGGATAAATTAACTTTAGAAATGAAAGACAAAGATGAGACAGAATACTATAAAGCAGTGGTGGCTAACCTTTTTGGGCTCCTGTGCCAAAAATTGTGTGTGCGCGCGCGCTTGCATGCTTGCGCTCACAGTGCCAGCACCCAGAAGACAATGCGTGCCCCCGCACACCCCTACGCATGTGCGTGCAATCTCCACCCCTGCCGCCCCCTTACCTGCACTGCGCCTCACAGCGTGGCCTTACATGCATGGTGTGTTGTGAGTTAATTTTGTGAGTTTGGTAGCTAGCAAATTTGATGAGTTTGCTTGCAAGCAAATTTGATGTGTCAGACTGAGCTAGCTGATGGCAGATAGATAGATCTCTGAATGAATCTGTGATTCTGTGAGCAACTCAATCTGTCTGCCTGCTTTGCCTGATTTTGGGTAAAAGTTGCTCTTTTTTATAAAAAATTCAATCTTTGTATAAATATTTATAATATTTACATACAAGCCAGGCCCAGCCAGTCACATGACCACCAAGCCACACCCACAAATTAGGCCACGCCCACAGAAACAGTTAATGGTCCCTGGGATCTAAAATTATGAGTTTGGTGGTCCCTGAGGTCCAATAGGTTGGCGACCCCTGTTCTAGGCCATGATATATATGAAAAACAGGATTGTCAGGATGACCACACCACGTCCAATGTTTTTAATAAGTTACTTGATAAAATTTTGAAAAAAATTTTTAAAGAAAAAGAAAAGACATTTCTGATTTGACTCTGGTTGTAAGTCGAGGACTACCCGTAGTTGTTTTTTTGAGGGATCTAATTAGCATTAAATTATAAATATCACTATATAAGATGTGTTTCTTTTACACTTTAGAATCACACTAGTAGAGTTGTTTGCGGGAACAAATCTCGGTATCTGCCGTGGGTGACAGGGCATAAGCCTTGTATCTAGTCTGAGTAGGCCAAATATTCTGCAGTGCCTGGATATTTTTAGGGATTAGTCAAATTCTCTCCTTAAGCATATTTAAAAAATAATAACTCGATGGCAACTCAGCATTCATAATGTCTGTGAAGAGAAGCCCTATTGAGTTGGTTTATTGCTAATGCATCTCTTATGAGGGTTGAAAGCTTTTTTGGCCTTTTGGCTATTAATGTCTGCAGAGCCCACTGGGAGCACTCAGAAAAAATAAAAGGCTGATGGATATGGATGTTTGCCTCTTCATATAACAATTGTCATTGCAGATCTCTTGTTTGCGCAGCATAGTGGTTGCTCATCATTTTTTTTGGGGGGTGTTAATTTTTTTATTTTTTATATAATTCCCTCTTCAATTGCTTGTCATTTTGATTCCCAGGGATTCCCTTTGTATCTCTTTGTCCTTGTTCAGTATAAAAATATTCACATACCAAACGATAAGCCTGTGTCATGCCCCTGTCGGAGTCTGAAACTGAGGAGGAAGACGAACAGCTGACAGAATGGGAGTGGCTCCATTGGCTTTGGAGGAAACTGAGAAAGGGTAAAGTCCGGCTGGGCAGAGTAGGAGAGAGGTAGAACAAGGCAGAGGGAGTTCAGAGGAAGACCCATGCCCATCCCTTCTTCATCCTAGGGCATGCAGAGGAGGAGTGGAGAAGGCAGCAACGTGTGTTGCCTGGCTTACAGGGAAGGAAAGGGCCCTGATTCCCTTCATTAGCCACACCTGGGAAGAGAGTTAAAAGAAATGCATGTTGAGTGTGGCAGCGGCTGGGAGCAAACGTGAATTTATCCTGTGTTCCTGGCATCTTCCCAACAATGTTGAGTTATTGCCATGCCTTCGTGTCTGGAATTCTTTCTCCTGCCCTGCTGAACTAATTACCCCATTTTGCCTTGATTGGACTTATAGTTACAGTTTGTGTTGACCATGTTTTGGACTTGATTCTCTGCAGCCAAAGGCTGTTCTTGGGAGAGTTTTTCTCCAGACAGAAGGTAACCAGGACATTGGGGACAAAGTTGGAGCTAATAAAGGGACTGTTATTGCTTATCTGATTGTGTTGCCTTCATGCCACACCCCAGGTCATCACACACCCATTGACTTTGCTTGTCAGAAAGTTGCAAAAGATGATTACTGATCCCAGGACATTGCAACTGTCGTAAATACATGCCAGTTGCCAAGCATCTGAATTGTGATCACATCACTGTGTTTTAACGAATCTCATTGCTGAAAAGCTGAAAATACAAGGTAGTCCTCAGCTTAACACCCCAACATTTCTGTTTGCTGAGACAGTTGTTAAGCAGTTTTGTCCCGTGCTATGACCTTTCTTGCCACAGTTGCTAAGTGAATCCCTGCAGGTGTTTTGAGTAGGTATCCCGGTTGTTAAATGAATCTGGTTTCCCCATTGACTTCGCTTGTCGGTAGGTTGCAAAAGGGACACAGCAACGGTCATACATGTGAGTCAGTTATCAAGCATCTGAATGTAAATCGCGTGGCCATGGGGATGCTGCCACAGTTGTAAGTGTGAAAAACGGCCCTAATTTCCTTTTTTCAGCGCCGCTGTAAGTTTGAACGATCTCTAAATGAACTGTTGTAAGTTGAGGGCTACTTGTACTTGCGGTCTGGCAAAAGGAGAAAAGAAGGGGGAAAATTTTGTAGCTTAGAAATTTTGCCTTTTAAGAAGAGCTTTTGTCATGCCCTTGTTGGAGTATGATTCTGAGGGGGAGATTGAGCAGCTGACTAGGAGTGGGAGTGTGGCTCAGGTGGCTGTGGAAGAAAACAGGGGAAAGGGCACAGTCCGGCTGGGCATTCAGAGGAAGACCCAGGGCCATCCCCTCTTCATCCTAGGGCACACAGGGAGGAACGGAGAAGGGAGCAACGTGGCTTACGGGAGAGAAAAGGGCCCTGATCCCTTTCATTAGTTGCAGCTGGGAGAACAGGATATAAGAAGGGCATTTGCACACAGCACCTTGCTGGAAGCAAAGAGTGCATTATCTTTGTCGAGGCTTATCTGGGTTTTGGTGTCTTCCAAACTCTGTGTGCTTCATTATTTTTTGGAAGTCTGCAATTTATTATCCTGGTCTGTCGTGTTAATTACTTCATGTGGTTTGTGTTGGTTTTTTTTTTTTTTAATTTCTACTTTATCTGTACTTTGGGTTTGGACTGCATTTCTTCCCTTTGTAGACTGTTTTTGGAAGAGTTTGATCTCCCGCCGAGGATAACTGGACATTGGGGGCCAAGTTGGAGGTATTAAAGGGAATTTATCTACGTTTGTGACTTCGTTATTTTTGTGCCATGCCCCGGATCATCACAGCTTTCTTAAAAATAGACAGTCCTCTCATAAGCTGTTCTGCACATTTTACAGCGTTATTGAATACCATAAATCCTACAGTTAAAATCTTAAAAACCAGCACAAAACGTCCTCTCCGATGAATGGGTTCGCTTAACAACCGTCACGTTGGTTTGATGACCGCTGCATTCCTTTTGGTGCTACTGTGAAAAAAAAGCTGGAAATGTATATGTGTTTCTGGCACTGAGATTGTCAGGCTGCAGAATCTGAGCTGCAGAAATTCAATTTTTTTTTTTTTTTTTTGCAGACTTGGTGAAACAAAGGCAAACCAAAACAAACACGATAACCTTCTCAACCAGGCACTAGAGAAAGCCACACAACACAGTGTAAAGCAAATAGTGAGGGAAGGTTGCTGGGGGTTACAGAGAACTCTGGAGGGAGGGAGGAAGAAAGAAGAGAGGAATTTGGGAGCGTTTAGCCCAGTGGTGGCTATCCTTTTTGGGGATCCTGTGCCAAAAATTGTGTGAGCTCACGTGCCAGCACCCAGAAGGCAATGCGTGCTGCTCCCCCCACGCCCCCTGCACATGCACGCACGATCCCCCGCCCCCTTACCTGCACTGTGCCTCCCAGCTGATTTTCAGCCTGTTTGAGGCCTTTTTCGGCCTCCCGGGCTTGAGGAAAGCCTCTGTAGCCTAAAAAATAGGCCCATTTCATCACTTCTGGTATTTCCGGAAATACAGGAAGTGATGAAACGGGCCTATTTTTCAGACTGCAGAGGCTTTCCTTAAGCCTGGGAGGCTGAAGAGGCCTCAAACCAGCCAAAAATCAGCTGGGAGGTGTGCGCAGGTGCAGTGAGGTAAGTTTGCCTGCCGCTCACATGCCAGCACAAATGGCTCTGCGTGCCACCTGCGGCATGCGTGCCATAGGTTCGCTATCATGGGTTTAGCCCTTTAATTCATTTTATTTGGCGCTTCTTTCAAAAAGAGAACTTGTTGGAAAGGGTGCTAGACAGCAGGCTCAGTTTCAAAGATGTTTCTGCTGGGAAACATTCCCCCCCTCCCAAAGAAAAGTCCCAAAGCTGTTTTTTTCAAAGAGGAAACTGGACTTTCTTGTTTTTCTTTGAAGACATTTCGCTTCTCATCCAAGAAGCTTCTTCAGCTTTGGCTGGATGGTGGGGAATGGAATCCCGTCAGAACTGAAGAAGCTTCTTGGATGAGAAGCGAAGCGTCTTCAAAAAAAAAAAACTCCAGTTGCTTCTTGAAAAAAAGTACCTTGGGGACAACTGTGACCTGGATGACTTGAGAATCTTCATGGATATTTTCCCCCACCACTCCCCAGGGAATTTTAAAAGTTTCTGAATTTTAGGCACCCCTAACCATTTCCCCCCTGTGGTTATCTCGATTCCCACACAACCTAAACATTAAGATTGTTATATGTGTTCAACTGATTTGAGAAAACGGGAGTCAGGTTACATTGGCATGATAGAAAAGTTTCTTGTTTTTCTCAAGGTTTAAAAAATTATTTTTAGAAATCTTTTCTCCCTCTCTCTACCACTCTCCCTCTCTCTCTTTCCCTCCCTTTCCCTTTCTCTCCTTTCCTCTCTTTCTCTCCCTCTTCCTCGCCTCCCTCCCTCGCTTTCTCCCTCTCTCTCCTTCCCTCTCCCTTCTCTTTCCCTCCCTCTCCCTCTTTCTCTCCCCTCCCTCCCTCGCCTTCTCCCTCTTTCTCTCCTTCCCTCTCCTTTTTCTCTTTCCCTCCCTCTCCCCTCCCTCCCTCGCTTTCTCCCTCTTTCCTTCCCTGCCCTTTTTCTCTTTCCCTCCCGCTCTCTCCCTTTCCGTACCCTCCCTCCCCCCTCCCTCCCTTTCTCCCTTTCTCTCCTTTCCTCTCCCTTCTCTCCCTCCCCCTCTCTTTCTCTCATGCCCCCTCTCGCTTTCCTTACCCTCTCCCTTTCCCTCCCTCTTTCTCTCCCGTCCCTCACTTTCTCCCTCTTTCTCTCCTTCCCTCTCCCTTCTTTCCCTCCCCTCTCTCTCTTTCTCTCACACCCCCTCTCTCTTTCTCTCCTTACTCTCTCTCTTTCCCTCCCTCTCTTTCTCTCCCGTCCCTCACTTTCTCCCTCTTTCTCTCCTTCCCTCTCCCTTCTTTCCCTCCCCTCTCTCTTTTTCTCACGCCCCCTCTCCCTTTCTCTCCTTACTCTCTCTCCCGTCCCTCACTTTCTCTCCTTACCTCTCCCTTCTCTCCCCCTCCCTCCTCCTCCCCCTTTTTCTCTTCTTCTGTCCCCCTTCTCTCTTTCCCTCCCTCCCTTTTTCTTTCTCTCATCCTGACAGGCTGTCTTTCTGATTTGTCTTCCAGAACCTCCTCCACACCTCCTTTTCCCTTTTTGGGACTCTTTGAAAGAAAGAAAGAAAGAAAAACCCTGAAAACTTCGAAAGACCGCCAAAACCGGCACAGGGGCTGCCTGGCCCGCCTTTCCATTTCAGGGCGAGGCCCAATACCATGGAAAAGGGTTTGGAAGGCCCAGGAAGAGTCCCGCGCATTGTCCAGGTGATGTATTTTAAAGGGGTGCCAAAGCAGCCGAGCCAACAGCCAACAGACGTGGGCTTAACCCAGCAGTGGGAAGCCCAGTGGCAGGAATTTCTGAACACGCTGCAGCCCACCCAAGCGGGCTGGGGAAACCTCCAGTTAACCGACATGGCGCCCTGGAATGACGCTCGGGCGTTTCTGACGGCCTTCGAACAAGTGGCCGAAGCTTGCCAGTGGCCCCGTGAAGAATGGGTGCGCCAGCTGCTGCCTGCCTTGCGGGGAGGAATGGAGCAATCCTTCTGCAGACTGGATGCCCGGGATAGAACCGACTACGTGAAGGTGAAGGCCGCCATCCTGCGGGCGGACGCTTTCCGCATGGAAATGAAACGCCAACATTTCCGGCAGTGCAGCTACCAGGAGCTGGAAGGGCCCCGCCGGGTGTACAGCCAACTCCAGGATCTTTGCCGCCAGTGGTTGAAACCGGAGAGCCATACCAAGGAGCAGATTCTAGAGATGATCATCCAAGAACAGCTTCTGGGGATGCTGCCTGCCGAAGCTCAGAACTGGGTGCGGGAATGCGGGCCGAAGGACTGCGTCGAGATGGTGGCATTGGCTGAAGAATTCCTGATGGGTCCTCGTCACGCAGCCAGGACCTGCGACTGGCAGGTGAGGAATTGACATTTGGGACCTGAGTGCCCGCCATTGCTCTTTCCAGGGAGAAGGAAGAGTCGCTGCTATAGATCAGGGGTCTCTACCTGTGGCAAGGTTACAACTGGTCGATTTCAACTCCCAGAATTCCTGGCTGAGGAATTCTGGGAGTTGAAGTCCACCAATCATAACATTGCCATGGTTGAAGACTTCTAGTAGATGCTTCCGTTTCCCATCCAGCCTGTAGAGAGGGTGGGAGGAGGAGGACACATCTGGGGGGGCTCTCCAAGTTGCAAAAGTCTCTTCTTCTGATTGAATTCTAGATATAACCAAATTTATGAGGCAGCTGGTTCCCAGGATATGCTGGGATCAGGTTAATTATGCAATAGTGGGGAGTATCTGTAGCTCAGGTGTAGGATGAGGGTAGAGGTTCGTTCTCCAAGGTTGTCAGTGTTGGTGTTCTTCTGCTTATAAAAGGCTTCATTCCAAGACCTTCACCTGACTCAACACACACCTGACTCCTCACAAGACTCCTCACCTGTTGTGACCCACACCTGACATCTCACAAGACTCCTCCCCTGTTGTGACACATACCTGAGCCTTTAAGACCCATCCCAAAACCCTCACCTGACGTGACCCACATCTGAGCCCTCACAAGACCCACACCTGACTCAACGCACACCTGACCCCCTCATGTGACCCACACCTGAACGGTCACAAAGACCCTTACCTGATATGACCCACACCTGACTCCTCACTAGACCCATAAGACCGCTCCTCTGACATGACCCTCCTATCCCAAGACCTACTGACTACGAAACCCTGATAAACAGAAGACGACCGACGCTAACATCCCCTAAAATCCGCTGAAGGTGTTACCTGGCCTGGTAGTGAAATGTTTGGAAACCAACCCGCAAGCTCGGAGAACGAACCTTCATCCAGGTTTATGACTTAAGAAGACTTGGCTGGTTGTGTTTGCACAGTGAATTAAGTCTTGTTAGCCTATAAACTTGCTTAGCATATGTAACATTGCGTAACCCAGGAAAAAAGATTGATTCAGTAACCAAGTGAAGCATTGCATGCACCCGGTGTCAACTCATAAAACATTTTCTATGCACATTTAATAGTTGCCATTAAAAAAAAGGGGGGGGGGAAGGAGTCTGAAAGAGCAGGGCAGCAGTTTGGAAGTGAAAGTACATTCCATGCATACCTTGCAAAAGATTATACTAATGGACTGGAGACGCAATTGGAGACGCAGATTGATGACTCTTGGCTATGGATGTGTTTCGTTGGAGAATATGAATTATGACACACCCAGAGGGGGTGGGGGAAAACCAGGCTCAAGGGTGACAGTGAATTACATGTCTCAGAATCGGCTACATCCAGGTCATAGCAACAGCACTTAGACTTATATACCGCTTTGATAGTGCTTTACAGCCCTCTCAAAGCAGTTTTACAGAGTCAGCCTCTTGCCCCCAACAATCTGAGTCCTCATTTTACCCATCTCGGAAGGACGGAAGGCTGAGTCAACCTTGAGCTCTGGTGGGATTCGAACTGCCTAATTGCAGTGGGAGTAGCTTGCAGTACTGTACTCTAACCACTGCACCATATCCATATCAAATGGGTCATGCCAATATGTTGCTCCTAATGAATCCTTTGAAGCTTTTTGAAGTTGGGCTCAAGGCTCATGATTTAATTAGGGCGATCGCTGGAATCCTGACACCCAGTCCATATTAATCCCAACGTCATGTTTTCATTGCTGACTGTTGCTGAAAAAGCAGAAAATGCAGCGGGCCTGGTATTTACAGCTCGTTCTTTATCCTTTTTTAGGTTCCTTTGCCAGAGGCCTCAGTTAGTTCCCTGGAGCCCGAGGGGAGGCAGAGGCAGCCCTACCACCCTGGAGGTCAGTTGGAAGGGGGGGAAAATTGGTTGGTATGGGAAGGAATTAAGGCAGTCCTTGACTTACAACCACAATTGGCCCCAACATTTCTGTCGCTAAGTGAGACGTTTGTTCAGTGCGTTTTGCCCCCATTTTACGTCCTTTTTCGCCAGAGTGGTTAAATGTATCCCCACGGTTGTTAAATGAGTAACACCGTTGTTAAGTGAACTTTGACTTTGTTTAGTTTACTTTATTGTCATTGCACCTCGTACAATGAAATTAAATACCATCTTCAGCGTATATTATGACTATGAAAATAAAAACACAAACATTCTATGCCTTGAATTGAAAACCCCTGATGTTGCATTAATATTGCACTAATTAATATTGTGAAGGATGTGTGTTGGTGTTTATTTTCAGTCGTAATGTACACTGAAGATGGTATTTAATTTCATTGTACGAGGTGCAATGACAATAAAGTAAACTAAAGTAAACTAAACTATGCAGTAGAATTCCACAGAGCTACTGCCCTGGGATAGAAGCTGTTTTTCAGCCTTTTTGTCCTGGTTTTTATTATCCTGTACCGTCTGCCGGATGGTAATAGTTCAAAAAAAAAAAAAAAGGTGTCCAGGATGAGAATGTTTTGAGCTTTTCCAAAGAGGGGATTGGGCAACCAGTGCTTGTCAAGGTTGCAAAAGGAACATTGCATGACCCCAGGACACTGCAACGGTCATAAGTATGAAACAGTTGCCAAGCAGCTGAATTTCGGTCATGTGATCGTGAGGATGTTGCAAAGATCGTAACTCTGAAAAATGGTCCTAAGTCCCTTTTTCCTCCCGTGCCGTTGTAACTTCGAACAGTTGCTAAATGAACTATTTTAAGTCGAGAGCTACCTGTACATAAAAGTCAGTCGCTTTGTTTACCAACTTGGGTTGTTTGTTTTCCTAGCGGGGTGCCGGTTGGTGGATTTATGGCTGGACCACAAACCGGTTGTGCATAAAATATGTCCACACCAACTGACTGAAAAGATCACCCTGATCAGCAAATCAGGGAAAAAATGGGGGGAAAAAATAAATTGCCAATTTATGGATTTGCTAATTAAAAAGTATTGATAGGAGAAGGGAACCAAGAGCAATCCCACAACAAAATAATAAATTAATAAATAAAATAATAAATTAATAAATAAAACAAAACGTAAGCTTCATGAGGGAGGAGGGGACACTTAAATTTGTAACTTCCATAAATATAAAAAGATTGGAAGTCCCTGCAGGTAGTCCTCGAGTTATGACCACATAATTTATGTTGCTAAGCAGAACTCTAGTTAAATGAGTTTTGCCGCGTTGTACGACTTTTCTGGCCAACATTGTTAAGTGAATCACTGCAGTTGTTACATTAGTAACCTGATTGTTAAGGGAATCTGGCTTCCCCATTGACTTTCTTTGTCAGGAGGTCATAAAAAGGGATTGCGTGACACCCCCCTTTCCCCCCAGGTCATTAAAACCGTCATAAATATGAACCAGTTGCCAAGCGTCTGAATTTTGATCCTGAGGCCATGGGGATGCTGCAACGGTCATAGGTGTGAAAAACGATCAGAAGTCACTTTTTTATTCCCAGCAGCGTTGTAACTTTGAACGGTCACGAAATGATCTGTTGTAAGCCTACCTGGACATCATTTTTTTTAACTGAACTTTTTCATCCTTTTTTCCTATTTAATTTTTCCTAAATGTTAGGATGTTTATCTTTTACCTATGTTAGAATTCTTAAGATAGCACTGATGAGCCAGAGAGTTTTAATGAATTGGCTTTCTAAGATGGCAACCAAAGCTAAATCCCGCATCCCTTTCTCAACTTCTGTTTCTGTGTTTCACAGCCAGTGAAATGACACCCACAAGGAACTCAGTCTTAGCCCACCCATCATCATCATCAGCTGGACTGGAAATGGCTGAGACTGGAACCCCTGAGGTGTGTAAGACTCTCAGAATGGATTTTACCAACCGCCACACCGACTGACTGCGGGGGAAAAAAAGATGGGCTTTTTGGCTGAAAATGGAAAAAAATGGGGTGATTTATGGATTTGCTAATTAATGAGAATTATTGATAGTGTTAATAATAACAAGGGAACCTAGACTCAAGGGTGGGCTGCTGGGAGTTTGCAGGGGTTCGGGGAGAGCCCCTAGCCAAGTTTCTGTGCAGTTTGGAGGACCCCCCCAAATCCTACTCCTGGCTCACCCGGCCCTGCCCCTCCCAGGAGTCCCCACAAGGTCCGTTTTGGATGCAGGTGAGTGCAAGGGGGCACATGGAGGCTCAGGGAAGACGAAAAACAGGTGTCCTGGAAATTTGGGAAGGCCGGAAGTGGGCCTGCTTCTGGCTTCCAGAGAGGAATTTTCACCCTCTCGGAGGCTCAAGGAAAGCCTCCAGAGCCTGGGAAGTACAAAAACGACCCCCCCCCAATGCCCCCCCCTCCTCCCCGACGCCATGGTGCAGGAGGCCAACTAGTCCACAAGTCATAAAGGGGCCGTCGTTCCCCATTTCTGCCTTAAAGATGAAATGGATGGTGAGCCACCATTGCAGAAAGAGGTTAGGTCTTCCGAACTTGGTAATCTCCTTCCAAGTAAAGTGGGTACTAAGTTTGAAGAAGCTTCAGAAGTCAGATTTCTCTTTGTCTCCCAGATTGAAACAATGACCAAAAGCATCACTTGTCCATTTTGGTCGATATGCCAGCTGTGTCTTTTCCTGGAAGAAAATGATCTTCAAATCATTTGGCACGTTCTGCTAAAGCTCACTAGAGCATAAAGTTCACTTGGTAAACAATCTGGCAGCCAAGTTGATCTTTAAAAATAATAAAGCCATGTTAAACTGATTCTAGAACAGGCCTGTCAAACTCGCAGGCCAGATGTGTCACACGCTGGTCACGCCCATGCCTGGCTTAGTGAAGCGGAAAAAAGTCCCGATATGTCACGTGGTGCCGCTGTGATGACACGAGTTTGACATCCCTGTTCTAGAAGTTCTAACAAAATGAAATTCAATGGTGAAAAAAGTAAGGTTCTACATTTAGCCAAGAAAAACCTATAGACACCCAGGGGGGAGAGGGGAAACAGGGTCACAGGTGACTGTAAATTAATATGCCAGAGTCGGCTTCATACAGGATAATGCCAGTATGTCGCCTCTAATAAATCCTTTGAAGTTTTTTGAAGGTTGGCTTGAGAATCATGATTTAATTAGGGCAATTGCTGGAATCCTGACATATAGTATAAGTGGTACCCAGCTCAATAGTAGTAATTCCCTCAACACTGTTCAACTGTTTACAAAGTGTACATTACTTCTACTGTTAATCTTCTCATCACTCCTTATCACCCATCCCCTCCCACTTGTGACTGTAATTTTGTTGCTTGTATCCTCTGTTTCCTAGTATGATTTGATGTTGATTGTACTCTACGACTATCATTAAGTGTTGTACATTATGATTCTTGATTCTTAACGAATGTTCCTTCTTTATGTATACTGAGAATATTTACACCAAGACAAATTCCTTGTGCGTCCAATCACACTTGGCCAATAAAGCATTCTATTCTATTCTATTCTATTCTATTCTATTCTGTGAGAGGAATCTTGGGAGTCCTGTGAACAATCAAGTATGAGCCAGTAGTGTACTGCAGTTGCCAAAAAAGCCAACAGAGTTCTAGGCTGGATTAAAAGAAGGATAGAATCAAGATCACGTGACATGTGTTAATACCACTTTATAATGCCTTGGTAAGGCCACATTGGAATCCTGCATCCAGTTTTGGTCGCTACGATGTGAAAAAGAGGTTGAGACTCTAGAAAGAGTGCAGAGAAGAGCAACAAGGATGATTAGGGGACTGGAGACTAAAATATACAAAAACCGGTTGCAGCAACTGGGTAGGTCTAGTCCAATGAAAAAAAGGACCAGGGGTGACAGGATAGCATTCATCCAATATCTCAGAGGCTGCCACAAAGAAGAGGGAGCCAAGCTATTCTCCAAAGCCCCTGAAGGCAGGACAAGAAGCAATGGATGGAAACTCATCAAGGAGGGAAGCAACCTGGAACTTTGTTGACAGAACAATTAATCTGTGGAACAACTTTCCTCCAGAAGTTGTGAATGCTCCAACACTGGGAGTTTTTAAGAAGAGACTGGACCAACCACCTGTCTGAAATGATAGAGGGTTTCCTGCCTGAGCAAGGGGGTTGGACTAGAAGACCTCCAAGGTCCCTTCCAACTCTGTTATTCTGTTATTAGTATTACATACTGACTCTGCTTCCAGGTGAAATGGAAATTGCTCTCTAATTGTCAGTCCCATGTTAGTCAGAAGACAAAATCCTGTGCCAAATGTGTCTTTTAAGAAACCCTTGAAGAGAACTGAACCTGCCATTCCTCCCTCTTTCAGGGCCCTGTACATGTGAAGGAAGAGTTAGGCCTTGATCAGAAGCCCATACACTGGGAAGTCATGCGTGGGAGTGGCAGCAGCTCCAGTGCTTTGGGTGAGTATCTCTCATCTTGTTATACTCGAGCCCACGTTTGCTTCCCAAGAGTTCACACAACTGACAGCGAGCAATTTTTTTTTTTTTCAAATAGCTGGATGCATTGAGAAGGGTGTCAGGGTGGCTTTAAGCCAATGTTTATCAACCTCAGTAACTGTTAAGAAGTGTGGACTTCAAATCCCAGAATTCCCCAGCAAGCATGGTTGGGGACTTCTGGGAGTTGAAGTCCACCCCTCTTAAAGTCACTGCGGTTGAGAAACAGTGTATTAAACCATATTCGCCATGGCCAATTTGACAGGGGACAAGAGTTACACTAATATGGAAGAAATGGTGGAATAGAATCATTAAAGAAAGGGTGCCAAAGGAGGGACAAAATGAAATGTAAATGACAGAAATTAAAAATAATTTTTAACTTGTTGAAATGTCCTATCCTGAATTGTCCTATCCTGAATTGGCCGTGGCAAGTTATCCCATTTTATTCTGGCCCTGGTTTTACAACCTAAGATTTATGATAGTCTGGCTGTTGTGGTCTGCCGGCTGCCTGCGGAGCTGGCAGGAGGAACATGGGCCAGTCCTGGAATCTGGAGAAGGCTTGGATGAGGGATCTGCGTCCGACACAGAAATGGGGCCGGGGCCATCTGAGAGTTATGTGCTGACACCGGAGCTTCCAGAATCTGACATCAGCGAGGCAGAAGAACAGGGGGAGCCTGTTCCCAGTGCGCGCTTGCGCAGAGCTGCCAGAAGGGAAGAACAATTAAGACAAAAGGGGCAACTTGGGAGTAAGGCTTGGAGATGATTGGCCCCTCCCATAAGATACAAAGGAACATGAGCCTTTGCAGGAAGCAACTTTGTTTGTTATCAGAAGGCTCTGATAAACTAGTGCCAGCTTGGAATTTGGGGCATTCCCGTTTCAAAGCATCTTGACAGTACAGGGAGTCCTTGACTTACAACCACAATTGAGCTCAACATTTCTGTTTTTAAAGGAGACATTTGTGAAGTGAGTTTTGCCCTATTTTACGACCCTGCTAGCCATAGTTGTTAAGTGAATCACTGCCATTGATAGTAATTTGTTTGTTAAGTGAATCGGGCTTCCCCATTGACTTTGTTTGTCAGGAGGTCGCAAAAGGGGATCATATGACCTCGGGACACAGCAACCGTCGTAAATATGAACTGGTTGCCAAGCGTCTGAATTTTTATCACATGGTCATGCGGAATGCTGCAAAGATTTAGCTGTGAAAAACGGTTGTAAGTGACTTTTTTCAGTGCTGTAACTTTGAATGGTCACTAAATAAACCATTGTAAGTCGAGGACTACCTGAATTGTTTTTTACAATGATTGGTGCGTCTACCAAATCCCGTTGTTGTCATTAATTCCAGAATCAGTTGTCTATTAGCATTCCAGAGACTTAGAGGAGCCCTATCTACCTTGGACTTTCCCAAACCAGGAGTCTTAAAATGTGATTGTCAGAAAAACTTCCACTTCAGCAAATAACTCCAAGACAAGCATCTTCTCAAACGTTCTGTTTTATATGGATAAAACTGGCACATCTGGGAAATCCCAAATATGAAAGTTCCAGGTTTCCTTGCAATAAGTAAAGAATTACAAATCCACCCCATGTACCCATCATCGCATCACATGCTCCAATCACCATCCATCCCAACATGAGACACCCCCTCACCCAGGTGTAGAAATAACATGACCTTGACTTAGGAAGAAGAATGCTATTATGTCTAACCACACAAGAAATTCCCCCCTCCCATTTTCCCAGGCTCAAGAATGTGGCAGTGTGAAAGTGTCTGGTTTTAATATGGCTTCCAAAGCTGACAGTGATTTCCTTTCAGATGGGACGAGGATTATTCTCAATTATCCTGATTCCCCATCTGTTGTTCTCTTTGTCTGTTTTTCATATATGTCCACCCAAGAAGGACTCCTGGTTCCTACACCTGAAGTCAACTCTCAAACTGATCAACCACAAGCCACCTTCCAGGAGAGGCCTGTACAGGCGGACCAAATTCCTGACTTTGGTAAGTGTGTATGTGTGTGCACGTCTGCTTAGCCACCACCTTGATGGAGAGTGGGAGAAATATCACTCAAGTTCTTGTTTTATGATGTCAAACCAACATCTTGTAGGTGCTGCAGCCATCTTCAGTCCAAATGTGGACGAGCAACCTCCAACCCCCTGTTTTTGCTAGCAGAGGCATTGCTGGCTGGTCCTTCGCTCTTTCCAGGCCGGCCCCAAGGCCCAGATCTAAAGCAGTCCTGTCCTAGGGTTATTCCACAACGATGCAAGTTAAAAAAAAAATGAAAACAATGTATAAATTCCAGCTACACTCCTGGGAATATTAAAGGTTGTGAATAAATGGCAGGATCCAATCTGGGTCGGTTACCAGGACCAAAGGCTTAGTCTTTCAAGCTTTCTGAGCCTATCCACAGGGAACCTCTCTCTAGGGTGGCTTTTCTCTGGGTGGTATTTATATAGTGCCTGGTTACGTGGGGCTTTTTAGCTGTTGATTGGTGTGTTGATGGCCAGCTATTGAATCGTTGGTTGTTGTTTCCTTGTGTTGCCAAGCGTATGCCTCCTAAATAAGCACTCAATTGAATGGTGAGGGGTCCCGTTTCCCAGGCATCAATCGTTTCCCTGGCTGTTTTGGTGTCTGCTCGTCCAACAATCTTAGTAGCTGCAAAATGGAGTGTGTAATTCTTGTTCATTGCCATGTGAGGCTATCGATGAGTTCAGTGGTGGGATTCAGCTGGTTCGGTTAAGGAGAACCATCTGTTAACTTTTTGAGCAGTTCCTTCCAACAGCCTTTTGTTTTTCCTACTTTACAGGGTTACTTTTGTCAGAAAGCCAGGAAGGAGACGTTCTGGTGTGCCTTTTGTGTTGTTTCTAGCCTAATCCTGTTTCTCGTTAAGTGTTTTCCAAAACTGCCTCTGGGTTATAAGCCTTGTTACATTGTAACAGCAGTTAATGGTTCTTGGCAGTATGCCCAGAGTAGCCTAGAGCTGCTTCTCTGGAGTTTTTCTCCCTTGGCTGATACTTTTATTAAGGGCTTGACTTTTTCTTAAAGCTTTTTACATTGCTTTAGTGATTCTTGGCACTGTCCTTTTGGGTGTACTTCCAAGAGGCAAGATGTGAGCTTGGCTGTCAGGATTTCGACCCAGTGCCCTAACGCAATTAATGGTCTCAAGCCATCTGGCAAAAAAAATCCAGTCTTTTATTAGGAGCACCATGTCAGCATTACCTAGGTGAAGCCAACTCTGACTTCATCCCCTTCATGCCTTGCCTCTAACTCTGCTTCCCCCTCCCCCCAAAGTGTGTCGCCCAGTCATATTCCCCAACGAGGTAATTTTGTGGGTTGTAGACATTGCTAGTATCCACAGAGATGGCCTTGGCTTGCTCAGCCAGAATGCATCTTGTTATGACTGAGGAAGAAGGAATTTACTTGGTGCAACTGCGAGTTGCAGTCCCATCCCCCTGCCTATGGCAACTCGGGAGCAAGTCAGGGAAGCTTTGTGAGTTGACATTCGGCCTCCCTCACTTCCTGAAGACCTATGCAAAGCAAAAACAATTTGAATACAGGTATATCATTTACGGTTGAGATTCCCCACCCCCCCAGGTTTGGTTGGGTTCTTTTCATGGAATCTATCTAGGAAACGGTCACCTTGGATGTTGCTGCTCTTTACCCAGGATGCCTCTGATGAGGTATTGGAGTTGCCCCCTGTGCCACTTAGAGTCGAGAATGCACTGCATCTCATAATGGGTTTGCCCCTCTATGACCACTGGATCCAGGGCTCACGGGGTGGTGGTCTCAGAGTTGACTCAATCACAGGCTTTAATAGGCTGCTATGGAACACCGGCTATATTCTCCCCAGTAGTCGGGGCAGCCACAGTTGCACTGGGACTGGGTTGATGATCTTTACTATGGGGAATGGCCCCATGAATTTAGGCCCCAGCTTCTTGCTAGGAAGCTTTAGCCTTAAGTATTTTGTGGAAAGGTAGACCTTTTCCCCCACTTGGAACAGCCATTGTGGGGCTCGGTGGTTGTCCGCCTGTTGTTTATAGGTCTGAGCCGCCTTAGCTAGCGCTTTCTTGACATTTTCCCAGGACGCTTTCAGTATTGACATCCAGTCAGTCAAACAGACTGAGGAGGGGCGTTCTCTTGGGTGGGACAAAGTCCATACTGCTTACTACCTTGAAAGGATGTGTTTTAGAATGAAGTTGAATCGGTTGAAGTATTGAGCCCAGCGGGCCTGTTTGGGCGATAGTTTCCATGGGGTCCTAAGGGCCCCCAGATTCTTATGATCAATCAGTCCAGACTTCCAGAAGGCACCAATTTAGTAGTGCCCATCTTACTGCAAAAGCCTTCTTTTCCCACCCTGCCCACCGTCTCTCCATGTCAGTGAGTTTACGGGATGTATAGGCACAGGGCTGTAGGTTCCTCTGGGAATTTCTTTGGAGTAAGACAGCTCCCACCGTGGCATCGGCTTGGATGACGAAGGTTGTTCGCGGTTGAGATGTTTCAGTACTGGTTCTCTTGCAAATAGCTGTTTTAGTGTTTCAAATGCCACTTGGCAAGTGAGATCCCTCTGGAGGGATTGGCCAGGGTGGGGCTTTGCCCCTGGGCTCCCTTTTTTTAGGAGGACTGTCATTGGTTTGGCAATTTTCGCAAAGAAGGGGATGAATTGCCTGTAGAAGTTTTCAAATCCCAGGAAGCTTTGTAGCTGTCCATGGGCATGAGAGGGCTGCCAATCTAGGACAGCCTGAACTTTGGCTGGATCCATCTTTATCTCCTCGTTTGACAGTTGGTAATCTAGGTAGTCTAGCCACGAGTGGTGAAATTCACCTTTTGACAGCTTGACATATTGATTTGCCGCCAAAAGCTTTTCAAGTACCTGATGAACTAGGGGTATGTGGTCCTCTATGGTTTTGGTAAAAATGAGAATGTCGTTCAGGTAGACGAGGGTTCCCTTTAGAGGTGTTCATGCAGCACTTCATTGATCAGTTGCATAAACCCTGCCAGGACCCCCTGCAGCCTGAAAGACATGACTTTGAATTGGAAACTTCCTAGGGGGCAGTTGAAGGCAGTTTTCCATTTCTCTACCTCTCTGATTTGGACCCAGTAATAAGCTTCTCTGAGGTCTAGTTTAATGAAGACCTTTCCTTTGGCTAAGTGGGACAACATGTCCTTCATGAGGGGGAGAAGGTATATAAATTATGTACACACACTCCATTTATCGCACGAAAGTCAACGTACAATCTCATAGTCCCCTCTTTTTTGAATAGGACTGGGGCTGCGACTTGTGGCTTCGCCATTCGATGAACCCCCTTGCTAGGTTTTTGTCTATGCGTTGGCACATTTTTTTCATCTCCCGGGGTGCCATGGCATACAATTTGGGTTTGAGAAGTTTGGCCCCGGGGACGATTTCAATGGCACGGTCCATTGCATGGTTGAGGAAGGGCATCGCACTCAGTCTCACTGAACACTTCAGTGAGGTCCTGGTATTCCCTAGGGATCCTTCCAGCTTCCAGTGTCACTGATCTTCAGTGTGTATTCCTCCATTTCTAATCTAATGATTGATGTTTAGGGCAGCTTTTTGCGAGCAAAGAAGATTTTTGTATTTTTGTACAGGTAATCCTTGACTTACAACAGCTCATTTAAGGACCATTCAAAGTTAACAATGGCACTGAACAAAGTGACTTATGACCCTTTTTCACATTTACGACCATTACAGCGTTGCCATGGTTGGGAGAGGCCGGACGAGGCGAAGTGCCCCTCGACATGAGTAATGTTGAGTTGGCCACGTCCACCCAGTCACATGACCACCCAGCCATACCTACCCAGCTGGTCATTAGGGCAGAGAAACCAATTGTTGAATTATTTGAATCCCACCACTGATTATGAGTTCGGGGCCTCCTCGCCTGACCGCTCGCTTGTGCTCTTGTACGCTTCGCTTCCTTCCCCATCTCTCTTACATGTGTGAATGAATTTGTTTGACGTCATTTCACCTCACTGTTCGGCTGAAATAAAACTCGCATTGTACGGGTCCCTGGTGTAGGAAAGTGACTTCTTGCGTTTTCTCCTGCCCTTCGGCACCAGGTGGAAGAATCATAGGGGAGATCAAAATAGAGACTTTTCAACAGGCTATTTCAGAGGCCGAAGACGACTTTGAGACCTTGCAAGGAGAAGAATCCTCGGGCGCCACTTCCTTGAGTTCAGAGTCTTCCCCGCATGATCCCGAGAAACGGCTGGGCGCAAGGGAGCAGGGAGAGGTGCAGAAGAAAAAATGCACCCGACGTCGGAGAAGAGCCTTTCATAAAAAAAACAAATACTACCCTACGGAGAAGAAGCACACCTGTCCTGAGTGTGGGCACAAAAGTTACTTCTACTCAGATCTGCTAAGACACATGAAAACCCATGCAGCAAAAGAGCTACTTGAGTGTCTCGAATGTGGGAAAAAATACCGAGGCAGGTCGTATTTTGAGAATCACCAGAAGATTCACCTCCCGCTGAATGATACCAACAGATGCGTGAAAAGAGCCAAGAAGAGAAAGTCCAGCGGCCAAACAAAAGAGGAATACACCTGCTTTAAATGCGGCGTTGTTAAAAGTAGCCAGTCAGCACTCACCGAACACATGAAAGTCCACACCGATGAGAGACCTTACCAATGTCCCGAGTGTGGCAAGTTGTTCAAGTGGCAATCCAACTTGTCTCGGCACCGGGGACTCCACACCTACAGGAGGTTTTCCTCGCGACAGTTAATGCGCAGAGGTGAGTCTGGGACGCTTGGATTGGTGCATTTTGCAGGCGGTCCTCAACTTACGACCACGGTTGAGCCTGAAATTCCTTGTTAAGTGAGTCAAAAGAGCCGTGGGGGGCACAGTGGTTAGAATGCAGTACTGCAGGCTACTTCTGCTGACTGCCGGCTGCCAGCAAATTTGGCAGTTCGATCCTGACCGGCTCAAGGTTGACTCAGCCTTCCGTCCTTCCGAGGTCGGTAAAATGAGGACCCCAATTGTTGGGGGACAGTAACATGCTGACTCTGTAAACCGCTTAGAGTAAAGTTCTGTGAAGCGGTATATAAGTCTAAGTGCCACTGCCTTTTTTTAAAAAACAAATTTTGCCCAATTTTGCGGCCTTTCTTGCCACAGTAATTCAGTGACTCTCTACAGTTGGATAAGTTAGTCACCTGGTTGTTAAATGAATCTGGTTTCCCCCTGGCTTTGCAAACGTTAATCACACAGCAACCGTCATATGCTGGAACACAGCAACCGTCGTATGCATGAACCAGTGGCCAAGCATCTGAATTTTGATCACACGATTGTGGGGATGCTACAAAGGTCGTAACGGTGAACACCGGTCATAAGTCACTTTTTTCAGTGGCGTTGTAACTTTGGACGGTCACTAAGTGAAGTGTTGTAAGTGAAGAACTATCTGTATTTAAATATTCTTATGAAAGATATGCCCTCAGAAATATGAGTGTAAAGCAAAAGTTGATAGAATATTAGAACTGAGCAATAATGTCAAACTGCCAGGAAATGTAACATTTTCTTTCTAATAGAGCTAACGAACAAAACAAACTTTAAAAAAGCATTCTTGAGACCTCTGCTTAGTTCCTTTATGCTGGTCTCTCAACCTTGGCAACTTTTAAGACTCATGGACTTCCAACTCCCAAATTCACAAGAGATGGTTTTCTCCAGCAGTGGTTTCCCTTGTTGACGTGCTGGCTGGGGAATTCTGGGAGTTGAGGTCCACATGTCTTAAAGTTGCTAAGATTGGAAAACCCTGCTTTAGAATTTTTTTGGAGGACAAATAATTTCACGATGGTATAGCCAGGCTACCTCTGTTGGATGGTCCTGATTTTTTGCATTTCAGCTTTGGGCATGCTTATTTGTTCACTGCTTCCTCCTTCCCTCGCTCCCTCCCCACCCAAAACTCATTGCTGAAACTCCTTCCTTCCTTCCTTCCTTCCTTCCTTCCTTCCTTCCTTCCTTCCTTCCTTCCTTCCTTCCTTCTGCCATCAAACCTTTGGCTTCTGGCAGCATATTAGAATTAGTGGCTAATACTAAATAATGTATATTGTACAGAATTTATGATGCTACTTAGTTTGGTAATGAAACATCTGCAAGAATACAGCCAAGCTCAGAGATCAAGGGCCCCTCCTGTCAATTCTGAGCTACAAGCATCGTCTTCCATTGTTGCTAAATCATGCCTGGGTAAAAATGGTGAACAGTCATTCTCTGAAGTTTCTCTGGAAGAGGTCAGTCTTTCAAAGCTTCTGGAAGGCCATCACAGAGAAAGTCAGTCTCTGTTCTGGAGAAATAATGCAGAGGCCAGGGTGCCATGCTGCTAGCACTTTTGAATTGCACCTGAAAGGTTACTGGTAGCTAATTCAGGATCTTCAAGGTGGATGTCATGTGGTTTTATAACAACTAGTATCAGTCAAAAGCTGGCATTTTGGACCCATTGCAGTGGTCTTTTAAGGCTGTTTCCATGCAGAGTACATTGGAATAGTTTTAAGCACTTGGAAAGATGAGAATCCCGCAAGGCAGTGATTTTACCTGTGATACTATAGAACTGCAAGTGGGATTTTGAAGAAGCAGAATCAGGATAGACAAGAGTATAGATATTTTTGAATTATGGTGTTAGGGAAGATCCCAGAGAATAATTGTGTGCAGCCATAGTTAGAAGGAAAGAGATGAAGAAGACAGCAAAATGGATGGTCGTTGAGGCCACTTGGAGGTTTATCTGTGTCTTCCGGGTTCACAGGGGGTGGGAGGATACGCCATCTATCTCCAGTCTACAACACAGTCCTTTCAGCAGTTCCAAGGAGGCTCCACAGCCATTTGCACCACACAGGTGACTCTGAGGACACAGACAAATCTCCAAGTGCCCTCAACGATTCTCTAAAAGAATGCAAATGACCAGCTCTCTGCAAGGAATATAAATCCTTCCGTTTCCCCACCATCCAGTCAGAGCTGAAGAAGCTTCCTGGATGAGAAGTGAATCTTCTTCAAAAGAAAAAAAAACAGAAAGTCCAATTGCCTCCTGAAGAAAAAAAAAAAAAGGCACCTACTTCAGGCATGTCAACAGTGCCTTGCAGTATTTTTCCCCCTGAGTTTTAATTCACGTGTCTTCCCAACACCACTTGGAGATGCTGAAGATTGAACCAGGAAGGTTCTTCATGCAAAGCAGTGAAGGCCATTCCAAATTAGAGGTCTGTGTCTGTCTGTCTGTCTGTCTGTCTGTCTGTCTCCTTTCCTGGGGATAAAGAAAAAGGGGGGATGGAGATTACAAGCCATCAAATCACGATTTCTCAACCTCAGCAATTTTAAGATGGGTAGATTTCAACTCCTGGAATTCCCTAGCCAGCATGACTTGTGTTAGTTAATGTTACCAGTTGACTTTCTTAATGTTTGTCTCCATTCATTTGGGTTTTTTGTTTTTTTTTAATTCCTTTTCTTGGGGTAATACAGGTATAAACAGTTTTAGTAAAACTCATCACCTTTTCTTAAACTATAGTAAATGTTCTCTTCTTCCCATATCTCATCTCATTTATTGATAAAAAAATTATAAAGCTTCATTTTTTTCATCTTGGTCTGCCAAAGTCCACTAAGGGTTACTGGAAATAACATATCTATTTTAACCTTGATTAAATAAAACAATTTTAAATCCCTTCCTTTTAACAATCTTGAACTTTTTACTTCCTTTAACTTTATACTTTTAATACTCTTGACGCTTACCTCCCCTCAAATAATGTCCTAAGAGCTTGATTTCCCCATCCTCTCATTTGTGCTTGTCTTTCCTCACAATTTTTCCCCACCCCCAATTCTAACGTCTCTTTTGTAAATCCAATGTTAACAAAGTTATCCAGGTCAAACTCTTTTCCTGTGTTTACACTTCAGCCACTTTCACTCGTGTATCCAGTGTAACCTCTTTCTCCACCTCATTCCTGCAGCCTATTATTTTAAAATCCATTTTCAGGTCAGTCTTAATTGTCAATCGGCAAAACATTTCTTTCTCAGGCTTCAATCTTTTTCATTTCTTGGTTGCCATTACTGTGGGGGGGGGGGAAGGAGGGAAGGAATGGGGGAACTTAGGAATGTGGTCCCTCAGCTGCTAGTCAAAACATCTAACAGAACCAAGGCTATGTCAATGGACACCTGTTGGAGCTGAGCGGGAATCTATGGCTGATCTGATTGGCCCATGTGACTTAAAAGAGACAGGGGAGGGAAGCATCCTATTCTTTTAACCGTCCCTAAGCGAGGAAACTATTTAGAGCTAGCTTCACCTTCCCTAATTGACGACACGATGTACTCAATAAAGGACTTTCTGAACCTAAACCCAACTGTCAAAGAGTCCCTCTGAGTTCATTGATTGGAACGATGGCCTTAATCTTGTCAGATAAAACTTCTTCCTCTTCCAATAACCTCTTTTAAATACAGCCTGTCTATAGAAGCAGACCCTTAAAATGAATTTCTCAAGAAACCTAGGCCCATTGTTCACAAATACCCGTCAATATGTCCAGCATTAAAAGCATTGTTCCATTCTGTAATAGTAAGTCAAATTTTATGGGTTGTTCTTCTTTAATTGTACTATTTAGTTCCTTCTGATTCCGTCTATAGTGTCCGATTTTTAAAATGCCATTTTGTCTCTCTCTCTCTTTTTTTTTAAAAAGTATTCAAAACAACAGCCGTTTCCCATAGGAAGGATTCTTATTTAATTGGTTTCAGAATCTTTTTTTTTTAAATCCACGTGGAAACTTAGTCGGTTTGTAACTTTCCAAAACCAAAGTTCTAATCACCCCATGGCTGTTTATTCCCCTTCCCAAAAAACGTATTAAGTCCTTATATTTGTATTTAAAACTTCTTTTGCTAAGGATTGAAGGAATCTCACCCAAGGTAGTAAATCTTGCCATTTTGAAGGTTCCTACGGTCCGAAAAGCAGTAAACAAGGAATTTCTGAAAATGATTCGAAGAGGACATAATTCAAGCCCAGTCCCCTCTTAATGGCACCGACTGTGGCTTGGACAAAGATGGGAACCTCTCATCTCCCACTGCTTTAATCCTACCAGTGACCGCTGGTCTTATCATCTCCTCATGCAGTACAGCTGTCCAGAGCACTTGTGGGCGATCTCAAGCTCTCTTCTTGCCCTGGAGAGGAACTTCAAATAGCTGGTCTACTCACTGGTTCTTTATTCTGCCACCCTTCTCCTCTCTGCTCTCCATTTCTTCCCCAGAAGTCGTTTCTCCTCCACCTCCACCACCTTGACCTTCTCCCCTCTTCCCTCTCCTATTGCTAATGCAGGTGGTTGTACTATTTGTTCCCGTAGGTGCCAGTGAACCTAATCAGGGCCAAAGCAATTCTACGCAGGCGCAAAAGTCCCCTCTGGAATTGCTGGGAGAGCTCTCTACAGTTTCGCTGATTGCTGTCAGCGATGCTCACCCCGTTTCCAGGCTGCATCCGAGGAAATCCCAAGAAGTGGAGCTCTCTCAAATGTATGGGCTGAAAACCTTAAAGGTGATGCTGAAGAAACTCCCGGGCTCTCAGAAAGGGAAATCCAAGGGCCCCGATGATTGTGACCGTAGAGCTACCCAGCTTTCCAAAACCATTGAACGCAGGACCGTCCGTACAGGGGAGAGGTCCTACGATTGCTCTGATTGTGGGAAAGCCTTCAGCAGGCCATCTCATCTTTGTCGACATGAGAAAGGCACTGCGTATCGTAAAAAGAGGCCCATTTCCGAGTCCATTTTTGCAGAGGAGAAGATTACCTGTCGAGGTAGGTGTGATGACCTGGCTAATAATGAATCATTCTCTTTTTTTTTTCCCCCTCTCTGTCTTTTATTATGTTGGCCTTTTTACTTAATCTGACATTTTCTATCTACCCGGAGCAATTTTCTTGCCTTTCCACACCAAGAGAGAGAGAGCTCTTCAGGATCTTGTTGCCAACATTCCTTGTTCTTTTCCTCTTTATTAATTCAACGTTTACCAGTAAAGATGTTGATTATGTGGGGAGAAAACCCATCCTTCTTTATATAGCAATGTCGTTCATCTTGCACTTCCTTCCTCTCAGCCATAAATTATAAATTACTTCTGGCAGTGTTGGGTTTCAGGGCTTAGTGACTATGATCTAGATTCTAGACCAGAGGTCTCCAAACTTGATAACTTTAAGACTTGTGGACTTCAACTCCCAGGGAGTTGAAATCCAAAAGTCTTAAAGTTGCCAAGTTTGGAGACCTCTGTTCTAGACCTTTGATATGAAATTCACATTTTTAGCAATAAATATAGACAGGTAGAGAAATGTATAATCATTTTTGTTTCAAAAAAAACCCCAAAACACATACAATTGATATTGTCCTACTGAATCGTTTTTTAATCTTTTCTTCCCCAAAAAGCAGGTGGACGAAGGCCAAGTCCTTTTTCCTTCTTTTGATCAAAAGGTCATTTTATTTTCCCTGGCTTTCTAATTGCTGTATGGACCTTATTCTGAAAGGCAGATGTATGTGTCGTTAATACATTAGAGAACAGTTCTCATGCACTCTCTCCGAGCTGCGATTCCAATTATAGAATGCTTGCTCTTTCGTGCCTGGAAAGTAGAAAGTTGCTTTCAGATTGATTCATTTCCAGGTTTGTTAGGGCCTTCCCTTCATTGCGCTAACATTCACTGTGTTTTGAACCAGCAAACCGATCCGCCGCTATTAGCCAGCCTTGATAAGATTCACAGCATTGCCTATCTTAAAATTGTTAATTGTCCCTTTATAGGGGAGGAAGAGCCAAGAAGTACGGGTCCCCTGCAGCCGAACATCAAATTGGAAGACGAAGCTGGGGCATATCCACCTTGCGATGATCAACTTCCTCCGACGGTCTCTCAGGAGGAAGGACAAACGGCGAACGAGGCCTCCGAACATCGGAACATGACAATGCATGCCTGCACAAAATGCGGCTACCAAGCTGAAAAATTGTCGGACATTCTGAAGCATTTCAGGGTCCATAACAAGGAAAAACCTTACAGATACTTGGACTGCGGGAACTCTTTTGGCTGGTCCTCAGCCCTCTTGAGACATCAGCAGACCCTTCAGCAAACGCCGGTGCCCAACGTTGTTATTGCCGAATGTGACGTGACGCTTAGTGGTAGGTAGACATTGGTGGTCCTTATTAAGTGTAATATATAAATAGCAATAGCCCTTAGATTTACATTCCACTTCACAGTGCTTTGACAGCCCTCTCTAAGCGGTTTAGAGAGTCAGCATTTTGTTTCCAACAGTTATCAGCTAAAGGGTCCTTTGTCCAGGAAAGGGAAGCCATAGGGCCATGATGGCGAACCTATGGCATGTGTGCCACAGGTGGCATGCAGAGCCATTTGTGCCGGCACATGAGCTGCAGGCAAGACTTTCCTCACTGCGCATGTGCGCGCCTCACAGCTGATTTTCAACCAGTTTGAGGCCTTTTTCGGCCTCCCAGAGGCTTGAGGAAGGTTTCTGCAGGCTTTGCAGGCCGAAAACTAAGCCCGTTTCGTTTTTCTGGAAATTTCTATTTTTCTGGAAATACCAGAAGTGATGAAACAGGCCTAGTTTTCGGCCTTCAAAGCCTGCAGAAACCTTCCTCAAGCCTCTGGGAGGCTGAAAAAGGCCTCAAACCGGCCGAAAATCAGCTGTGAGGCGCAGTGCAGGTAAGGGGGTGGGCGTAGATGGGTGGGTGGAGATTGCGCGTGCATGCATGGGGGGGGAGCGTATTGCCTTCTGGGTGCTGGCACGCGAGCGTGAGCATACAAGCGTGCACACAATTTTTGGCACAGGAGTCCAAAAAGCTTAGCCACCACTGCCATAGGGCATGAGTGGGCAACAAATGGCCCTTTTGTCTATAGAGATTCTCAGACATCCAGGTCATGGTTGTCCCAAAGGTGCTTTTTTTTCAGGAGGCAACTGAACTTTTTTGGGTTTTTTTGGAGATGTTTTGCTTCTTATCCAAGAAGCTTCAGCTCTGACTGGATGGTGAGGAAGGGAAAAGATTTAATATTCCTTGCAGACAGCTGGTCATTTGCATTCTTTTAGAGAGTCATTGAGGTTTGTCTGTGTCTTCAGGGTCACAGAGGGGGAGGGATGTGACATCCCCTATCTCCAAATCTACAACACAATCCTTTCAACAATTCCAAGGAGGCTCCCACACCTGTTTGCACTAATAGGGTGACCTTGGGGACACTGACAAACCTCCAAGTGGCATCAATGACTCTTCGAAAGAATGCAAACGACCAGCTGTCTGCAAGGAATATAAAAATCCTTCTCTTCCCCACCATCCAGTCAGAGCTGAAGAAGCTTCTTAGATGAGAAGCGAAACATCTTCAAAGAAAAACTAGACAGTCCAGTTGCCTCCTGAGAAAAGCACCTTTGGGATAACAGCCCTTTTATAACTGGCTCAGGAATGCTGGGAGTTGAAGACCACAGGTCGTAAAGGGGCCGTAGTTGCCACCCATCCTCCTCTTGGTTTATGTATGTCTAGACTGAGTTCCATTCCTTGGTGTGGTTGTGACCTGTGCGATTGGTGGGAACTGTCACATGAAGATGTGGTGTGCAATGGAAATTCACCATTAGAATCATTCTCGGAGGCATTTAATGCAGTTTCTATCCAGCAAAACTTCACTCTGTTCTTAGAAATTTCAGAAGAAAAGCCAGCAACTTTAGTTTAGAACCCAGCCTGAAGAGGGAAGTTTTAAGTTGGGTTTTAAGTTAGAGGGCAGTGGAGTAAAATACAGTACAAACTCTGGACCTGACCTCAGAGTAAGAAAATACATTTCTTTCCTTCTTAAGGTTATTTTGGCTGCAGAGATGAACTTGAAAATCCCTGGCTGCTGCTTTAATGAATGATCAAATCTGAAGTAGGAACAGGGCTCGGTTTTGTCTTCCCCCCCCAAAAAAAACCCCCCCTATTTTCCGCAATCTGAATCATTTCTGTTTTCCCCCACAGATGATGAGGAGTTGATCAATTTCTTAGGGAAGAAGCCTCCGGGACGGCAAGAAGCGGGCTTGCAGAATGGCCCAAAGAGGTCATCCAAACGCTCCCCAGCTGCCGCTCTTCCAGGTTCTGCGGCTTCCAGGTTGGAGGCCTCCTCGCTTCCCTTCCGTTCCAGGGAGCGGAACGGGAAAAGCCAAGCCGTCCCTCACAGAAAGAACGTGAAAAAAAACCGGTACGAAGGTCTCGAGAAGAAACACTTGTGTCTGGATTGCGGGCATCGTACCTATTACCTGTCGGATCTCATGCGGCACAAAAGGGCTCACCCAAACGGCAAGCCTTACAAGTGCCCGGATTGTGAGAAAATCTTCGCCCAACCTTCCTTCCTCAAACTTCACCTGAAAACGCACAAACCGGAGAAGAAACCCATGAAGAGGCTAAAAGCCCCCCAAGGAGAGAGGAAATACACCTGCTCCAAATGCGGACACAAAACCTATAAATTGTCCACTCACCTCCTGCATATGAGAGCCCACGCGGGAGAAAGGGAGACCTCTTACATATGTGACGAGTGTGGGAAAGATTTCAAGAGAAGCTCCAATCTTTCTAGGCACAAGCGAATCCACAGCCTTAACAACGAGGGCTTTAAGATCCGACGACCTTCTTTCACGCACGATAAGGAGATAAACAGAAGTGAGTGCCTGATTTTGAACCCTTTGTTGATTGAAGCGTAAACCCGTAATTCTCGCTCAGCTATATACTGTATTTTTCGGAGTATAAGATGAACCTAGCTTTTGGGGAGGAAAACGGTGGGGGGTGGAATCTGCCTTTGCCTCTCAGCAATTTGCCTCCTTGCAGCAAACAGCCTGGGCAGCTTCAGCACAGCCCGAATAGCACAATCAGCTGATTGTCGGTTGGATCAGCCTCCCGGCGATCAGCTGTTTCAGGCTGCAGGGGTTGCCATCGCCTATTGCTGCCTCCCTGTGCCTTATTTTCGGCCTTCCACATCCCGTTTTTGGCCTCTGCGTGCCCCATTTTTGGCCCGTTCCGGGCATGGGGGATCATAGGGCTAAGGTACTTAATGAAGGGACGCGGTGACTTGGTGATTAAGATGCTAAGCTTGTTTATCAGAAAGTTCGGCAGTTTGAATCCCTAGCGCCACGTAACGGAGTGAGCTCCCATTATTTGGCCCAGCTTCTGCCAACTTAGCAGTTCGAAAGCAGGTAAAAAACGCAAGTAGAAAAATAGGGACCCCTTTGATGGGAAGGTAGCAGCGTTCCATGCGCCTTTGGCGTTTAGTCATGCCGGCCAGATGACCACAGAGATATCTTTGGACAGTGCTGGCACTTTGGTTTTGTAACGGAGATGAGCACTGCCCCCTAGAGCCGGAACGTATGAGCGAGGGGTTCCTTTACCTTTTAATATACTTAAGACGCTTCATATTGAACTGTATAGTATAATTTTTGAAAGTTTAATAGAAATTTAAAACATCCCCTTTCGGATATTACAATGCTACAAGTAACATTATTTTGGAAATGTTACGCTTTCTTGTCTGTATTTCAGTGGTGCAGTGGTTAGAATGCAATATTGCAGGCTAATTCTGCTCACTGCCTGCAGTTCGAGTCTTACCTGCTCAAGGTTGACTCAGCCTTCCAATCCTTCGGAGATGGGTAAAATGAGGACCCAGATTGTTGAGGGTCAATATGCTGACTCTGTCAACTGCTTAGAGAGGGGTGTGAAGCACTGAAGCAATATATAAGTCTATTGCTGTCTTGGCCATTTGTGTAGGGTTGGTATAATCTCACCACTGCTATGAGATGTGGTGGCGCACCAGTTATAATGTAGTGTTGCAGGCTAACTTGCAGGGCTTCGATCCTCACCGGCTCAAGGTTGACTCAGCCTTCCATCCTTCCGAGGTGGGTAAAATGAGGACCCAGATTGTTGCGGGGCAATGTGCTGACTCTGTAAACCGCTTAGAGAGGGCTGTAAAAGCCCTGTAAAGCGTTGTATAAGTCTAAGTGCTATTGCTATTAATAGAAAAAGTTCTATTAGGCCAGTGTTTCTCAGGCATGCCGACTGGGGAATTCTGGGAATTGAAGTTCCTACCTCTTAAAGTTGCGAGATACCCCTTTTTTTCCTGGTCATCTCACACTTAGGCTGTTCATTTGTCTCAACAGGTTATGAGGAACCAAAGAAAACCACTCAAGTTCAGCTGAAAAAGATAAGTCGTCATTCGCCGGCATTAACCACATCGAACATAGCAGCTTTGCGTAAACAGTGGCGCAACTACAAGCGTCAGCAAAGGAAAAAAGCAGCTGAGAAACGCCAGAAAATGGAAGAGCGCAGGAAGGAGAACATTGGAGAGAAGAAAATGAAGGAGAACATTGGAGAGAAGAAAATGAAGGAGAATGTTGCAGAGAAGAAAACGAAGGAGAACGTTGCAGAGAAGAAAACGAAGGAGAACGTTGGAGAGAAGAAAACGAAGGAGAACGTTGGAGAGAAGGAAACACAGGAGAACGTTGGAGAGAAAGAAACGAAGGAGAACATTGCAGAGAAGGAAATGAAGGAGAACATTGGAGAGAAGGAATCGAAGGAGAACACCGGAGAGAAGGAAACACAGGAGAACATTGGAGAGGTGGAAACGAAGGAGAACATCGGAGAGAAGGAAACGAAGGAGAAAAATACTCCAGAACTATCACTCCGGGCTCGGTTGGAAAAATTTGCTTATTCCAAAAATAGAGGAAAAGAGGACAGCCAGGAAGTACGAGCACCAAAAGTCTCAGCAGAGGAGCTGCATCATGAATGTACTGTGTGTGGGAAGAACTTCACCTACGATGGCGATCACCAGAACCTGCACAACGAAGCGACACCTCACAGATGCTACGAATGTCGGAAATGATTTCCGAAGAGAAGAGTAAGTTTTGGCGAGGCTCCAGGTCATTCGAACAAGGGGCTCCTGGTCACTCCCACAGGGGGCTCCTGGTCACTCCCACAGGGGGCTCCAGGTCTCTCCCACAGGAGGGGTCTACGACAGTTCTCCACAGCCAACTCGCCCTGGCCATCTCACTGCAGCATAACTTGCTGCGGGACAAGAGTTACAATAATATCAAAGAAATTGTGGAATAGGATCATTAAAGAAAGGATGCAAAAGCTATAAAGTAATGTAAAATACAAAAGTCAATAGGAACACAGTGGGGGGGGAGGGAATGGGGAAGGAGAAGTGAGAAAAGATAAGAAAAAGAAACACTGACTTCCGACTCTCTCTTGTTACAGTAAAATAAGGCATTAACATCAAATCACAGCTTTTTGCTTTTTCATAATAATATGAACAAGCCACCTATCAGTTTAAATAGCAAAACCCAAAGTCAGAGTTTCATTCTTTTCCTCATCAACCACGAAGTTCAGAAGCGGTTTCCATGTGGAAACAAAAGTACGGTACTTATGTTCTTTTCCTTAATCAAAATAGTCAATTTTGCCATTTCGGCCAACTTCCCATCAATTTCTGCAAGTAGGAATCAAAGTGTCCTTCCATTTTTGTGCATGCAGTAATCTTGCTGCTGTCATCATATATAATAAAGTTCTAAATTTTTCCAATGGTTCTTTTTTCCATGAGAACCAAATGGAAAAAGTTTCATTTTCATTTTTTAATCTCCATTTTTTTAAAAAAAGTGTATTAAAAGATGAATTGTAACTCCCAAAAAGTTTTCTTATTTTTCCTCGCTTCCCTTTCCCTCCCCACTGCTTTCCTATTTGCTTTGCATTTTGTATTTTACATTACTTTATAACTGAATAAAAATGTTAACGATAAGCAAAAGTAGAAAGAATACAAAAGGTGGGACAAAATGAAATGGCAAAACTTGTATTTATTTATTTTAAATAATTAGGTAGAATTGTTACCCTGTTTTCCTGAAAATAAGACCCAACTGGAAAATAAGCCCTAGCATGATTTTTTCAGGATGCTCATAATATATGCCCTACTCCGAAAATAAGCCCCAGTTGAGATTGTCAGCCAAGTGGACGCATATTTCCCTGAAAATAAGACCTAACAGGAAAATAAGCTCTAATATAGACGTCTTTGGGAGCAAAAATTAACATAAGACCCAGTCTTATTTTGGGGGAAAGACGGTATATTGTCTCACCGCTGAGTTGGCTGTCGTGAGTGGTCTCATTGCCCCCACAGGTGAATCAGTTGTGCTGAGGGTAGAAAAGATTTCTTTCAGAACAGCTACCCTGAGGCGACATTAGAAAATTCAAGGTTTTCAGAGCATATGCGTGTAAAAAAGATGCGTTTGTGAGTGGAGAGCATTACAGCAGTCAACGCTGTTTTTCCTGAAAGTGTTTAATTGAATTTCATTATAAAATACAAATAGAAACAAATTTAACGCCGATAGTCCTCGGCTTATGACCACAACCGAGCACAAAATTCCTACTACTATAAGTGAGGTAGGTGTTGTGAACTTGCCCCGTTTTTACGACTTTTCTCGCCACGGGTGTTAAGTGAATTGCTTACTAGCACAGTTGTGAGGTGAATCTGGCTCTGACTTTGCTTGTCAGTAGGTCACAAAAAGGGCGATCAGCTGACCCTGCGCCCGTCATAAGTAGGAGTCAGTTGCCGAATGTCTGAATTTTGATTTTGATTTTGGAGATGGTCGAAAGTGTGGGGAAAAGACGGTCATAAAACATTTCTTTTCAGTGCCGTTGTAACTTTGAACAGTCACTAAACGAGCTGTTGTAAAGTCGAGGACTGCCTGTAATGAGGGAACGGTAGAAGGTAAAGAAAAGGAGTGTGGCACAAGGTAAAATAAAGAAAAAAAGCAATGGCTTCCAACTTTTTTGGGGTGCAGTAAAACACTAAAGTACAGCTCCACATTTGTTTAACATACATATTTAGTAAGTGACTGGAAAAATTATTTTCTTCAATTAAACACTTTTCCCATCTCTGCCTCTCATCTCTGGCTCCTTCCTGAGCTGTGATGGTGCAGTGGTTAAAATTCAGTATTGCAGGCTAATTCTGCCGATTCTTAGCAGTTCGATCCTGACCGGCTCAAGGTAGACTCGGCCTTCCATCCTTCGGAGGTGGGTAAAATGAGGACCCAGATTGTTGGGGGCAAAAGGCTGACTCTGTAAAACCGCTTAGAGAGGGCCATAAAGCACTGGGAAGCGGTATATAGGTAGTCCTCAACTTACAACAGTTCAATTTAGTGACCAGTTTGAAGTTACGATGGCCCTGAAAAATGTGACGACCATTTTTCCCATTTACAACATTGCAACCTCCCCATGGTCAGGTGATCAAAATCCAAACCCTTGGCAGTTGGCTCATATTTATGACTGTTGCTGTGTTCCAAGGTCACGCGATCTGACCATCACACAAGCAGAAGTCAACAGGGAAGCCAGGTTCAGTCAACAACCGTGTTACTAATGTATCAACTGCAGGGATTCACTTAACAACTGGGGCCCGAAAGCTGGTTAAAATTGGGGCCAAACTCACTTAACAAATGTCTCACTTGACAGCAGAAATTTTGGATTCCATTGTGGTCGTAAGTCAAGGTGACCTATATAAGGCTAAGGGGCTATTGCTATCAGGCTTCCCAAATTGTGCTTCCATTTTGACGCCTTCTTGCTGCAGTCAACCTAGATCAGTGATGGCGAACCTTTTCGTTGTCGTGTGCCGGGCAGGCGCGCGCATGCTGGCACCCACAATGCAATGTGCCCTGTGCACGCACATGCAACACCCCTTCCCTGCTCTCTTAACCTGCCTTGCGCATGCGTGTGTCTCCCAGCTGATTTTCGGCCCGTTTGAGGTCGTTTTCATCCTCCCGGAGGCTCGACGGAAGCCTCTGGAGCTTTGGGAGGCTGAACAACAGGCCTTCTGGAAATACCAAAAGTGCCGAAACGTGCCTGTTTTTCGGCCTCCCGAGGCTGCAGAGGTTTCCCTCAAGCCTCCGGGAGGGCGAAAACGTCCTCAAACGGGCCGAAAATCAGCTGGGAGACACACGCATGCGCAGGGCAGGTTAAGGGAGCAGGGAAGGGGTGTATGTAATAAAAACTTCTGGCTTCAGTTTTATGTTTGTTGGAAGAGCTTTCCGAATTAAGGCAAAAAAGGTGGCCCTAATATTTCACATAGGGCAGCGCTCCCAGAAATAAGCTAAGTTGGGGAGTTCAAGGGCTGGGACATCGGGACACCTACTTAGGAAATGCCTAATCTAGGCCCTCCAAGGGGTACAGGAAGTCTTTGGCTTACGACCACAATTGAGCCTGGAGTTTATGTTGCTACGGGTGAGAAATGGGTTAAGTGGGGTTTGCCCCATTTGATGACTTTTCTTGCGCCTTTTGTTAAGTGACTCATTGCAGTTTGTTAGAACGGTAACACGGCTGTAATGCGAATCTAGCTTCCCCGTTGACTTGGCTTTGTCAGAAGGTCGCAAAAGGGAGAAATACATGACCCTGGGACACCCTAACCATCACATATAGGAGTCAATGGTCAAGCATTTGTATGTAAGTCCCGCGACCATGGGGACGCTGCCAAAGTTGTAAGAGAGACAAATGGTCCTAAATCACTTTTTTCAGTGCCATTGTAACTTTGAATTGTCACTAAATGAACTGTTGTAAATTGAACACTACCTGCATCTGATTTTGCTGCTTTATTCCCTCCTCTCTTTCTCTCTCTCTCTTCTCTCTTTTTCTTTCTCTCTTCTCTTTTTCTTTCTCTTCTCTTTTTCTTTCTCTTCTTTTTTTCTTTCTGTTTCTCATTCTTCTCTTTTTCTCTTTCTTTCTGTTTTTTCTCTTTCTCTCTTGTCTTTCTCTTTCTGTTTCTCTCTCTCTTCTCTCCCTTTTCCTTTTCTCTCTTCTCTCTTTTTCTCTTTCTCTCTCTCTCTCTTTCTCCTTTTTTTCTTTCTCTTGTCTCTTTCTCTTCCTCTGTTTCTCTCTTTTTCTCTTTCTCTCCTCTTTTTCTCTTTCTTTCTCTTTCCCTCCTCTTTCTTTTTTCTCTCTTTCTCTTCTCTTTTTCTTTCTCCTTCTCTCTCTCTCTTGTCTTTCTCTTTTTTCTTTCCTCTTTTTCTCTTTCTATCTCCTCTCTCTTCTCTTTCTCTTTCCGTCTTCTCTCTTTTTTCTTTCTCTTCTCTCTTTTTCTCCTCTTTCTTTCTGTCTCTTTCTCATCTCTTTCTTTCTCTCTCTCTCTCTTCCCAGTTTGAGTTAACGCATGTGCTTGCACAGTGTCCATCGCTCGCGAAAGAAGACAGACAGCACTTGAAAACCATGTGGGACCTCTCTCCCGACGAAACACCCCCCCCCCTTTCGGGCAGCTGAGAAGGCCGGCTTGTCAATCTTCTTGCGAGCCCCGTTTGATCCGCAGAGATGAGCAACCTCCGAACAAGAAGCTGTCACTGCTTGATTTCTGCAGATCAAACACACAGCAACAATAACCTGTCTTTTCTTTTTTGGAGTGGGGACGAGGCTTGGCTCTTATCGTCTTCTTACCGATCCTCTCTTCCCCCCTTGTCTTGGATGTTGACGTCCGTTTTGAGCCATTTGGAAAGTTCAGAAATGGTCTCTGGAGACATTGTAGGGTGGGAAGTCGGTTCTCTGCTGCCAGCCAATAATAGCATAACAGTATTTGAGATATTGCATCCACTTTTTCCCCCCAAGGTTTTTGTCCCTTTCTGTGTTGCAGAACCCTCTCGTTCTATACTCCTTCGTGGGAAGAGAGTTCACGTCGTCCCACAAGAAGTCTGATTTTCTGGGCCTCACAGCCGAATTCAAAACTCGCTTCGACTTCACCGACGGTTCATGCAAAAGGCTTGGAAGAAGAGTTTGTTTCCAAGGGTTTGGGTAGAGGCAAAAGGTTATCTTAACGAGCAGTGAATTACAATAATTGTTTAGTTTTTGTTTTTGTTTTTTTTAAAAAAGCGAACAGGTGTTTCTGTTAAAGAAATCCATTTGTATCACAATAGGCTTTTTTAAAAAATGTTTTGTGTCTTAGGTTCCCCGTTAAAGTGATGCCACGCGATTGATTCCATGTCAAGTATGGGTGGGAAATCTATCCAAAACATACGTTGTTAAATATTTCAACTTTCTTTCCTCCTCCCCCCTCCCCACTTAATCAAAAGTAAGGAAAAGAGTGGAGTTCAAGAAAGTAAGAAGTGAAGGGGTTGTATTGCTAATATGTCCACACAAGAAACGGTGAAAGGGACGCTGTACCTTAACTGTTGAGCCAACATTTCCGTTTTCAGATTGGTTCTGTCTGACCTGACATTTTTATATAACCTGATGAAGCCTAGTTAAGACTAAGTAAGATAGGCTTGTCCTGAGGTGTGTTACTAGGCGGGCATGTCTCACTCTTCAAAAACCACCTCTTGGTAAATATGTTCCAAATAAAATCTTTCCCAGGCTTCTCCTAGTATGGAGTTGAATGGAACGTTGGAGGATTATAGATGTAAGACTATTTCCAGTCTGCTGCAGCTTCAGCCAAGGCCTTCAGCCCTTTATCTTTCTACGCACAACAGCCTCACCTGAGCAGAAACAGGACTTCCCAACTACGTCTTCAGCTTTATTTTAATCTGCACTGGGTGTTTCTGCCCACCCATTTTCTCCCACACAGAAAAGTTTTATGGGTTTTTTTCCCCCCCCAAGTAACTTAAAGCCTGAACAGCTAGCAAACCAGTTCCACTGGTTCAGCTCGTAGCCTGGACATAGTCACCAGGTCCTACAAGAAACAATCAAAAGAACTCAGTGGGTTCAGCTAGCAAGGGAAAAGAGTGAAGGAATCCAGAGGGGAAATGACAGAGAACCAGTTTTGGGGCAAAATATGAGGGAAAACGGCTTTTAAAACGAATACATTGGGGCAGTGAAGTAGACTTTCTTAAAATGTGCAGCTTCTTGCTGGAAAGGTTTGGGCCGCAATCCGGCAGCCATCTTGTCAGGAGCAACGTAATTGTAAAAGGCACAAGATGGAATAGGAAGAAGAGTTAGAAGGGCGGACACTAAAACTGCTCGACTGGATGTTTACCTCAGATTGACAACTCCGCGTACATTTTCCTGTTTTAGCTCTCCCCGACATCTTTCTCCCCCCGCCCTCACCCTCTTTTCAGTTTTCTTAAGCTATCCTCATCGTAATACAAGAATCAAGAGCCTTCCTTGTTTTTTTAAAAAAAATTGTTTGTTTTATAATGGGTGTCGGTAACAAGCAGATCTTGAAACACTAAAGCCGAGTTGGATCCGGTTAGTACACAGAAGAGAGACTGTTAGGAAATCTCAGGGTTGTAATTTAGGCTGGAAAAAGGATGAAAAAGTCTGTTAATACAAGGAGGATTTAAGAAGGAAAAAAATATCTGGGGGATATGAACCAGCGTCTTGCGTAGTCCAGCAGTCTTTTATTTCTCACAACTGACTTGATTCCAAGAAACCCATCGAACAAGCCATGAGGCCTATAAGTCAGTTTCTACTATCCCTGATCCCTGAAGCTGCTAATGTGCACGGGTATCCTGCCTCTTTACATGGAGGTTCTACTTTTCGCCTGATGGCCAAAGTTAGATATATTCAGGGACAGCAAGTAGATAACGTGACCGAATCTCTTGAATAAAGTTTGTTTTTCGTGGAAAGTTGGTCAAACGCCTCCTAATCCGAGTAATTCTCAATGGCTTTAATGCAGAGTCTCCCAACCTTGACAACCTGTGGACTTCCAACTCCCACAATCCCCCGGTCAGCATAACAGCCAGCTGGGGGAATTCTGGGAATTGGAAGTTCTCACATCTTAAAAAGTTGCCAAGGTTGGAAGACCCTGGTTTAATGGGAGCTACTCTTAGGTGTGAGATAAGAACTGTAGTTACTAAGCTTATGCATTCCTTTAAAAAACAAAAGGTTGGAAAGGTATTAAGATTTGAATGAAAACGGGGAAAGTTACGAATTACAAGTCACAATCCTGTTTGCTTGTATAAATTGTGACACCTTTGGGAAAGCTTGTCGGTGCACTCAACAATAAATTTTTTTTACAACTTTGAAACCTTCAAGGCTCTTCCTTTCCTTTATGACAGGTGTCAAACTCAAGGCCCGTGGGCCAGATCTGGCCCATGGGAGTGCTTAGATCTGCCCACGGGGCCGCCCTGGAAACAGTGAAGGACCGGCCCTGCGTTGCCTTTGACAGGAAAAATGGAGTGTGGGAGCCCGTTTTCACTGGCGGAACACTTGGGCCATGACAGGCGCCCCTCCTCCCCAGACACAAGCGATGTCAAGCTGGCCACGGCCACCATGCCCATGCTGCCCCCCCCCTCTCCCCAGAGGTCAAACACAACCCTGATGCAGCCCTCAATAGAAATGAGTTTGACAATACCTGGTTTGAGGCTGGTTTAGAAAAGTTTTTGTGCTCCAAACAGGTTGCAAACGTTTCAGACCCATCCGGAGTCTCCTCCAATGAGTGGTGGATAAATTTAATAAACCTGCTCCGCCCCCCTCAAAAAAAAAAACCCTCTGTAAACATTGATGCTCAAATTTCATGGTGAAGTGGACAGCAACCAAATTTAATAAATAATAAAAATAATTTATTTAATCAGGGAAGGAAACCTGATTCATGTAAGTCAGTGACCCCTTAAGTCAGGGGTCGCCAACCTTTTAAACCTCAGGGACCACCAAACTCATAATTTTCAATCCCGAGGACCACTAATATAATTTTGACTGATGGTGACTTGCTGACGGTGGTGGGAGAGAGAAAGAGAGATCTGATCTAATCTATTTCTCTCACACACAAACATACAGGGTGGGATTCAAATTTCTTAACCGGTTCAGTGGGCATGGCCTAATTTGTGGGTGTGGCTTGGTGGTCAGGTGACTGGCTGGGCATGGCTTGTATGTAAATATATTTATGTAAATATTGAAATTTTTATTTAAAAAAGAGCCAACTTTTACCCAAACTCAGGCAAAGCAGGCAGGCAGATTGAGTTGCTCACAGAATCACAGACTCACTTAGAGATCTATGATTCTGCCATCGGCTACCTGAGTCTGCACTGAATTATAGAAGCTTAAAAACAGCCAAAGATCTAAAGATTAGCTAGAAAGCAAGAAATCCAATGATTTTCTGCATTCTAGAACAGTTAATGGTTTGGGGGCGGGTGGAGGAAAAATAGCAAGTTTGCCAGGTAAGGAGTGAGTGGGCGGGGAGGGTTCCCACGGGCCATGTGGGCAGTGCAGCCTTGTATTCCCACGCAGCCTGGATTAATTGCTTTGTGGGGTGCTCTGGGGGTGACATTTCTCTGCGGACCACCACAATTTTCTTACGGACCACCAGTGGGCCGCGGACCACCAGTTGGGGACCACTGCCTTAAGTGACTTCATTTTAGCATATCATTAATTTTTTTTTCAGAAGCACTACATTCGAATGTTCAATGCACTCAGGGATCATGAAGATTTTTTTAAAAAAAAATAGAATCCGAGGATTGAACAGGATCATTTCAGGCCAACCTGCTATCCAGAATGAGGACCGGATTAAAGCCTCCACAGCAGATGGCTGCTTAGCTTCTACTAAAGTCCATTGATCACCCTTGCTGGTTCACCTTCAAATTCAAAGGAAAAATCTTCTAGTCTGCATTAGTTACACAATACCCAACATCCCTAAGCAATCAAAACTTAATTACAACGCTAAAAAAAACAAAGTACTTCCATTTTCTTAAGACAAAGCCTCAGAGACTTGTGTTGTCTAGGTAACATTTGTTTAATCGGAACAAAGCACAAACACAAAGCTGTTGCAATTGAGTTTTTGTTTACAAGGGTGTGGCATTTGTCAGACGACAATCGTCGTCACATGCACGCGCTGGTGCTTCAGCAGAGCCCCTTTGTGGCAAAAGCTTTTCCCGCACTCTGGACATTGGTAAGGTTTCTCGTGGACGTGCTTCCTTTGATGGTCGATCAAGCTGTCACGCCGAGAGAAACTCCTCCCGCACTCAGGGCATGCGTAGGGCCTTTCTCCCGTGTGGATCCGCTGATGGCGTATCAAATGAGCCCGCTGTCGGAAGAACTGGCCGCACTGAGGGCATTCGAACGGTCTCTCTCCCGTGTGGATTCTCACGTGCCTTATCAACGTTTCCCGGGTAGGGAAGTTTTTCCCGCACTCGGGACATTCATAAAGTCTCTTCCCCGCCCGGAGTCCTCTCAGCAAATGTTCTCTTTGTTGGAATATTTTGCCAATATCGGGGTAGCCATGAGGGATCTCGACCCCGTGCAGCTGCCGATGGTGCATTAAATGTTCTTTCTGCCGGAAGCACTTCCCACATTCGGGACATCCGAAAGGCTTTTCCCCCGGTTGAATTCTTGGACATGGTTTTGGTTGGCCACTTTCCACCCACGTTGGACATTCGGTGGGGTCCTCCTCCCCGGGGTAGGTCATCACAAAGTCTGGTCTGTAGTGGTATTTCCTATAATAGTCTGTAACCAACGGTTCTTCTGCCATAGACTGCAGCTCAGAGGTTTCGTTGCAGAGCGCGATAAAGTTTTCTAGAGTCTCTCTGGGCTCTGCGTCTAACGGCACCTTCCCCCGGTCCACGCTGGGCTTGCAACTTTGTTCGTGAATGGTTGTCGTCGTAGGAATGTTCCACTGTGAGAATTCAGTCAGCTTCTCTGTCTCTCCTTCTATCTGGGAGCTCTTCAGTTGCATCCAAGGCCTCTTCTCGTCACCTGAATGGAAACAGAGAGGAACTTCTAAATCTGCTCATCTCTTTCCTACCATTTTTTAAAATGGCTGTTCCTAATTCCCGTTTCCTTCCTCCAACTGAATGAGAATGTGGTCACTAAAACATCTGCCTTCCTGCTCTGCGATCTGGTTACGCCGGGGGTGTGCAACCTTAAACACTCAAAAGAGCCATTTGGATCGGCTTTCCACAGAAAACACCGGAAGCCACAAAACCTGGATGGGTGTGGCCAACTTGACGTCACTCCCACCCAGTCACATGACCCCACCCCCACCCCCCAGCCATGCCTACCCAGGTTTTGTGGCTCCCAGTTTTCTGCGGGAAACGGGCGAGAAAAGTCATAAGATGGGGCCGAACACACTAAACCAATTCCTCACTTAGCAACATAAATTTTAGGCTCGATGGTGATTGTAAGTTGAGGACTATCTATTGCTATTGCTAACTGCTCAAAGTTATGATGGATCCATCCTCTCCACCAAAAGCTATTTGAGATCTGGTTCCTTCTGACAGCTGCACATATCCACTGTCAGGATTCTGGCAGTTACCCCCATTTAAATCAGTGAGTCTCGAGCCAAACTTCCAAAACTTCAAAAGGATTTATTGGGAGTTAAAATGTCCGGCACTGCCTGGGTGTAGCTGACTCTGAGACACATCATTCATTGTCCATCCCTTGACCCTGGTTTTCCCCCCACCCCCTGGGTGTATCATTCATATTCTCCAATGGGACACATCCATAGCCAAGAATCATCAATTTTCACGGCAGAAACTTCAGTCACCTAATTATTATCTTGGAAAACTATGTATGGAATGCACTTTCGATTTCTAAACTGCCGCACTGCTCCCGCCTCCGTTTCTGTTGGCAACTCTAAAAGGACCATAGAAATATTTTATGAGTTGACATCCTCACAATCACGACCGCATATCAGCTGCTTGGCAACTGACTTGAGTTTTATGGCTGGTTACAGCAGTCTAGCAATAACACATAGACCAGGGGTGTCGAACTCAAGGGCCGAGGGCCGGATCCAGCTTGCAGGGTGTTTAGATCTGGCCTGCGGGGCTGCCCTTGGGAACAGCGAAGAACAGGCCCGCGGTGCCTCTGCCAGCGAAAACAGCTCGGGAGGGCCGTTTTCACTGGCAGAGAGCTTGAGCCACCACGAGGCATTCCCGACACGAGTGATGCCCCACTGACCCTATCCACCCTGGCCATGCCCACCCGAGGTTAAGCACAACCCTGATGCAGCCCTCAATGAAATCGAGTTTGACACCCCTGACTTAGACTTATATAACACATGGAAGGCTGAGACAATCTTGGGCCTGGTGGGAATCGAACTTCCGGCAGTCGGCAGACATAGCCTGCAATACTGCATTCTAACCACGGGGCCACCACGGGGCCAGCCAAACGGACCCTTCTGGAGACACATGTAACTGCCTGCGTTGCCATGTTACGCATCAGTTGGAAGTTTCCGTACACTTTTCAAGGGCAGCCCCAGGTAAGAGTGCACTGCAATAGTCCATGGCACAAAATTTACAGAGCGCAGGTAGTCCTCCATTTACGACCAGTGGAACCCAAAACGTCCATTGCTAAATGAGACATTGTATTACATCGAGGACTACCCGTAGAACCAAGTCACAGATTCCACTTGAACATAAGAAGTAGTCCTTGACTTAATTGAGCTGATTTTTTCTGTTGGTAAGGGAAACATTTTGCCCCATTTTATGACCTCTGTTGCCACAGTTGTTCAGTAATACTTTATTGTCATTGCATGTATACAGTATGTCAACTAAAAAACACTCCTTTGGTCTTTTTAGTTGCCAGCAGAAAGGGAGTGGGGGAAAGCAGTGCATTCCTTAAATGCTTCAGATAGTTGCTGGGCAGCTGAAGCTGTTGGCGCGCAGGATTATTGCTGGGGAGCTTGATTGATGACACTTGGCTATGGATGTGTCCCATTGGAGAATATACATCCAGGGGGTGGGGGGAGGTCAAGGGTGAAATGAATGATGTGTCTTAAGAGTTGGCTGCACCCAGCTAACGCTGACATGGTCACTCTTAATAAATCTTTTTTTTTTTACTCCGAGAGATGCAACTAGAGACTCATGATTTGAATGGGGGTGGATTGTCGGATCCTTGACAGAGTTATACACATACAACGAAATTCACGTAACAACCAGAGACCAGACCCAACACACAAATACACACACACACACACACACACAAAACAATCCCCAAACACACCCCCACCCATCAAAAACACACAAGCATCCACACAACAGACCAAGTAATCAGCTCACTGATTGATTCAGTGAATCACTGCAGTTGTTAAATTAGTCAAATGGTTGTTGAAGTGAATCCAGCTTCCCCATTGAGTTTGCTTATCAGAAGTTTGTAAAAGGGGGATTACATAAGTCCTGGGACATTGCAACTATCAGTCAGTCAGTCACCATGCATCTGAATTTAGATTGTGTGGCCCTGCTGTTAATGGTCATAAGTGTGAAAAACGGTGGTAAAGCTACTTTTTTTAGAACCGTTGTAACTTTGAACGATCACTAAATGAACAGTTGTTAAGTCGAGGAATTGGCTGTACTTTCAATACAGTGCGGATTTGTATCTTTTGGCAACATCTGTAGATCTACTCAAGAGAAAAAAACAACAACTGCGGCCCACATTGGCCAAAGAGTACAACTTTGCAACCATAAAACATTTGCATTGCACTTTATTTTTGAGCCTGCCTTGTTTTTGTCTATTTTAATCGTTTTCCCAGCAGGGGCACACGGTGCCCGTGCTCTAAAGGTTGAAGACACCGACTACACTTCATAAGAAGAGCAGAACAACTTCAAAATTAAAATTCAGGGCATAACTTAAGACCAAGGATGATATATTAGGGCAGTGGTGGCTAACCTTTTTGGGCTTCTATGCCAAAAATTGTGCGCATGCTTGCGTGCCAGCACCCAGAAGGCAACGAACGCCCCTTACGCATGCGCACACAATCCCCACCCACCCCCGCTGCCCCCTTACCTGCACTGCACCTCACAGCTGATTTTTGGCCAGTTTGAAGCCTTTTTGGCCTCCCAGAGGCTTGAGGAAGGCTTCTGCAGGCTTTGCAGGCCAAAAACTAACCCCGTTTCGTCACTTCTGGTATTTCCGGAAAAACAGGAAGTGATGAAATGGACCTAGTTTTTGTCCTGAAAAGCCTGCAGAAGCCTTCCTCAAGCCTCTGGGAGGCCGAAAAAGGCCTCAAACCAGCTGTGAGGTGCACGCATGTGCAGTGAGGTAAGTTTGCCTGCAACTCGCGTGCCGGCACAAATGGCTCTGCGTGCCACGTGTGCCATAGGTTCGCCATCATGGTACTAGGGCAAAACATGCAGTTAGTTATAATTGTCTTATTTTTGTTTAGAGAATTCAGCTCTACAGGGCAAGATCAGGAAAGCAAGGCGTACACAGATTTCAGTACAATCTCTTTAATGTTCATCTCAGAGCCAATACAGTTAGAAAATAACAAAATAACAGAGTTGGAAGGGACCTTGGAGGTCTTCTAGTCTGACCGCTGCTCCGGCAGGAGATACCATTTTAAACAAGTGACTGCCCAGTCTCTTCTTAAAAGCCTCCAGTGCTGGAGCACAATTTCTGTAAAGCAAGTTGTTCCACTGGTTCATTGTCCTCAAGTTAGAAAAGTTTCTCCTTAATTCCAGGTTGCTTCTCTCCTTGATTAGTTTCCATTCATTGCTTCTTGTTCTGCCTTCTAGTGCTTTGGAGAATAAGTTCACCCTCTTGTCTTTGTAGGAGCCCCTCAAATATTGGGACACTATTATCATGTCCCCTCTGGTCCTTTTTTCCATTAGACTAAACCTACCCAGTTCCTACAACTGTTCTTCATGTTTTACCCTCCAGCCCCGCTAATCATCTCCGTTGCCCTTTTCCTCACTCTTTCCAGAGTCTCCATATATTTTTTTATTATATGGTCTAACCAAAACTGGATGCAGTATTTTGAGTGTGGTCTTACTCAGTGGTGGGATTCAAAATCTTTTACTACCGGTTCTGTGGGAGTGGCTTGGTGGGGGTGGCAGGGGAAGGATACTGCAAAATCCCCATTCCCTCCCGACCCCACTAACCTGCTTTCCAGCTCCGTTCTCCTGTGCAGGGCAACGAAAGAAGACCCATCAGCTGGCACTCAGCAGGCAGAGAATAAATGGGGGCGGGGCCAGTCAGAGGCGGTATTTGCCGGTTCTCCGAACTACTCAAAATTTACACTACCGGTTCTCCAGAACTGGTCAAAACCTGTTGAATACCCACCTAAAACTTTATCAAGCAGTCCTGCCACAGAACTTCAAGTGATCTTGGTTCTATCCCTCTGTTAATGCAACCCAGGAGTGCAGTGGTGTTTTTGGCTAGAATTTGTTAAGGCGGAGTATCAAGTGATTGGAAACCGCTGTTTCCCACATTATTAACGGTAGCCCCATGGAATAAGTTCCCGATCTCAATGGCCTACACCAGGGGTGTCAAACTCAAGGCCTGAAAGTCAGAGCCGGCCCGCGGGGTGCTTAGATCTGGCCTGCGAGGCCACCCTGGAAACAGTAAAGGACCGGCCCGCGGTGCTTCTACCAGTGGAAACGAGCTCGGGAGGGCCTGTGTGCAGCCCTTCCAAGCTCCATTTTCGCTGGCAGAGGGTTTCAGGAGACTGTGGCATCCGAAAACGGAGCTCGGGAGCCCATTTTCGCTGGGAGAACACTCAGGCCACTACAGGTGCCCCCAACACCAATGACGTCAAGCTGGCCGCACACACCCTGGACCACACACACCCAGTCCCCCCACCTTCCAAGGTCAAACACAACCCTGATGTGGCCCTGAATGAAATCAAGTTTGACATCCTAGGTCTAGAACGGATGGGGATCCTTCCAGCACCATGTTAGTTAATATGTTCTAACAGTGTCTTTCTTCATGGTCAGCCATTCGGTTGCTGCCGACCCTCAGTCATTCTTTTATTCAGCATACAGTGGCCGGGGGTCGGACATGACTGAATGGCTGATGATGAAAGATGCTGCTAAAAGATACAGGCAGTCCTCAACTTACAACTGTTCAACTTAGTGACTGTTCAAAGTTACAACACTGAAAAGACCGACTTATGATTGTTTTTCACCGTTACGACCTTTGTAGCGTTCCCCATAATCACGGGATCAAAATTCAGATGCTTAGCAATTGGTTCACACTTATGATCGTTGTGATTCTCCTTTTGCGACCTTTTGGTGAGCAAAATCAGTGGGGAAGTGTGATGACCTGGGGTGTGGCATGAAAGCAACACAATCAGATAAGCAATAACAGTCCCTTTATTATCTCCAATTTTGCCCACAATGTCCAGGTTGCCTTCTGGATGGAGAAACTCTCCTAGGAACAGCCTTTGACTGCAGAAAATCAAGTCCAAAACATGGTCAACACAAACTAACTTGAAGTCCAAACAAGCCAAAGTGAGGTAATTAGTTTGGCAGGGCAGGAGCAAGAATTTCAGACTTGAAAGCATGGCAAAACTCACATGGTTGGGAAGACGCCAGGAACACAGATAAGCCATGACAACACAGGATAAAGTCATGTTTGTTCCCAATAGCTGCCGCACGCAGCCTGGCTTTCTTATCAATTGTCTTCCCAGTTGTGGCTAATGAAGGGAATCAGGGCCCTTTCCTCCCCCATAAGCCATGCAACCCACATCGCTCTGTTCTCCGTTCCTCCCTGTGTGCCCTAGGATGAAGAGGGGGTATGCCTGGGTCTTCCTCTGAACTCCCTCTCCCTTGTTCTACCTCTCTCCTGCTCTGCCCAGCCGGACTTTACCCTTTCTCAGTTTCCTCCACAGCCAACGGAGCCATGCTCCCACTCCGTCAGCTGTTCGGCTTCCTCATCGGATTCAGACTGTTGTTAAGTGAATCACCACAATTGACAAGTTAGGAACACGGTTGTTAAATGACTCTGGTTTCCTCACTGACTGTGGTTGTCAGGTGGTCACAAAAGGGTAATCCCATGACCCCGGGACACTGCCACCATCATAAATGTGAGTCCATGGCCAAGCATCTGAATTTTGATCACATGACCATGGGGATGCTGCAAAAGTGATAACTGTGGGAAAACGGTCACAAGCCACTTTTTTCTGTGCCATTGTAACTTTGGTCACTAAATAAACTGTTGTAACACGAGGAGCACCTGAATAGCCTCGTCTGTAAGCAAATCTTGTCAAAAGGTGGGGTGACGATCCAAAAAGACAAGATAAGCTAGTCAAACTAATCACAATTATTGTTCTTTCAGGCCTCCACTTATGAGCTTCGGTGGTGCAGTGGTTAGAGTGCTGTACTGCAGGCCACTTCTGCTGACCATCAGCTGTTCAAATCTCACCAGGTTCAAGATTGACTCAGCCTTCCGTCCTTCCGAAGTGGATAAAATGAGGACCCAGATTGTTGGGGGCATTAGGCTGACTCTGTAAAACTGCTTAGAGAGGGCTGTGAAGCACTCATATAAAGCGGTATATAAGTCTAAGTGCTATTGCTATATTCTTGTAGATGTACTGCCGTGTTGGCGAACCTATGGCACACGTGCCACAGATGGCACGCAGAACCATTTGTGTAGGCATGCAAGCCCCAGCCAAACTTACCTGCACTGCGCATGCACCACCTTCCAGCTGATTTTCGGCCCATTTGAGGCCCTTTTCACACTCCTGGAGCCTCGAGGGAAGCTTTCCTGCCTTGGGAGGCCAAAAAAACGGGCCTTCTGGAAATACCAGAAGTGGCGAAACGGGCCCATTTTCAGCCTCCCAAAGCTCCAGAGGCTTCCCTCAAGCCTCCAGAAGGGTAAAAACAGCCTCAAATGGGCCAAAGATCAGCTGGGAGGCGCATGCATGCGCAGTTCAGGTTAGGGGGCGGGGGTGTTGCACGCATGTGCGTAGGGGGAGAGAGGCACATTTCATTGTGGGTGCTGGCACGTGCGCACACTTTCAGCACACCACAAAAAGTTTCGCCATCACTAATGTAGTGTGTTCTGTTGTGCAAGTAGCTCTTGACTGACAACAGTTCATTTAGTGACGGTTCGAAGTTACATCACTGACAAAAGCGACTTCAGACCATTTTTCACACTGATGACCATTTCAGCATCCCCACGGTCATGTGATCCAAATGTGACTGCTTAGCAACGGATTCATCTTTATGACCATTGCAGCGTCCCGGGGGTGTGTGTCACATAATCCCCTTTTGCGACTTTCTGACAAGCAAAGGGCTTCCCCATTGACTTTGCTGGTCAGGTGGTCGCAAAAGGGGATCGCATGAGCCCTGGGGACACTGCAACCGTCATAAATGCAGGTCACTTGTCAAACATCCAATGTAAATCACATCGCCATGGGGATACGGCAATGGTCGCTATGTGTAACACCCTATCATTGCTGGTAGGATGGCACCATCCGATGGCTGTGGTGTCCCTCAGCTGGTGTATCTGCTTAGTGGTGGTATTTTACTGGTTCAGCTGAACCAATAGCTCCAAGGACCATCCGCTGGACCGTCCCACCTGACCCGGCTCTATTCTGACCCAGGGGTGGGATTCAAATTTTGTAACAACTGGTTCTGTGGGAGTGGCTAGGTGGGCGTGGCCATGTGACTGGGTGGGCGTGGCCATGTGACTGGGTGGGCGTGGCTTTTTTTGCAGCACCCCCCCCACATTTTTTGGGCCTTCTGGGCCTTAGGGGAGCCTCCTGGGGGGCATTTTTGCTCCCAGAAGGCTTCCCTGGGACCCAGGAAGGCAAAAAATGGAGAGGGAGGGGCACAGAGCACCCCCCACACACACACTCCATTTTGGGGCCTTTTGGGCCTCAGGAAGCCTCCTGTGGGGGGCATTTTTGCTCCCAGGAAGCTTCCCTGGGGCCCAGGAAGGCAAAAAACGCAGGATAGTGGGGCACGCAGCAACCCTCCACACACTGTTTTGGGGCCTTCTGAGCCTCAGGGGAGGCTCCTGGGGGAGCATTTTTGCTCCCCAAAGGCTTCCCTGGGACTCAGAAAGGAAAAAAACAGAGGATGTGAGGGAGGGCGCAGCACCTCTCATGCTCCATTTTGGGCCTTCTGGGCCTCAGGGGACCCTCCTAGGGGGTGTTTTTGGTCCCAAGAAGCTTGCCTGGGGCACAGGAAGGAAAAAAACGGAGGATGGGAGGCATACAGCAACCCCCCACACACTGTTTTGGGGCCTTCTGGGCCTCAGGGGAGCCTCCTGGCGGGGTGCTTTTGTTCCCAGGAAGCTTCCCTGGAGCCCAGGAAGGAAAAATACAGAGGATAGGGAGGACACACAGCAACCCCTGACGCTCCATTTTGGAGCTTTCTGGGCCTCAGGGAAAACTCCTGGGCGAAGAAGTAAGTAAGAGGAATTCCAGCACGGTTGGTTATAGTTACAGCTGATTGTTGGGAGGGAAAAAAAAAATACCTCAAGGAGTGACTGGGCAGGGAAGAGCCCAGTCAGCGACGTCGGGCATGCGCGCAATGTTGCGCATGCACAATTAGGACTGACTGGGTGGAGAGGGGAGGGGTGGGTAGAGGGAGTGGGGCCAGCCAGGGGCACAATTTGCCAGTTCTCTGAACTGGGCAGAATCATAACAACCGGTTCTATAGAACTGGTCCGAACCGATAGAATCCCACCCATTGCTTATGACCTTTATTTCCTGGTTTTTAACCTCAGCTGCTTCACGCGGCACAGCTGATTGTCGCCCGTCAGCTGTTTTACACACAGGGCTTTGCAACTGAAGGTGAGTTGCAAACGCTGAGCAGGCGCAAAGCGTGCGTTTGGTGCGCGCCCACACCGAACCGGTAGGAAACATTTTTTTTGAAACCCACCACTGCAACTGCCAGATGTGCCTGGGGAAACAGAGGAGGGGCAGGATGTCGCCCTTTACCGAAAAAAACAAAATGGCTGACTCCTGACAGAAGCTAGCAATTTATTTCTACAAAAAAATTTTTTTGAGGAAAAACATTCAGAACTGAGAACGCCCTTCTCCAGCTGGTCCTCAACTTATGAGAAATTGGACCCAGAATTCCCACTGCTAAGCACGGCATTGGAAGCGAGCTGTGCCCATATTTTTTTTTTACTGTTTTGGCCACGGCTGTTCCTCGACTCACTTCAATTATTAAGTGAACCGTGCAGTCGTTAAAATGAATCTGGCTTCCCGCATTGACTTGGCTTGTTAGAAGCTGGCTGGGAAAGTCATAACTGGCAATCACGTGACCCCCAGGATACAGTGACCATCATAATTCCATGACAGTGGCCAAGCTGGATCATGTGTGACCGTGGAGATGCAAAGATTGTACCCTTACCAGTTGTTAAGTCCCGGTTTCAGGGCCCTTTTAACTCCAAACAGGTGGTAAATGAATGGTTGTAAGTTAAAGACTACCAGGAATTGCCAGTTTTCAAGATAATTAACCTGATTTACCCTGTATCAAGAAAGCAGGTTTATTTGTCCGTTGTAACTGCAATGATAGCAGATAAGTTAAACCCGTTGTGCTCCTTATGCTGACTGTTACTTAAAAGCAAAAAGAAAAAGGTGAACTAAACTACCCAGACTCACTGGGAGTTCGATGGCACAGAAATTCAGTAAACTTAAAAATAAAATAAAATTAACGGAACTGCAGAGCTGATCCTGATAACCTATATGGATTTCGGCAAGGCTGCCATGTCCTGTCAGGAAATTACTGACATCCCAAACTCCTTACCATCCACAACAACAATAGCACTTAAGTCTTATATACCACTTCACAGTCCCCTCTAAGCGGTGTACGGAGTTGGTACATCCCCCTCCAACAACCTGGGTCCTCATTTTACCCACTTTAGAAGGATGGAAGGTTGAGTCAACCTTGAGCCGGTGAGGTTCGAACCCCTGGCAGTCGGCAGAGTTAGCCTGCAATATGCATTCTAACTGCTGCGCCACCTGGCAGTCCAAATCTCATCAATGGCAACTACTAAAACAGGCATAGAAATGTATGCCAGAGTTGGCTTCATACAGGGCAGTGCCTCTAATAAATCCTTCGAAATTTTTGGAAGTTTGGCTCAAGAATCATGATTTAATTAGGGCGATTGCTGGAATCCTGACAACCAACTCTACACAAATGACCAAGATAGCAATAGGAGTTAGACTTATATACCGCTTCACAGTGCTTTTACAGCCCTCTCTAAGCGGTTTGCAGAGTCAGCCTATTGCCCACCCAATAATCTGGATCCTCATTTTACCAACCTCGGAAGGGTGGAAGGCTGAGTCCTACCTCGAGCCTGGTGAGAATCGAACTGCTGGCAGTCAGCAGAATTAGCCTGCAGTACTGCATTCTAACCACCGCGCCACCATGGCTCACCAAATAGGCAATGAAGTTTTATTTTCTCACGGGATTTATTTCCTCCCGGAGCAGCCAGCGTCTAACACACCTCCTTTGATTCTACTACTGGAAAGAAAGAGGGGAAGGAAGCGCAGAACACCCAAACACAAACCCTGAGGAGGGTGTGAGCCGACTAACGCACGACCCGGAAGGGAATAAAACGAGCTCAGCACTGAAACCGGGCCGGCAAAGAACGCTTCCTTTTCAGGCGAATGCTTCTGTCCGACAAGCCGCCCTGAGAAGAGGGAGGAGGAGGAGGAAGAGGAGGAGGAGGCGAAGAGGCCTCTGAGTTCTTGCACGGCTCCGTGGAGACTTGGGACTCTGTCGATGTTTCAGAACGGGGCGTCGGGGAAGAAAAGGGGAAGCTCTTGGATAGGAGAAGTAAGAACAGGCAAAGACGCAGCTGTGCGGCCCTTGCAAACGATGGACAAGACATCCTGGAGAATTCCAGTTCGGCTCGAGTGCCCGGTTTGGAGTTTCCAGCCTTTCTCGCGTAAGTAGCCTTGCAGCTTTTCCACCGCTTTCCTTTCGCACTCTTCCCACGCCTTCTCGATTTCACTCGAGGGTGCCGGGTTGGCCTTGTGGGACCCCGGCAAGGCTGGCTCCTGGAGCGGGCTTCCCACCGCAGAGTCCTCAATTCCGCCTCGGTCTCGACCGACGTCCACTCTCCTTTCTTGCCGGGACTTGCGAATGTTTCTCATCCGTTCGGAGCTGGTCAGCGACGGCTTGTGGCTTTCTGTGAGGGAGGAAGAGAGAAACACTGGCGTCTTAAAGGAATGAGTGTGGAATTCAGGCACAGATTCGTATCGGTGTGTGCAAGCATCAGGCCCTTTCCTGGCCTTACAAGGAAAAAAATACACAATGAGGTGTGATGGTACGAAGGCAGCGGCTTCCTTTATCTGGGTTTTTAAAGGGAAATGTGTGGCAAGGATATCGTGGAAAGAGGTGAAAGAGTGATAGTGATGGCAAACCTTTTTGGCACCGAATGCCCAAACTGGAATGTGCTTGTGCAAGCGCCGGAAACCAAAGACCAGCTGGTCTTTGCGCATGCTGGAGCACTGGAAACCTGAAGACTAGATAGCTGGTGTGTGCATGACTACCAACCAGCTGGTCTTCTGATTTCCGGCACTCTGGTGTGTGCGAAGACCAGTTGACCAGCGCACTTGTACATGCTGGAAACCAGAAGAGCAGCTGGCGACACCACATGTGCCCACAGAGAGGGCTCTGCATGCCACCTCTGGCACGCGTGTCATAGGTTTGCCATCACGGGCCTAGGATTACCAGGCAGGAAACAGACCCAATTTCTGAGCTTGGTGATTTTCTTTAGACATTTCATTACCAAACAAGGTAACATCATCGGTGCATTGAAGCTCTGGTGGCGTGGTGGTTAAAGTGTAGTACTGCGGGCTACTTTCTGCTGACTGCCAACTGTCAGCAGTTCGATCCTGACTGGCTCAAGTTAGACTCAGCTTTCCAGCCTTCCATAGCCAGTAAAAAAATCTGGATTGTTGACTCTGTTAACCGCTTAAGAGAGGTTGCTGTAAAGCACTGTGAAGCGGTATATAAGTCTAAGTGAAACGCCTAACAGAAAACCATCAGGCTGAGAGAGCACTGTGGATCCGACAATTCAACCCTTGGCTACAAATATCCTTTTCTACATTTCATTTACAGGAAGGACACAATCTAAGTAGGTAGTCCTACAGAATAACAGAGTTGGAAGGGTTCTTGGAGGTCTTCTAGTCTAACTCCCTGCTCAGACAGGACATCCTATACCATTTCAGACAAATGGTTGTCCAATCTCTTCTTTAAAACTTCCAATGTTGGAGAATATACAACTTCTAGAGGCAAGTTGTTCCATTAATTGTTCTCACTGTCAGGAAATGTCTCCTTAGTTCTAGGTTGCTTCTCTCCTTGATTAGTTTCCATTCTTTGCTTCTTGTCCCGCCCTCAGGTGCCTTGGAGAATAGCTTGACTCCCTCTTCTTTGTGGCAACCCCTGAGATATTGGAAGACTGCTATCCTGTCTCCCCTTCTTTTCTCATCCTTCTTTTAGCAACAGCACTAAGACTTATATACCGCTTCACAGTGCTTTTACAGCCCTCTCTAAGCAGTTTACAGAATCAGCCTATTGCCTTCAACAATCTGGGTCCTCATTTTACCGACCTCGGAAGGCTGTGGAAGGCCAAGTCAACCTTGAGCCTTAGTGAGATTTGAACTGCCAAATTGCAGGCAGCTGGCAGTCAGCAGAAGTAGCCCTGCAGTACTACACTCTAACCACTGCACTGTGGCTCTTTTCATTAAACTAGCCATACAGGATTCCAGCAACCGTTCTTTATATGCTTTAGCCTCCTTAATCTTTTAGCCACTTTAAACCAGTGCTTTTCAACTTTACCAATGTTAAGGTCTGTGGATTTTAACTCCTAGAATTTTCTGACTGGCTAGGGAATTCTGGGAGTTAAAGCCCACCCATCTTAAAAGTTGCCAAGGTTGAGAAACACTGCTATAAACTTTATAACAATAGACTGAAATAATGTAACTCCAATGACTTTTACCCTAAAACAGACGCGTTGCTTATCTTTGCTCTAATCCTAAATTCAGAGATAATCAACTGGAGCTTTCTGTGACTATTTCCATAACCTCATATGACTCTGCCATCTTGGGCTGATGGAAACCCAGGTCCAAAACATCTGAGGGACAACACTACCCCTTTCCCCAATTTTGTCCGACAAGATTTCATTCATTTACATCTCTTCCAAGTGGTTAAACTGTACAGGTCCTTGATTTTGACTGTGATGGAGCCTGTGCAATTATCATAGTGAGTCATGATGCTTGTGAAGCAGGTTATGACTTTTTTTGTGGCGGTTGTGAAATGAACCCCATGGTTATTATATAAATGCTACGATCATGAAGGGAACCCCTTGATTGCTATGGGATTTATTTATTTTTTTGCCAAAACCTGGATGTAAAGTTTCTGACCAAAAACATCATAAACTGAGGTACGTAACAGATAACAGATGATCAGAGTTGGAAGGGACCTTGTAGGTCATCTAGTCCAATCCCTCGCCCAACGGGAGACCCTACACCATTTCTGACAGATGGGAGTCCAATCTCTTCTTGAAAGCTTCCAGTGATGAAGCTTCCATAACCTCCGAAAGCAAAGCTGTTCCATTGGTTGATTGTTCTCACGGCCAGAAAGTTTCTCCTTATTTCCAGGTTAAAATCACTCCTTGTTCAGTTTCTATCCATGACTACAGGATGCTTCAAATGGCTTCCCAACATCCAAAATGCAGTCACATGACCATGGAGTGACTGGCTGTTGGAATTGCACAATGGGGTTTTAAGTATCTTTTGGGGCAGGGTGTGTGTGTGTGTGTCTGTTGTAACTTCAAACAGTTGTGAAATGACTGATCATAAGTTGAGGACAGAATCAAGATCACATTAATAGAGTTAAAACCGCTTCATAATGCCTTGGTAAGGCCACATTTGGAATCTTGCATTCAGTTTTGGTCACCACGATGTAAAAAAAAAAAAAAGATGTTGGGGTTCTAGAAAGAGTGCAGAGAAGAGCAACAGAGATTATGAAGGGACTGGAGGCTAAAACATATGAAGAACGGTTGCGGAAATTGGGTATGTCTAGTTTAATGAAAAGAAGGATGAGGAGAGACATGATAACAGTCTTCCAATATCTCAGAGGCTGCCACAAGAAGAGGGAATCAAGCTATTTTCCAAAACCCCTGAAGGCAGGACAAGAAGCAACAGATGGAAACTAATCAAGGAGAGAAGCAACCTAGAACTGAAGAGAAATTTCCTGACAGTGAGGACGATTAATTCAGGAGTATCGAACTCAAGGCCCGTGAGCTGGATCCAGCCTGCGGGGGTGCTTAAATATGGCCCGCGAGGGCCCACCATGAAATACTAAAGGACACGTCAGCGACACCTCAGATGGCCAAAATGGACTTCGGGGGGGGGGGGGGGGGGGGAAGTGGGGCATTTTTGGCGTCCCCAGCCTCTAGCAGCACTCTGACTGCCAAAAATGGGCCTCGCGGGGGCCTCCTCACAGCCAGTTTTTGCTGGCGGAGTGCTACAGGAGGCTGTGGAGGCCAAAAACGAGGCACGGTGGGGGGGGAGGCGCAGAACTCCCCCCCCCCATGCCCCGTTTTGGCCAGCAAAGTGCTGCAGGAGGCGTCTGTCCCAACTCTCCCCACTCCCCCCCCCGCTCTCCTCCTCCACCAGCCCACGGAGGAGAACTACAATGCTGATCCGGAAATCAAGTTTGACACCCCTGAATTAATAATTGAAAACAACTTGCCTCTAGAAGTTGTGTATTTTTCAACATTGGAAGTTTTTAAGAGGAGATTGAACAACTGTTTGTCTGAAATAATAGCAGGTTTCCTGCCTGAGAAGGGGATTGGATTAGAAGACCTCCAAGGTCCCTTCCAACTCTGCTATTCTATTCTATTCTATTCTGTTTTGTTCTGTTCTATTCTATTCCTATTTCTACTATATTCTATATTCTATTTCTATTCTACTCTACTCTACATTCTATTCTATTCTAATTCTATATTTTCCATTCTATATTTTCTTTTCTATTCTATGGTATGCTATCCTATATTTTCTACTCTCTGCTGTCCTTTGCTGTGCTATGCTGTTTTATGCTATGCTATCTTTTCTATTATATTCTATTTATTCTATTCTATGCTATGCTATTCTTATTTTCTATGCTATGCTATTCTATATTTTCTATTCTAATTCTATATTTCCTATTCTATTCTATATTTTCTATTCTAATTCTGTTTTCTATTTTATTCTAATTCTATATTTTCTATTCTAATGCTATATTTTCTATTCTATTCAATATTTTCTATTCTAGTTGTTTTCTATTCTAATTCTATATTTTCTATTCTAATTCTATATTTCCTATTCTATTCTATATTTTCTATTCTAATTGTTTTCTATTTTAATTCTATATTTTCTATTCTAATTCTATATTTTCTTTTCTATTTTATTTTTATATTTTCTATTCTAATTCTATATTTTCTATTCTATTCTATATTTTCTTTTCTATTCTATTCTACACTTTGCTATCCTATATTTTCTATTCTATGCTGTGCTATGCTATTCCATGCTATTCAATATTTTCTATTCTATGCTATGCTATGCAATATATTCTATTCTATTCTATATAAGAAGATTGGCTTGCATACACAGGATAGCCAATCAGCGAATGCCAAAAGACAGATAAATAATTGAAGGCACACAAACCTGAGTGGGACGTCCCATTGGGCAAGCAAGAAGGATGTTTTGCCTGCTTCTTTGACTGCAGCTCACGGGCTTCTATCTCCACTTGAACCTGGGCGACTTTAGCCCCCGGACTGGCCGAGTTCTTCACTCGTTTCCGCCGGCGGTCGACGAGATGATGCTGGACCTCCTTACGCCCGATCTCCCGTGGGACCACCAACTCCTGCTCAACGCGCAGGAATTGATTCAGCTGGTTGAAAAAAGGCCACGTTCTCCTCCCCGATCCCCAGTGGCTGTGCCCTCCGAGACAATCCTTGTAGCTTTTCCGGAGATGCTTGGCTTTTTCCCGGCACTGGAGCCAATTCCGGTCGTAACCCCGGGCCTTCATCTGGCATGAAATCCACTCAAACTGAGAGACCGTCCGATAGTTTGAGAAGAGGGCTCGCTGTACAGATGTGTCCCCCCAGATCTCAATAAAAGCTTGGATTTCGTCCTCGGTCCAGCGAGGATGCTTCCAGTGAGAGCCTGTAAAATCCCGGAGGGGACAAGAGGTTTTCCGGGAGAACCGGGCGCCTCCTGACGGGCTGGGTGCAGCCTCCGAAAGCGAAGAGTCCCTGGGTCCTAAGTCGAGAAAAACGGTGAACACGAACAGAAAACGAGCTATGTTTCACTCTGGCGTGGCAGGTGGAAGTCTTTTTTGGGGGAGGGGTGTATTTTAAACACCGGGCGGAAGGGGTGAAAAGTCAGCAGGCAGACAGCACAGTGTCAGGATTCTGTCAGTTACCCCAATTAAATCATGAGTCTCGAGCCAAACTTCAAAAGGATTTGTTGGGAGTTAACCGCACTGCCTGGGTGTAGCCAACTCTGAGACACACAATTCACTGTCACCTTTGACCCTGGTTTCCCCCCCCAGCCCCCTGGGCATATCGTAATTCATATTCTCCAATGGGACACATCCATAGCCCAGAGTCATCAATCATGTTCTCCAATTAGAATTTTGCACGGTAGAAATTCAGTCACCTAGTTACTATCTTTGAAAAAAGCTATTTATGGAATGCACTTTCGATTTCCAAGCTGCCGCACTGCTCTTTCAAGTCCATTTCCCCCCCTCCCTTTCTGTTGGCAACTCTAAAATGACCATAGAAATATTTTATGAGTTGACACACAGCTAAGTAGGTGGGCAAATTGAAAGGCAAAACTGTCACAGGAGATAGGTCGGAAAAGCGGACGCCAATCGAGAAAGAGGGTGCCCTCCTGGTTCTGATATTTATTTTTATTTTTCAATTGATTTAACGCCAATTTGGGACGTTCGTTTTTATGTGCGTTTGCCACTCTGGGTGCTCCATGGTTAGACAGGCAGCCATATAAATTTGATGAGCCTTTGTGGCGCAGTGGTTAGAGTGCAGTACTGCAGGCTACTTCTGCTGCCTGCCGGCTGCCTGCAATTTGGCAGTTCAAATCCCACCAGGCTCAAGATTGACTCAGCCTTCCATCCTTTCGAGGTGGGTAAAATGAGGGCCCAGATTGTTGGGGGCAATAGACTGACTCACTAAGTCGCTTAGAGAGGGCTGTAAAGCACTTGGGAAGCGGTATGTAAGTGCTATTGCTATTAATAAAGAAACAGGTGCTCAAAATAACAACTGTGAAAGTGGGATGTGCCTTAAACCAGAATTAGACATTTGAGAAATGGGATTCAGAAATGACACATTAAGTATTGTTTTTATTGTAATGGAGGATAGGGTTTCGGAGTAAAGCATAGGCTATGTTGTTATGTTGTGGATCTCGTGTTTACTTCCTCTCTTTCTCTCTCTCTCGTCTGTCTCTCTCTCTCTCCTCTAATCTCTGTATCTCTCTTTCTCTCTCTCTCTCTGTCTCTCTCTCTCTCTCCTCTAATCTCTGTATCTCTCTCTCTCTCCTCTAATTTCTGTATCTCTCTTTCTCTCTCACTCTCTCATCTTTGTATCTCTCTCTCTCATCTCTATCTCTTTCTCTCTCATCTATCTCTTATATATATATCTAGCCAAAATGGACATTCAACTCATACAGGCTGAGAGGTATGCTATATACAATTTCACCAAACAGATCCGTATCCCTAATCTTATTTTCCTACTGACAGAGAGCTAGATGTTATGCATGCTTTTGGTTGCAAACAATGCTACCTCAACAACACAGGCTAAAATATCTTCCAAAGCTGTGGGAAATTCAAAGACAATTTCATCGCAAATTTCCTCCCATTTTCTTCCCGAGTTGTGACGTTTGCACTAATAACCTTAAAGAAAAATATACAGGTAGTCCTCAACTTACAACTGTTCGTTTTAGTGACCGTTCACTACTTTATATAAATACTTTCAAAAAAATTGGTAGAAAATGCGTCATTGGGTGACCATTTGAAGTTAAAATGGCACTGAAAAAAAATCTGACTTTTGTCCGTATTTTCACACCGATGAGCGTTGTGTCATCCCCATGGTCACGTGATCAAAATTCAGCCATTTGGCAACGGACTCATATTTATGATGATTGCAGTGTCCTAGGGTCATGCGACTCCCTTTTGCGACCTTTTGACAAACGAAATCATTGGGGGAAGCCAGATTCACTTAACAACCGTGTTACTAAGTTAGCAACTGCAGTGATGAACTAAACAATTGCGGCAAGAAAGGTCGTAAAATGGGGCAAAACTCCCTTAACGAATGTCTCGTTTAGCAACGTAAATTTGGGGCTGGAATGTGGTCGTAACTCAAGGACTGCCTGTGCAGTTTTACTGCCTGTAGGTCCATTGCTCTGGGATCCTTTCTTGCTGAGCAATGCCTTAAAACACTTGAAATAAACCTAGAGAAAAATAAAGCTGATTGAAGAGAATTAGGATGCTCTCCAAACTCACCCCCTTGTTCAAAAGGAAATCGAAATTATTCTTGCAAGGGTGACAAACAGACTTCCTCTTACCTGTTCCGGGATCTGGAATTCTCTCACTTTCGACAGGAAACTGGATGAAAACCTGCTCATCTTCTTCTTCTTCTGGATTGGAAGCCAGGTCTGGTTTGGGCACCAGGAGTCCCTCTTAGGATTCAAGACAGAGGGAGACAGAGAATTATTTGGGGTACAAATTCCGGAGAATTCTTAGCTTCCCAGGCCCGTCATTCATTTCAGTTAGGTCTCCATCACTTTTATGAGTTTTTGTTTTTAACAAACTGCACTGCAGTTTGGTTTGGTGGCAGCTGTGCCTCAGATAGAAAGTCCCTAGAGAGAGTGGTAAGAATAACTGAGAAGATTATAGGACGCTCGCTTTCCAGTCAGGATACTGTTTATAAGTGCTACATGTGCTTAGAGCTCGAAGGATTCTTAGAAACCCCACACACCCACTTCACGGTCCGTTTCTGTTGCTCCCACCTCAGAGGAGTTTTTGAAATATTTCTATCGGACTACCAGATTCTGTAACAGCTTTGTTCCCTGTGCCCTCCCATCTGGTAAATTTGCAAGATTCGTTTCTCTCGCCATGTACATGCATACATCTGAACTAGACTGTGTCGTTTCTGTTTTTCTATTTCATATACAGTATGTGGGTATATACATAATTTTGTATTTATTAATTTATTTAGTCATGTTTTATGTAGTATATATTGGAGATAGTGAGCCTTTGAGAGCTGTATGCAATGAAATTTCATTTTAATGTATGCCGATTAGTATACATTCAAAGTGACAATAAAGTTACTCTATTTATTTATCTATCTATCATCTATCAATCAGTCATCTATCGATCTATCTATCATCTATTGATCTGTCTGTCTATCATCTAGCTATCAATCAACTAGCTATCTAGCTATCAATCATCTATCAATCATCTGCAGTGGCGCAAGTGGTTAGAGTGAGGTACTGCAGGCTACTTCTGCTGACTGCCGGCTTTCTGCAATTTGGCTGTTCAAATCTCACCAGGCTCAAGGTTGATTCAGCCTTCCATCCTTTTTGTATCTATCTATCATCTATCTATCATCTATCATCTAACTATCTATCTTATCTAGCTATCATCTATCTATGTATCTATCTTATCTAGCTATCTCTTATCTATCATCTATCTATCTATCTATCTATCTATCTATCTATCTATCTATCTATCTATCTATCTATCTATCTATCTATCTATCTATCTATCCATCCATCCATCCATCCATCTATCTAATGAGCAGCTAAACTAGCCGGTAACCAGAGACAGTCCTTGACTTATGATTTTAAATGAACCTGGCAATTACAGTCCTAAGTCATAACCGCAGAATGCTGGTCCTCATGCAACGGAGCCAATTGCTGTGCTAAGCTTGCAGCTGGGGGTCGGCTGAAAACCTGAAATAGAATTGTTGGGGGAACAGACTGAATAAAGTTCTCGACACCAACCCTGACGCGTGGGCGAGGGGGGGGCAGCACATAGCTAGACAACATCTGTTTGAACAGACATATCTTTCCTAGTTGATGAGCTGAGAGGTCCTTGAACCAAAGTTGGAGGGCCATCGGTCGGAGATGCTCTGGTGGTTCCTGGACCGAGAAGGGGGTTGGGCTTTAGGTCCTCTAGGCCGGGACCTTTCCAATCCCAGGACCCTTACCCAAAGAATCGGCATCCCCATCCTCCTCCTGCATGACTTGCCAGAACATGGTCTGCTGGCCCGACTGGATCGGGGTTGACTCAACCACGTTCAACGAGACACCAGCATCTTTCAGGTTCACGAGATCCTAGGGAAGGTGGAAAAGTCACTGGTAAGCGTGTCCCAAACAGGCAGATCGTTCCATGCTTAATTATTTCTGCAGAATAACATGAAACATTTGGCAATTGGTAAAGAGAGGGCCCTGGATGCAAAAAGGGGAGATGGAGGGAGAGAGGGAGGGAGTAAAGGAAGGAGGGAGGGAGGAGAAAGGGAGGGAGGGAAGGAAGGGAAAGGAGGGAGGAAGGGAAGGATGGAGAAAGGAAGGAAGGAGAAAAGGAAGGATGGAGAAAGGAAGGATGGAGAAAAGGAAGGATGGAGAAAGAAAGGAAGGAGAAAAGGAAGGAGGGAGGGAGGAAAGAAAGAAGGAAGGAAGGAGAAAAGGAAGGAAGGGAAAGGAGGAAGGAGAAAGGGAGGGAAGGGAGGGAAAGGAGGAAGGGAGGGAGGGAGGTAAAGAAGGAAGGGAAAGGAGGGAGAAAAGGAAGGAAGGGAAAGAAGGGAGGGAGGGAAAGGAAGGAAGGAAGGATGAGAGAGAGGAAGGAAAGAAGGAAGGAAAGGTAAGGTGGAAGAAAGGGAAGGAGGGAGGGAGGAAAGAAGGAAGGAAGGAAAAAAGGAAGGCAGGCAGGCAACAAAGGATAGAGCTACATTTGCCTTTACTCTTTGCATGTACAAACACATTCTCAGCATTAAAAGCACAGTACAAGGTTATTCTCTTTTAAGATCATTATCAGATCCAATCAAATTGACCACCGGAAATACTTCCGGCAAGAGGCATAGCTATCCACAAATCCTAGATTAAAATGGTTATATGGTGTTATGCATCGCAGCCAGGTACGGGCCTGAACTCTAGTATACCATGGGTTGTCCCAAAGGTGCTTTTCTTTTCAAGAGGCAACTGGACTTTCTGGTTTTTCTTTTGAAAAGACGTTCTCGCTTCTCATCCACAAAGCTTCTTCAGCTCTGGCTGGATGGTGGGGAATGGCAGGATTGATACTCCTTGCAGACACCTGGCCTGCACCTCTGAGTACCGCTTCAAGCCCCCATCTCCCCTAGTCACAACCAGCCACCTGAGCACCCCAGCCAAAAGCACCAACCATACCCCACTGCCCTCGGCTCGTCAGGCACTGCTTTAGACAGCCCCATCCTTTCCAAAGGACCCTCCTCTCCTCTCCCTCCTCTCTCTTCTCTTCTCTTCGCTCCGCTCTGCTCCTCTCTTCTCTCCCTCCTCTCCTCTCCCTCCTCCTCTCCTTTCCTCTTTTCAATCTCACTTTTGCATTTATTCATCAGAAGTTTCCCGTACCTTATTAGGAGAATCTTGATCCGTTTCCTCTCCCTCAGGAAGAAGCAAGGAGCTGGAATCTCCACAATCTTTGCTTCCATTACCTTTAAAAGTCAGAAAATACACACACACATACACACGTATATAAAACAAAAGGAAACAACAAAATGCATTCCAAGTAGTCCTCAATTTACCGCAGCAGTCTGTTTAGCGACCATATTGAAGTTGCAATGGCACTGAAAAAAGTGATGCCTGGCTGTTTTTTTTCACACTTTACGACCGTTATGGTATCCCCTTGGTCACATGATCAAAATTCAAACCCTTGGCAACTGACTCCCATTAATAACGGCTGCAGTGTCCCGGAGTTATGGGATCCCCTTCTGCGACTTTCTGACAAGCAAAGTCAGTGGGGAAGCCGGATTCGCCGAACACAAGCGTGTTACTAACTGAAAAACGACGGCGACTCGCTTAACAACGGCGGCAGGAAAAGTCCATAAAATGGGGCCAGATTCGCTCACTTAGCGAATGTTTCACTTAGCTCACTATTGCTAATGTTTCACTTAGCAATAGAAGTTCTGGGCTCAACTCTGGTCGTAAGTTGAAGGACTACCTGTATTTGGGGGAAAGCTGGGTGGTCCTTTGACATTAAAAACTCCCAGAGGTTTACAAGTCAGCAAAACAGAAACAAAATTGAATTAGTTTGTTCAATTGTCTCCAACTTGTCCAAATTTCCTAACAGGGAGGACAATTAACCAGTGGAACGGCTTCCCCACCCCAGAAATGGTGGGTGCTTCATGACTGGAGGTTTTTAAGAAGGGACTGGACAGTCACATCTGAAATAGCATATAGCAGTGATGGTGAACCTTTTTGTTGTGGTGTGCCAAAAGCGCGCACGTGCTGGCACCCACAATGCAATGTGCGCGCCCCTGCGCATGCGTGCGCAACACCCCCACCCTGCCCCCTTACCTGCACTGTGCATGTGCGCACCTCCCAGCTAATTTTCGGCCTGTTTGAGGCCAATTTTTGCCCTCCCAGAGGCTCAAGGGAAGCCTCTGCATCCTTGGGAGGCCGAAAAACGGGCCTTCTGGAAATACCGGAAGTGCCCATTTTCAGCCTCCAGAGGGCCTCTGGAACCTGGGGGAGGCCGTTTTTACCCTCCTGGGGGCTCGAGGGAAGCCTCTGCAGCCTCAGGAGGCTGAAAACAGGCACTTCCGGTATTTCTGGAAGGCCCGTTTTTCGGCCTCCCGAGGCTGCAGAAGCTTCTCTCAAGCCTCTGGGAGGGTGAAAACGGCCTTCAACGGGCTGAAAATCAGCTGGGAGGCGGGTGCACGTGCTGTGCAAATAAGTTTGGCTGGGGCTTGCACGCGTGCCATAGGTTTGCCATCACGGGCATAGGGTCTCCTGCTAGGGCAGGGGGCTGGACTAGAAGACCTCCAAGGTCCCTTCCAGCTCTATTCTATTCTATTCCTATTCTATTCTATATTCTATTCTATTGCTATTTCTACTCTATTCTATATTCTATTCTATTTCTATTCTATTCTATTTCTATTCTATTCCTATTTCTACTCTATTCTATATTCTATTCTATTTCTATTTTATTCTATTTCTATTCTATTCCTATTTCTACTATATGCTATATTCCATTCTATACTACTGTACTCTATTCTATATTCTATTCTATTCCTATTTCTATATTCTATTCTATTTCTATTCTATCCCTATTTCTACTATATTCTATTCTATTTCTTTTCTATTCCTATTTCTACTATATTCTATATTCTATTCTATTCTACTGTACTCTATTCTATATTCTCTATTCTATTCTATTTCTATTCTATTTCTTCTATATTCTATATTTTATTCTATTTCTATTCTATTCCTATTTCTACTCTATTCTCTATTCTATTCTACTCCTATTTCTACTCTATCCTATATTCTATTCTATTTCTGTTTCTATTCTACTGTACTCTATTCTATATTCTTAGAAAATCATTCAAACTTCCAACTCTCTTTAATAATTTCAAGGGACGCGCTCATTTTCCCCACCGCTAGACAGCCAGACACGTTCCCACTACTTGGTTCAAATAGAGGGTTAAGCCTTGGCTTCTTAACCAAGATTAAAGTTAAAACTTATAAAATAATACTTTATTTCTAACACTGGCTCATTAGCACAATGCACTGAGCCTTTTATACTTGATTTTAAATAAATTGCCTGCAATAGGATTCACACATTGTGTCAACCCAAAGCTGGGCAAACTGGAATATGGTCAGAGTATGTGTGTGTGTGTGTATGTGTGTGTGTGTGTGCCCTATCCTGCTCACTCACAGGCACACGTAATAGTGGTACAGTGGGTTTATTAATCATCATCATCTTCATTTAACGACCCCATAATCCCTTGCAGGATGGAGTCTGGGCAACTGAATGGTGCTAGCAGAGGGTTTCAATAGCCGGATGCCCTTCCTGTCACTGATGCGGAGTTTTGTTTAGCAGATATATTCTCAGTGTGCCTGGAAAGAGAAACATCTGCCTGGAAAGAGAAACATCTGCCTCTACCTAGGATCGAACTCACAGCCTCCTGATTGTGAGGCGAGAGCTCTACCTGTACGCTACTGCAAGTGGGTTTATTAATATTCCCCGGCAAATCCCTTCACCAAAAACCCAGAACTGTCCAGACCAGGGGTCACCAACCTTTCGGACCCCCCACTAAATTCATAATTTTAAATCCCGTGGACCACTAATATGAACTGCCTAATGACTGGCTGGGTGGACGTAGCTAGGTGGTCATGTGACTTGGGTGGGCCTGGCCAACTTGATGCCACTCACATCGAGGGGCTCCTCGCCGGCATCTACTTGCCCCTCCCCTCCCAGCCCCTCCTCGCCTGCCTGCCAGGGGTTCCTTAAGGCCCCAACAGGAAGCAGTGGTTGGAGCCAAGCAGCCACCACGAGAGAAAGAGTTGACAAAACAGCCGGCTCAGTCCAAATTGGATCTGACCGAGAAAGAGGCTCGGCAGAAACACCTCACTGAGGACTATGAGCATAGGCTTTCGAAGCAGAGGGAAGACCTGTGGGAGTGCAAGTAGTTTGAGGGCCCCCGATTTCGTGCAACAGAAAACATGCAAATAATTTTTCTGCGGACCACCAGAGGTCCACGAAACACCAGTTGGTGACCGCTGGTCTGGACTACATCCAGACAAAAGCAGACCAACGCTAGTCCACAGAGCAATGGCCAATGAGTCCACAAGGCCCTTGAAAGTTTCCCAGACAAGATACACCCACAAAAACCACCGTTTAGGTGTGCGTGTGAGTGAGCGCAGTGTGACCTGAAGGCAGCCACTGTTCCTTGAGGAAGGCCATCTTGGCTTTTTTGAGCCCTCCCACACCCATGATGGAAAGACCTTGGCATTTCCTTACCCAACAAATGGATCACTCCGTTATTGTCCTGCTTAATGTCCTTATAGAGCACTTCCCGATCAACATCCAAGGTAATCCGCTCTTCCGCCAGGGCACTCTTGGTGATCACCTCCTGCGACGGCTCCTAAACAAGAGAGGAGAATCCAATTTTGGATCGGGCTGGGAGAATGAAGCTGAAGCAGGAAAAGTTCTGCCAAAACTGAGCACCGACGTCTTCTCTTACAGGTGGTCCTCTGTTAACGGCCACTCGTTCAGCGACTACTTGAAGTTGCGATGAATGAAACAAGCTGGCAACTGGTTCACCCTTACAATGCTTGCAGGGCCCTGCGGTCACCATTTGCAACCTTCCCTGCCAGCTACTCATGAGCAAAATCAATGCGGAAGCCAGTGGAAAAGATTGCAAGTTGTAATCCCGCTGCCTTTTCTCCCGAGGGGCCCTGTTGCCGAATACTCCACATTTGTGCTGCAACACCCTTCCTACGCATTCAATACAGTCTCACTCTGTAGTATGTACCCACTCTCTGTTAAGGTATTGAAGATTTAAGAGCTGACCGGCTGCTGTAAATGCTGATGCAATGAGAATGAGTCAGCAGGGTATTGCCGCTTTAAGAAGCTGTCTATATAAGGGAGGCCAGAGAGGGTTTATCTCTCTCTCCTCCTGTTCTATCTCCAATGTAGTTCTCTGTGCATAGTAATGAAGATTGATTGCTTACCTGATATGTGCCTAACACGTATATGTATGTACTAGCTCTATATAACAGCTAATCAGAGTTGGAAGGGCCCTTGTAGGCCATCTAGTCCAACCCCCTGCCCAAGCGGGAGACCCTACACCATTTCTGACAAATGGCAGTCCAATGTTTTCTTGAAAGTCTCAAGTGATGTGCTCCTACAAGTGGTTGATTGTTCTCACTGTCAGAAAGTTTCTCCTTATTTCCAGGTTAAATCTTTCCTTGTTCAGTTTCCATCCATTATTCCTTGTCTGGCCTACAGGTGCTTTAGAAAATAGCTTGACCCCTTCCTCCCTGTGGCAGCCCCTCAAATATTGGAAGACCGCTATCATGCCTCCCCTTCTCTTTACTAGACTAGCCAAGCCCAGTTCCTGTAATAGTTCGTTGTTTGTTTTAGCCTCCAGTCCCCTAATCATCCTGGTTGCTCTTCTCTGTACTTTTTCTAGAGTCTCAACATTTTTTTTATAATGTGGTGAACAAAACTGGATGCAGTACTCTAGGTGTGGTTTTACTAAGGCTTTATAGAGTGGTATTATATATATCTGTGCTTCACTACGAAACTATGTGATCACGCTTAGTTTTGGAGGAGGAAAATAAAATAAAATAAATCTGTCTCTGTCTACCAGCATCCATCGGTATTCATCTGGCTAACATCCTGTCAGTGTGTGAGAGTAGAGGGCTGCTTGGAAACTGAAGCAGTATTTGCTATGTGAGCAACAAGACAGCAAGGAGCCTGGGTGTGGCTTAGCTCAACTGTTCTGTACTAAAGCTGCTTGGTGCTGTGAAGCTGAAACTGAAACTCCTGCTTGGGTTTTGCATTTGGAACAGATTTCTTTTCAGGCGGGGAGAGGAAGTAGAACTCTTTAGCATCAGAGCGTATTCATAATAATATAGGAAATACTAATGTTTTGATGATCATTTGGAAAAATCCTTTCTTAATGAGCACCTAGAAGTCAAGAGGAACATACGTGCCAAATTTCAAGTTTGTAGGCTTTACGGTTCTGGAGATTTTGTGGTGATGTGTGAGTGGTATTTCACATAGATAGATGGATGGATGCATGGATGGAGAGAGAAAGAGAGAGAGAGATGAAGATAGAAGGTTCCAATAAACACATTCTCTGAGGAATCTACCTGCCTCACAGGTTCTGATTTTGGTGGAAGCGTTACTCGGAACAATGACAGACAACCTGTATTGAAACTTAATTCACCTGCCCTGCAGAGAGGTTCAAATATTACAGACCAGCCACTTTCCTACCTTAACCTCCTGCCGGTTCAGCAGGAAATTCTCTATCAGAGCCACCGCCTGGGAATACGTATCCGATCCTCCTGGTCGGATCCAGCTCTGGAGCTCCGGTGGGAGGCTGGCCAGGAACTGCTCCAGGATCAGCAGCTCCAGGATCTGCTCCTTGGTGCGTCTCTCTGGCTTCAGCCACTGGCGGCAAAGTCTCTGCAGTTGTCCGTAAACCCTACGCGGGTCTTCGATCTCCTGGAAGCGGAACTGCCGGAAGTGCTGCCGCTGCACTTCGATCCGGATGGCTTCCCCTCTCAAGATGGCTGCCTTCACTTTCCCATAATCCTCCTTGTCCCTTGCTTCTAAGCCGCTGAAGGCCCGCTTCGCATCTCCGCTCAGGGCTGGCAGCAGACGAGGCACCCACTCACTCTTGGGCCACTGGCAGGCATGGGCCACCTGCTCGAAGGAGGCCAGGAAGGCCTTGGGATCATCCCAAGGGACGCTGGCCAGCATCTCAGAGTCCTCCTCCCACCGCACGTGAGGACACGGCAACGTCTTCAGGAAGTCCTGCCACTGGGTTTTCCAAGATTGCTGCATCCCTCGGAAAGATTCCAGTTTGATTTCTTGAGATAGCTTCCAGCCTAAGTGCTCCATCTCTGCGCATTTGGGGAAATCGTCACTGCAAGATTTCCTTACACATTCCCCTTCTGGACTTCTAGATTTTGGCTCCATGTCTCCCTGAACTATCAAACCACCAATCTGGAACGGGATCACTTCTTAAAAAAAAACCCGTTCCCCGATTTAAGCTAACTGGATAACTAAACGGCCTTTTCCCCACTTCTTTCAAATTCTGGTTTGAAACCTAAAACACATTTTTTGCCTCCTCTGGATTGGCAGAGATGAATCCCAAGCCAGGAGCTGCTTAGCTTCCAAGTTACAGAAGACGCTGTGTTGGCCTCTCTTGATTTGCAGAGGGAGATTCCTTCCTAAACGAACACAAACCAAACAGAAGAAAAAGTTATGAGATAACTGAAAAAGTTATGAGATATGCCAAAAAAAAAAAAAAGGAGACAAAGAAAAGAGACTTCGAGGACCATCTCAACGGAGAGAACCAACCTACAACGAAGGAGAAATTTCCTGACAATTAAAACAATTAATCAATGCAACCATTTGCCTCCAGAAGTTTTGAGTGCTCCAATACTGGAGGTTTTTAAGAAGAGACTGGACAACCATTTGTCTGAAAATGGTATAGGGTTTCCTGCTTGAGCAGGGGGGTGGGCTAGAAGACCTCCAAGGTCCCTTCCAACTTGTTATTCTGTAGGACTACCTCTAGAATAGAATAGAATTCTTTATTGGCCAAGTGTGACTGGACACAAACAAGGAATTTGTCTTGGTGTAAATACTCTCAGTATACATAAAAAGAAAACATACATTCGTCAAGAATCAACACTTACACTTAATAATAGTCATAGGGTACAACAAGCAATCAAATCATACTAGGAAACAGTCAATATAAATCGTATGGATACAAGCGACAAAGTTACAGTCATGCAGTCACAAGTGGGAGGGGATGGGTGATAAGGTTTTTCATTCTATTTAGGTTATGCCCTTTCTGTAAATGAAATATATAATATTTGTAGCTCAGGGTTGAATTGTGGGGTCTTCAGTGCTCTCTGAGCCTGGTGGTTTTCTTGTAGACGTTTCATACCAAACTAGATAACGTCATCAGTGCACTGATGACGTTACCTTGTTTGGTAATGAAATGTCTAAAGAAAACCACCAAGCTCAGTAGAAACTATGTCTGTTTCCAGGCTAGTTATCCTACTTTCACCTGTTTCCCTTCCAACTCATGTTATTCTGTTATAGTAATTTATTTTATTTTATTTATTTATTTAAATTTTTATACCGCCCCCTCTCCCAAAAAGGGACCCGGGGCGGTGTACAGCCTACTAAAAAACGAACAATATGTACAGTTAAAAACAAATTAAATAGAATTGATCCGGCCGAAATCCCATCAAGTACAAAATATTACCAAAATTTAAAATTCAAGGATTATATTAAAAATTTAAAACCTAATTAATTTAAAACCCCAAGAACCGTTTACTGGGCCAGGCCGGCCTACTGGAAAAACAGGTCTTTACTGCGCGCCGGAAGGTCTGGATGTCAGTAATGGCCCGTATCTCCGGGGGCAGATCATTCCACATTTAATTCATTAAATGAATTTATTAATTCATTTAATAAAAAATGCATACACACACACATACACAACCCAGAGGGCTGAGGCACTTTAAAAATAAAAATAAAAAGATTTAAAAAGGATTACGTTTTCTTAGAATGCGGTTATGTTAATGTTGAGTGTCAGGGGAATCTCAGAAGGAATCTAATAAGTACCTTTTCCCACTAAGAAATGTTATTAAAAGGTAGAAGCTTTTAGAATTTTGTTCTGTTCTGTTCTATTCTGTTCCGTTCTGTTCCGTTCCGTTCCATTCTACTCTATTCTATTCTTTTGAAGGGAAGTGAAACCAGAGCAATTGTGCAGAGGCACATTGCACGCCAAACAGGTTACAAGGGTCTTATCAATTAACTCCAGGCTATTATTTATTTAATTTTTATCAACAAACAACCGCAAGGCGTAACAGGCCTGAAGGACATACCCGTAGGAAATGGCTGCAAATGTGGGCCGGTTGCCTAGCGCCTGGAATGTAGTCACGTGATCATATGGGAGGGGAAGGAACTTTGTAACTGGGTTGTAACTAATTTTAAGGGAGTCCGTTGAATATTTGAACAGTTGCTAAGTGACCAGCTGTACGTCAAGCACTACCTGTACAATTATCCTCCGGGTGTAGCTTCAGTTTCAGAAGGCCAAAAACTCCTGGCTCCATAGCAAGATGGGAAGCAAATAAATTTAATAATAAATAAAATAATAAATAAATAAAATAGGGTTTTTAGTGCCCCAGAAATACTCAAGGACCAGAGTAATTTTTTTTCTGCCTCTCCCCGCCTGTGTCTATGGGGAACCAAGTGCTGCTTTCCTTTTATTTAAAAATTCGCAGAGGGCACAAAACTTTTTTTCTCCTCACAAGGTATAATAAATGTAGTTCTAAGTTACGCACATTTCAAGATACATTTCCACCTGTTTTTATAGGCATCAACCTTTGGGGTTAAATTAACTATCTCAAATGCGAGAAAGATTATCTCCACAGATTTCTTCTTTTTTCCAAAACACCCAGATAACGAAGAACAATCAAAGATGTAGCTGATGGAAATCAAATTTTAACTATTTAACAAACTGCCAACACTATTTAATCAAAGTAGTACAGTATATGATGGCAATTCAACTCTGCAGTTACAAAACATACTTAGGGAAACTTTTGATGAAAATGGGGGGAAAAGCTAACCTTAATCAGAGGACTTTGCCTTAATATGCTGCATAAACTTATCCTTTATGGCTTTCAAATCATAGTTCAGATTACTACAGCAGAAGATCGCTCTTGTTATTCAATATATTATTAAACACACCTTAGTTAATTCAAATTACCTGTATATTTCCAAGAAATAAGAGAGATAGGAGAAAAGGGATCGAGCCCAGAATTGTGTTTTTGGATGGGTGGCCGTACGAAGCTTTTAAATGAATAAATGATTATTTTAAATTTTTGTTGTTGCTGTTAAGTTTTTGTTGATTGTTGTTAGTTGCAAAGTCGTGAATCTCTCTAATTCCGTTAGGTATAGAATAGGTGGTACCCTGCTCAATAGTATTAACTGTGAGAGGGTTCTCGGAGTCCTAGTGCACAACCACTTAAATATGAGCCAGCAGTGTGAAGCAGCTGCCAAAAAAGCCAACACAGTTCTAGGCTGCATTAACACGTGAATAGAATAGAATAGAATAGAATAGAATAGAATTATTTATTGGCCAAGTGTGATTGGACACACAAGGAATTTGTCTTCCCTGCAAATGCTCTCAGTGCACATAAAAAGAAAAGATATATTCATCAAGAGTCAAAACTCATAAGGTACAACACTTAATAATAGTCATAGGGTACAATAAGCAATCAAATCATACTAGGAAACAGTCAATATAAATCGTAAGGATACAAGTGCCAAAGTTACAGTCATACAGTCACAAGTGGGAGGGGAGGGGTGATAAGGAGCGATGAGAAGATTAACAGTAATAGTAGTGCAGACTTTGTAAATAGTTGGACAGTGTTGAGGGAATTTTTTGTTTAGCAGAGTGATGGCGTTTGGGAGAAAAATTGTCCTTGTGCCTAGTTGTTCTGGTGTGCAGTGCTCTATAGCGTCGTTTTGAGGGAAGGAGTTGAAACAGTTTAGGTCCGGGATGTGAGGGGGTCTGTAAGTGAAGTGTTAATACCACTTTATAATGCCTTGGTAACGCCACACTTAGAATCATAGAATAACAAAGTTAGAAGGGACCTTGGAGGTCATCTAGTCCAACCCCTTGTTCGAGCAGGTGAGTCTATTTCAAATATTAGCCTGTACCTAGGATCGAACTCACAGCCTCCTAATTGTGAGGTGAGAGCTCCACCTCTGGGCCACTGGAGCTGCATTTGGAATACTGCATCCAGTTTTGGTCTCCATGATATAAAAAAGATGCTGAGGTTCTGGAAAGAGTGCAGAGAAGAGAAATAAAAGATGATGAGGGGACTGGAAGCTAAATCACATGAAGAACAGTTGCAGGAATTGGGTCTGTCTAGTCCAGCGATGGCGAACCTTTTTGTGGTGGTGTGCCGAAAGCGTGCGCGCGTGATAGCGCTTGTGCATGCCGGCACCCACAATGCAATGTGCCCTGCCCCCTGCGCACGCAACATCCCCGCCCCGCCCCCTTACCTGCACTGCGCATGCGCGCACCTCCCAGCTTATTTTCGGCCCGCTTGAAGCCGTTTTTGCCCTCCTGGAGGCTCGAGAGAAAGCTCTGCAGCCTCGGGAGGCCGAAAAACGGGCCTTCAGGAAATACCAGAAGTGCCTGTTTTCAACCTCCGGAGGGCCTCTGGAAACCGGGGAAGGCCGCTTTCGACCTCCCAGAGGCTCAAGGGAAGCTTCTGGAGCCTCAGGAGACTGAAAACAGGCCCGTTTCAGCACTTCCGGAAGGCCCATTTTTCGGCCTCCTGAGGCTGCAGAGGTCTCCTTCGAGCCTCCGGGAGGGCGAAAGTAGCCTCAAACGGGCCAAAAATCAGCTGGGGGGCGCACGCATGCGCAGTGCAGGTAAATTTGTCTGAGGCTTGCGTGCCCGCACAAATGGCTCTGCATGCCACCTGTGGCACACATGCCATCAATTCACCATCACAGGTCTAGTTTAACGAAGAGAAGAACTAGGGGAGGCAGGATAACAATGTTCCAATATCTAAGAAGCCACCACAAGTAAGAAGAGGTCACTAATCTCCAAAGCACCTGCAAGGAAGACAAGAAGCAACGGATAGAAACAAATCAAGGAGAGGCCTAATGTAGAAATAAGGAGGCATTTCCCAAACAATTAATCTGTTGAAAGGAATTGAACTCTATAAAGCTGTGGGTCCTCCATCACTGGAGGTTTTTCAGAAGAGACTGGATCACCATTTGTCTGAAATGGTGTGTAGGGTCTCCTGCTTGGGCAGGAGGACGAGGCTGTTGGTTGGACTAGATCAGTGGTCATCAACTGGTGGTCCGTGATCAAATTTTGGTGATCTGCAGCAAAATTACTTGCATTTTTTAATATTGCAGGAAATCAGGGGCCCTCAAACTACGGCCACTGGGCCGGAAACGTGTAATGAACATTTGTGTGGCTACAGAGAGTCTCCCCCTTCGGGGTCTTTTTGTGCAGGTCGGGGGGGAGCGGGGCAGAAATTCCTATTTGGGGTCTGCTTCAGCTTCCTGGTGTGGAGCTTTGGGCAAAGGCTGGAGGGAAGGGCCATTGGTGGTGAAGAGCCAGAGGGCCCTTATTCCAGTGGGGCCGCTTCCTGGCCTGGAAGCGGCTGAGCATCTCAGCCCGCTGAGCCTCCAGGAGCCGGTACCTGGCCTTGCACTCCCACAGGTCTTCCCTCTGCTTCGAAAGCCTATGCTCGTAGTCCTCAGTGAGGTGCTTCTGCCGAGCCTCCTTCTCAATCAGATCCAATTTGGACTGAGCCGGCTGTTTTGCCAACTCTTTCTCTCGTGGTGGCTGCTTGGGTCCAACCACTGCTTCCTGTTAGGGCCTTAAGGAACCCTGGGTGGGCGGGCAGGCGAGGAGGGGCAGGGAGGGGAGGGGCAAGTAGAGGCCGGCAAGGAGCCCCTTGATGTGAGTGACGCCAAGTTGGCCACGCCCACCCAGCCACCTACTCACATGACCACCTAGCCAAGGCCCACCCAGCCAATCATTAGGCAGATCATATTAGTGGTCCACGGGATTTAAAATTATGAATTTAGTGGTCCCTCAGGTCCAAAAGGTTAGACTAGATGACCTCCACGGTCCCTTCCAACTCTGTTATTCTGTCCTGTGATTTTCTGGCTCAGGGTTGGACTAAAAAGATAAAAACTGGATAAAAAACAAGGGGGTCGGACTAGAAGACCTCCAAGGTCCCTTCCCACTTAATGGAGTGAGAGATTCCTGATTTCAACCCAGGCCTTCCATACAGTCCTGGGACATCTAAGTTTAAAAAAGAAAAAAAGGGAAGAGATTCGCCACGACCTTCTTCTGGGACGCTTTTTTTCCGACTGCCCAGCCTAACCTGCACCCCGGGCATTTCCTCGTGGTCTCCTTTCCCAGCGTTAACCACGCCTCCTCCTCCTCCTCTTGCCGGTTCCTCAGCCCGGCAGCCTTTTCCCGGCCGGCGGAAAAAGCAAAGGCGGAATGGCGGACAACAAAGATCCCCTCACGCTTCACCCTCCACCCCGCCGCCCTTTTGTCCCGCAATGGACCCTTCGCGAGGCGCAAAGCGGATCCCTCCGGGGGCGCAGGAGATCGCAGACGGCTGCGGCGTCCCAGGGATCCACTCCCCGCGCCCCGCCGGCTCCAGGGCGCGGCGGTGGCGGCGGGGAGCCCTCCTCCGGTTCCCGGGGCCAGCGCAGCAGGCCGGGGCCAGGCGGCGTCCAGCCCTCCGGGGAAGGGACGCGAAGGGACCCGGCGGCGTACCTTGCAATCCCGGCGGCTGCTCGACCACGCTGGCACCCGGCCGTCCCCGGCCTTGAAATCGGAGCCGGGCAGAGGAGCCCGTCCGCCGGATTGTGGGCTTTTTTTTTTAATTCTTTGAGGGGATCCGACCCGACGGCTCCGCCGCGCCTTTTTCCTCTCCTCCTTCGATCCCGCCGGCCAGGCGCTGGGATTAATGGCGGAGCCGCAAAGCAGGCGAGGCTCCTGGCCCCACCGCCCCCTGCCGGCGGATCGGTGTTTTGGCTCCGCCTCGACAAAAGGCCCCCCGTTCGCACGGCGCCCCGAGCCTAGGATGGGAGCCCCCCCCCCACACCTTCCGTGGCTTGCCGCTTGGCTGACTGGGCCCCCCCGCCCTCCTCGCCTTGCGCTCCTGCCCGCTTTCTAGCTCGGGAGGGGTGGGTGGCTGGGGGGCTGTCCTTTGGAAACTGGCCCCTGGCGCTGGATTGCGAGGTTCCGCCGGGCCCCTGCTTGGCCAAATGGGATGGGTGTATGGGGGGGGGGGGATGATTGAATCAGTTTGGACAACGAGCGCGCGCACACACACACACCATGGCCGTGAATGCGCGGAAAGGGCACGTCAGGGTTTGTGAATGCGGGTTTGCGGTGCCAGTTGCGTTCTTTGAGTGGTGACTTGCTTGGATGCCTGGATACGTGCATGGATGGATGTAGGAATGGGTGGATGGATGCAGGGATAGATGGATGCAGGGATGGGTGGATGGGTGCATAGATGGGTGGATGGGTGGATGCAGGGATAGATGGATGCATGGATGGGTGGATGGATAAATGAATAGATGCAGGGATGGGTGGATGGATGCATGGATGGATGCATAGATGGGTGAATGGATGGATGCATGGATGGGTGGATGGATAAATGAATAGATGCAGGGATGGGTGGATGGATGCATGGATGGATGCATAGATGGGTGAATGGATGGATGCATGGATGGGTGGATGGATGGATGAAAGCGATGCTTTATCTCCTTCAGCCCAACAGGGAAGGCATTTTGCTTTTATTTCCCCTGCTCCGTGTTAAAAGGAGAATTAAAATTGCAAGGGCTCTTGGAGGTCTTCTAGTCCAACCCCTTGCTCAGGCAGGAAACCCTATACCATTATAGACAAAGGGTTGTCCAATCTTTTCTTTAAAACTTCCAGTGATGGCGCACCCACAACTGAACAAGAGGGCTTTTAGGGATCTGGCTTGGTACCGTTTGCCTGCTGGATTTTTGCACCCCTGTTGGCTTGGTGCATCCTTCTGCATCCTTTGCTGGCTTTGCACACCCAGGCAAGGCCAGGGCAAGCTGGCCTTGGCTGAGCTCAATTGGTGAAAGAGTGAAAGTTGGAGCTCTTTTCAAAATAAAAGCAGGAGAAATTGTTCAGGAATGGAACATATGTGAAGATTTTCAGTCCTCCAGGTCAGGGGTTGCCAACCTTTTGAACCTCAGGGACTACCAAACTCATAATTTTAAATCCCAGGGACCACTAACCTGTTCTGTGGGTGTGGCCTGATTTGTGGGTGTGGCTTGGTGGTCATGTGACTGGCTGGGCATGGCTTGTATGTAAATATTATAAATATTTATATAAATATTGAATTTTTTATTAAAAAAGAGCAACTTTTACCCAAAATCAGGCAAAGCAGGCAGGCAGATTGAGTTGCTCACAGAATCACAGATTCATTCAGAGATCTATCTGCCATCGGCTAGCTCAGTCTGACACATAAAATTTGCAAGCAAACTCATAAAATTTGCTAGCAAGCAAACTCATAAAATTAACTCACAACACGCCATGTATGTAAATACTGATTTTTTTTTTTTTTATAAAAAAAGAGAGCAACTTTTACCCAAAATCAGGCAAAGCAGGCAGGCAGATTGAGTTGCTCACAGAATCATTCAGAGATCTATCTGCCATTGGCTACCTGAGTCTGTCACATCAAATCTGCTTGCCGTGAGTCTGCACTGAATAATAGAACCTTCAGTCTTAAGGGAGGTTCGGCTGTGCCTAAAAGCAGAGCCAAAGAGCTGAAGACTAGCTAGAAAACAAGAAATGCAACCATTTCCTGCTTTCTAGCTAATCTAAATCTCCTGAAACAGCAGAACAGCTGATGACCGGGGGGCGGGGGGGGGGGGGGGGAGGAAAAATAGCAACTTAGCAGGCAAGTTTGCCAGGTAAGGAATGAGTGGGCGGGGAGGGTTCCCGCAGGCCATGTGGGTGGCACAGCCTTGTGTTCCTGCGCAGCCTGAATTAATTGCTTTGTGGGGGATGCTCTTAAGAGTGACATTTCTCTGCGGCCCACCAAAATTTTCTCATGGGCGACCGGTTGGCGACCGCTGCTCCAGGTCATGCTTGTCCCAAAGGTGCTTTTTTTTTCCCTCCAAAGGCAACTGGCCTTTTTTATTTTGCTAGAAGACACCAGACACCCATTTGTCTCCAATTGTATAAGGTCTACTTGAGCGGGGGGTTGGACTAGAACAGCGGTCACCAACCAGTGGGCAGGGGACCACGAGAAAATTTTGGTGGTCTACAGAGAAATGTCGCCCCCCTCAAAGCAATAAATCCAGGCTGTGCCGCCCACATGGCCCGCGGGAACACAAGGCTTGCGTTGCTTGCATTGCGAACAACACAAGGTAGTGAGAGTAGGGGGGGAAGGGCAGAGGGCGGGAATTCGCCCCACTCGTCCCATGTGCCTCACCTGGTCACTGGGCTGCTTCTTTCCGCTTCTTTCTTCTTCTGCTTTTGGCTGCACGCAAGGAAAGCAGCAAAAGTCTTTCTTTCTCTCCCCCAAACTCCGCCAGAAATGAGCCTTTGGGACCCTGCAAGGCATCCTGTTCCAAGAGGCTGCGCCAGCAAAGGCTCATTTCTGGCGGAGTTTGCGGGAGAGAGAGAAAGACTTCTGCTGCTTTCCTTGCATGAAGCCAAAAGTCTCTCTCTCTCCCGTCCCCCCTGAGAGTGGAGCTGGAGATGGTATCCTGCAATCCCAAATAAAAAATGATAGATCGGTAGGAAAACAGGGTGGGGAATTTTCCTGCAGACTTTTTGGGGGGGATTTTTCCAGGGTCTCTGGTCCGCAGGATTTAATATGATGAGTTTGTTGGTCCCTGAGGTCCAAAAGATTGGCAACCCCTGGACTAGATGACCTCCCAGATCCCTTCCAACTCTATTCTGATTGATTGATAGAAGCTTCTGCTTGAGTGAGAAGCGAAAGAAAGTCCAATTACCTTTTTGGGAAAAAGCACCTTTGGGATAACCATGACCTGGGTGACAGAGAAGCTCCACAGACAAATTCTGGAGATTGAAATCCACGCATCTTAAAAATCGCTAAGGTTCAAGGAACCTACTTTAGAAAGCAGAAGGCCAAGCCTCAAGTTGCTGCTAATCAGGTCAGAGGACTTCCTTGGTGGGGCATTTTATTTTGACATTTTGAGTCCTTAGTTTGCATGCGGAATCTGTTTTTCAACTCGTGTCCCTGAAGGCTCAAGAGATTGGAGAGAATCAGTGTGCTAACTTCTCCTCCATGCCTTTGAAGAATGAGATGGTGTTTTGGTTTATTATGTGCTGGTCGTCTCTCTCTGCCACACACAGATAAGGAGGCCTTGTCTGGCGAAAGAGGGGCTCTTACAGCACCAACATCTTGAGATTTTGGTGGATCTTCCTTCCACTACTTCCATCCCTGGATTCTCATTGTGACACTGAGATAGAATATTGAATATTCTTTATTGGGAAAGAGAGAGAGAGAGGAGGGAGGGAGGAGAGAGAAGAAGGAAATAGAGAAGGGAAAGAAAGAAAAGAAAGAGAAAGAGGGAGGGAGGAAAGAGAGAGAAGGAAGGAAATAGAGAAGGGAAAGAAAGAAAAAAAGAAAAAGAAAGAAAAAAGAAAAGATGTAAGATAGAAAGAGGGAGAGAAAGAAAAGAATAAAATAGGGAGAAACATGAAAGAAAAAGGAAAGAAATGGAGAAAAAGTAAAGAAAGAAAGAAAGGGAGAGAAAGAAATAGGGAGACAAAAGAAAGAGAAAAAAGAAGGAAAGAGAGGAAGAGGAAGAAAGGAAACAAAGAATGAAAGAGGCTCTTTAGTTCACAAGAGCATCATCGCATAAACAAACTAATGGAAAGAGATTCAAAAGAGCACCAGACTTTTCAAGAATAATGGTATACACTTAGTCCTTGACTTATGACCAATTTATATTTTCATTTGCCCAAACCAATGAACTACCCTTCCCCCATTGCCTTAGCGCAGAGTTCTCCAATGTTTCTGGCTTGTGGACCACCGGGGGGGGGGGGGGGGACCGGGGAGGGTCCGAAAGGAGGAATGGTTCGCACAAGTAGGCAGCAAGTGTGTGTGCGCACAGCTCCATTTGCCCAAGCGGCATGCACACACGCCCTGCCGCTCACGCAAATGCACTTGGATGGGAGACCAAAAGGAAATCCAGGCTGGGAAGTCAAACCCCATACCCCATCCAGGCCATACAAAGCAAAGCATTTCTATCCCATTGTGACAAGGAAAATAAGCGTAACACAAAGGACTAAATTGGGCTCATTTTATCCAGGGATTTAAAGTGATATTTCTTCATTTCGGCAACTTTTTGAGATACGTGGACTTCAACTCCCGGAATTGTGGGAGTTGAAGTCCACATATCTCAAAAAGTTGTCAAAAGTTAAGAAACTGCATAAAAGAATCTTTTCCCTGCTTGATAGCGGACAGGGGTTTACCAGTCATCGAAAGTGTTCATTTGCCAACTGTACACTTTATTTTTTACTGTCCCCTTTTTGCCTTTGGCGAAATTCTGCCTTCAGACCTGTCTCTTCAATCTTGGCACGCCTTTCGAAAAGGGCGTGCCCTGCGCCCTCGTCAAACCCCTTTCCTTTTTTGCACTTCTCTCCTTTTTCGCCTTTTTCGCCACAGCAAGTTTTTCGCCACGCTCAACATCGTTCACCCCATCCCTCCTACTACCGCAGAGAATGGAGAAAGGCTCGGTGGTAATTTCCAGAATTCAGATGGCCTTTATTGTTCTCCTTTCCTTCAGACCTCCTTCATCTGGGGTCCTTCAGAGGCGGGGGCTGGATTCCCAACGTCCAACCCGGGAACGGCTGGCTGAGGATGATGGGATTGACTGTCAAAGTTTGGAGCTGCTTTTAAAAGCAGGAGGCAAAGAACAGCATCAACTAAAAAATACCTCTTTGGTCTTTTTAGTTGCCAGCAGAGTGGGGAGAAAAACAGTGCAGATAATCGCCTTGGCAGCCCAAGCTGTTGGCGTGCAAGACTATTACTGGAGAGCATGATTGATGACTCTTGGCTATGGATGTGTCTCATTGGAGAATATACATCCAAGAGGTGGGGGGAAAACCAGGGTCAAGGGGGAAATGAATGATGTGTCAGAGTCGGCTGCAACCAGGAAAAGCCGACATCTTAACTCCTCAATAAATCAATCTTTTTTACTCTGAGAGACGCGGCTAGAGACTTGTGATTTGAATGGAGGTGCATGTTGGAGCCCTGACAAACAGAGCTGTTCATGTGGCATTGTGCGAGGCGAATTCTGTGCTGATCCTCTAAAAAATGTATAACCTGAAGCTATTTGTTTTCCTTTTTGGAGTGTCCGTAGCAGTGGTGGGTTGCTGCCGATTCAGGATCAGCTAGCCCCAACCCCGCCCTATCCTGTCTTACATTTCCTTCTTTTGCAACTCACCTGATTTGCGTGGCAAAGTGGATTACTGCGCCTCAGCTGTTGTACTTAACTGGGAAAGGCTAGAACAGTGATGGCTAACCTTTTTGGGCTCCTGTGCCAGAAATTGTGTATGCACCCTCACATGCCAGCACCCAGAAGGCAATGTGCATGCCCCCATGACCCCTGCACATGCTTGCGCAATCCCCAGCCCCGCCCCCTTACTTGCATTGCGCCTCCCAGCTGATTTTCGGCCTGTTTGAGGCCTTTTTTTGACCTCCCAGAGGCTTGAGGAAAGCTTCTGCAGGTTTTGCAGGCCAAAAAAATGGGAAATACAGGAAATGACGAAACAGGCCTATTTTTCAGCTTGCAAAGGCTTGCCTCAAGTCTCTCGGAGGCCAAAAAAGGCCTCAAACAGGCCGAAAATCAGCTGTGAGGCACGTGCATGCGCAGTGAGGTAAATTTGCCTACGGCCCGCGTGACAGCACAAATGGCTCTGTGTGCCACCTGTGTCATGCGTGCCATAGGTTTGCTATCACAGGGCTAGAAGGTGAGCTGGAGAGATTCAAATTGGTGTTTATTGAATGCTGCACATGTGAAGCGTGCACTCACAAAACTGGTTGTTAAACTGGTTGCAGCCCACTACTGGTCTGTAGGAACCTGTCCCAATCCTGGCAGACATTTGAGGAGATTTAAAACCCTCTGGTAAAATAGGCTACCAAAAGAACGAAGCTGAAAGTCTGTCATTGTCCTTCATAGAGACTCGGATGTTTGACCAGTACCACCTTTGAATCGAAACTCTTCCCAAGTTCGGGATGCATGTAAGTTCGCTGGCATCTGTGGATGCGCTGGTGCCTGGTCAATTTATCCCTCCGAGAAAAATTTCTTCCGCATTCGGGACACTTGAAAGGTTTCTCTCCCGTGTGGGTTTTTTGATGACCCATCAAATGGACCCTCTGCCGAAAACATTTCCCGCACTGGGGACATTCGTAGGGTTTCTCTCCCGTGTGGATCCGCTGGTGCCTCAGCAGAGGTTCTCGCGATGTGAAGCTCTTCCCGCAAGCCAGGCATTCGTGCAGCTTCTCGCCCGTGTGGATCTTCTGGTGTTTGGTCAACGTTTGCCTGTGTCGGAAGGATTTCCCACACTGGGCACACCGATACCGCCTCCCTTCCGTCTGAATGCCTTGATCTCTCTTTACGGCTTTACGGCTTTTACCGTCTTTCTCCTCCTTCGGGTGTTCGTGAGGTTCTTCGGATGGGTGATTTTTTGGGCAACCCATCAAATCATCCCCCAGGCGGAAGTCTTTCCTCATCTCCAAAGGTTCAGCTTCTTGCTCAGCTGAATGGGTCCTCTGAAGTTTATCCAAGTAATGTTTGTGCTGGATCGTTTCCTCCAGAGAGGGACATGGGCAGGGTTTCCCTTGCATCTCCACAAATCCTGATTTATAACAGCATTTTCGTCCCTGCTTCGGCGGCAGGGCCTTTCCCACTTCTGTCTGCACGGTGGGGTTCTTCTCGACGACGGTTGTAAGATCATCTGAGACGTCACACCATTCATTCTTCCCCTTTGCAGACATCTTATCCACCTGCAATTCCCATCTCAGTCCATGAATGTTAGAGGTGGGAGGAAATGTCCACTGAGAATTGTCTGCTAGCGTCCTGGGGGTTTCTTCCAGCACAGTCTCTCCCCGCTGAGAATTTTCCATCTTGATCCAACCTCGACTGTCACCTGAAGAAAGAAGAAAGAGGAATGTCTGTAGAGATTCTCAACCGTCCAGCTCACAGTTGCGCCAAAGGTACTTTTTCCAAAAGGCAACTGGACTGTTCTTGATTTTATGATTCTTTGAAAATGTTTCGCTTCTTATCCAAGAAGCTTCTTCGGTTCAGTTCCTGGATAAGAAATGAAACATTTCTGAAGTAAAAAAGATCCCAGGAAAATCCAGTTGCCTTTTGAAAAGCACCTTTGGGACAAGAAATTCTAATTCTGATTATAATCAACAGTAGAGACCTTCAAATGTCTAGGTTCTATCATAACACAAGACCTATAATGGACACCTAACATCAAAAACGTCATCAAAAAAGCACAACAAAGAATGTTCTTTCTGCACCAACTCAGAAAGCTCAAACTGCCCAAGGAAGTACTGGTACAGTTCTACAGAGGAATTATTGAGTCTATCATCTGCACCTCTATAACTGTCTGGTTTGGTTCTGCAACCCAAGATAGACACAGACTTCAGAGAATAATTAGAACTGCAGAAAAAATAATTACTACCAACCTACCTTCAATCGAGGACTTGTATACTGCACAAGTCAAAAAGAGGGCTGTGAAAATATCTACAGATCCCTCACATCCCGGACATAAACTGTTTCAACTCCTACCCTCAAAGCGACACTATAGAGCACTGCACATCAGAACAACTAGACACAAGGACAGTTTTTCCCCAAACGCCATCTCTCTGCTAAACAAATAATTCCCTCAACACTGTTCAACTGTTTACGAAGTCTGCACTACTATTACTATTAATCTTCTCATCGCTCCTTATCACTCTACTTGTGACTGTATGACTGTAACTTTGTCGCTTGTATCCTTACAATTTATATGGACTGTTTCCTAGTATGATTTGATTGCTTATTTGTATTCTATGACTATTATTAAATGTTGTATCTGATGATTCTTGACTCTTGACAAATGCATCTTTTCTTTTATGTACACTGAGAGCATTTGCACCACGACAAATTCTTTGTGTGTCCAATCACACTTGGCCAATAAAGAATTCTATAATTATTCTATTTTATTCTTTGAGGGTCTGTCATAACCTGTACAAACAGCTCCAAGGTTTCCTGAAGGTTTTCTGGATTTATCCTGTGTTTCTAGAAGTTTCCCTCCCTCCCCACTGTCTGACTCACATCCCTCCTTCTGCATGTCATCCTCCATTGACACATTCCCTGTGTTTATCTGGGCCGTTGTCCTGGAGGTCTCCTCTGGATCGTTTCCTCCATACAAAGAAGTTTCCATTTTGATCCAGTTTCTGTTCTTGACACCTGAAGGAACAAGAAAGGGGATATTTCTAAGTCTTCGGTTTTGATCGCTTTTGTGAGTTCCGTCGCCTCGTTTCCACTTGTGCCTTCCCTGGTTGCAAGAAGGCGGCTGCTTGGGCGCTCACAAGCACCTACCTACCCAAACAATCCGTGCTGCCGTTCTCCTCCTGCAGGACTTGCCAGAATATGGTGCGTTGACCAGGCTGGATCAGACCCTGCTCCATTGTCTGCATAGGAGCTCCTGTCTCTTGAAGGCTCACTGATCCCTACAAACAAGGATACAACCATCACTTAACGTAAAATCGGTGAAGGGATGTCATGCGAATGGGGAAGGTATGAGTGAGCCATCAACATGGGATAGCAGTAGCAATAGCACTTAGACTTATATACTGCTTCACGGTGATTTACAAGCCCTCTCTTAAGCGCTTTACAGAATCAGCCTATTGCCCCCAACAATCTGGGTCCTCATTTTACCGACCTTGGAAGGAGGGAAGGCTGAGTCAACCTTGAGCCGGTCAGGAATCAAAATGGAGTATTATATGATTTGGGATTTATTTTATAAATGGTTGGAAGATAAAGTAAGCAATTAAATGATATTGTTATACTGATATATAATGCTGAATAGGTTATATAATATGAATGTAAACTTAGTAAGAAATGTATACAAATATTAATATGTGCACAAGATATATGTCCAGCCGGTCTTTGAAAACTTGCAGATTTGCACACAAACCACAAACCACCATACAGAGCAGAAAGCAGGTTTCAAGGTTTTTTAATGTCAAACAACAAATTTTCCATCCGACAAGAACGGTATCCCAACTGGTCTAGGTTAGCACTGGAAGCTTCTGCCTTACAGTGTTATTTAAATGTATAAATACACCCACCTAAATGCTTCTATCTCCTATCCCTGCCCCTAATTATTCCCTTAATCACCCCTTATTCCCATCATCCAGCTCCTGCAAATGTGCTGACTGGCTCAGATCATCTATCATCCCTAACGGAGCCCGACAATACGTACCCAGTCAACGCACTGTATTACTGAAAGATATTTTTTCTTTTTGTTATAAAATATATTTTTTGTTTTATTAAAAAAAAAAAAAAGGAATCGAACAGCCAAACTGCTGACAGCTGGCAGTCCGCAGAAGTAGGCTGCAGTACTGCATTCTGACCACTGCACTTTGTGAAGGTGAAAGTCCTCTTGTGAAAGAGCTACAGGAAGTCCTGGACTTATGGCTGTAATGGAGACCAGCATTTCCATTGCTAAGCAAGGTGGTTGTTAAATGACTCAGGTGTCATGTCCCCTTTTGCCACAGTCGTTAAGCAAACCATCACGGTTGTTAAGTGAATGACATGGTCGTTAAGCAATTAATGTAATAAAACATGTAAGCCGCTCAAAGTTATCCTGCGGTAAGATAGGCGGCCAATAAATTTGATGAGAAGGAGAGAGAGAGAGGGAGGATAGATAGATAGATAGATAGATAGATAGATAGATAGATAGATAGATAGATAGATAGATTAGATATAGACAGACATAGAGGAAGATTTATAGATGACAGACAAATATAAAGAGAGAGATAGGTCTCTATCTGTAGAGAGAAGGATGGATGGATGGATGGATGAATATAGGGGTGGGATTCGAATGTCTTCACCTGTTTTGTGGGAGTGGACTAATTTGTGGGTGTGGCTTGGTTGTCATGTGACTGAGTAGGTGTGGCTTGCTGACTGGGTGTTTGTTAGTGATCACATGACTGGGTGGCGCGTGGCTTGTATGTAAATATTGTAAATATTTATATAAATATTAAATTTTTTATTTAAAAAAAAAAAACAACTTTTACCCAAAAATCAGGCAAAGCAGGCAGGCAGATTGAGTTGCTCACAGAATCACAGATTCACTTAGAGATCTACCCTTCTACAATCTATTGCCTGAGTCTGTCACATAAAATTTGCTAGCAAGCAAACACAAAATTAACTCACAACACACCATGTATGTAAATATTGAAATTTTTATTTTAAAAAAGGGCAACTTTTACTCAAAATCAGACAAAGCAGGCAAGCAGATTGAGTTGCTCATAGAATCACAGATTCACTTAGAGATCTATGATTCTGCAATCTACTACCTGAGTCTGCACTGAAATATAGAAGCTTCAGTCCTAAGGAAGGTTCAGCTCTGCTTTTAGATTAACTAGAAAGCAAGAAATGCAACGATTTCCTGCTTTGTAGCTAATCGAAATCTGCCGGTACAGCAGAACAGCTGATGGTTGGGAAGAAAAAAAAGGAAAAATAGGAACTTAGCAGGCAAGTTTGCCAGGTAAGGAGTGAGTGGGCGGGGTGGGGAGGGGCGGGTGCGCAGCATTTGAAAATCCTCTTCTTTCCTGCTTTTTCAACCTCAGCTGTGCCGTGCAAAGCAGCTGAGGTTGAAAAAGCAGGAAATAAAGGACAGCCAAGGTGGGTGGGTGAACCAGTTCGGTGTCAGCTGCTCTCAGAACTACCGGTTCTATAGAACCGGGTCAAACCAGTAGCATCCCACCCCTGGATAGATAGATTAGATGGGTGGGTGGATGGATGGATGGATGGGTGGATGGATGGATGGATGGATGGATGGATGGATGGATGGATGGATGGATGGATAGATAGATAGATAGATAGATAGATAGATAGATAGATAGATAGATAGATAGATAGATAGATAGATAGATAGATAGATAGATAGATAGATAGATAGATAGATAGATAGAGTAAGGATCTGCCTCTCCTTCTAACTCAAGAAAGTGAAAACTCTTGAAATAGTTTTCCAAAAGGAACCTTTCATTGAGCAGAAGTGAAAGCAGGACAAAGGCAAAGCAGACTCTAACTCCCCTAGGCAATATAGTTAGAAATAAGGCATTAGAAACCCATCCCTCCAGTTCGATGTGGATTCAGCCAATCCACAGGTGTGAAGATGTTATTGTAACGGCTGTCCTGAGAATGCACATGGCCCTCCCCCCTAATACATTCCTCAAAAGGCGAGAAAATGTCAGGGTGCTCAGGCAGCCAGGATAAAGGTTATAAATTAGCAGTTGTCAGAGGTAATAAGAAAACATTACATTTGGGGTTCCCCCCTGCCCCCCCAGTTGAATGGCAGTATCACTTTAGGGAAAAGAGAGAGAGAGAAACAGATAAAGAGATTGATGGATGATAGGCAGATAGGTAGAGATAGAGTGAGAGAGAGAAAGAGATTGATAAATGATAGAGAAAGAGAGAAAGGCAGGCAGGCAGAAAAATATCACCTACCTCATTTTGTTCAGCTTCACTCATTTCTGGTCCTTCCAGAGAAAGCAACGAACTAGCATGACTTGGGCATTTAATTCCACTCTCTGCAAAGGTTGGAAAGGGATTTTAGAAAGCAAAATGAGACATTCTATTTGTTGCTTGGTTGACTAGATAGGGAAACACTACCACTCGAGCTGCACGCAGCCTGTCCATAGCTGTACACAACCAAGAACCGTTGCATATGCAACTGGCCATCTCTATGCCCCTCCCAGCCCTCCCCCACACACTCATTTCTGTCTGAGAAATTCTGAGAGTTGGAAGTCCACCCATCTCCAAGTTGCCAAGGGGTTGAGAAACGCTGCTCCAAAGGCATCCGCTTGGTGATCTTTACCTAGCAAGCTGGTCTCTCCACTACTGTTCAGCTCGCCGTCTTTGTAGAGCTGCCTGTTTCCAGAGTCCGTGCCCTCTTCCTCCTCCACTTCTAGAGAACCCAGGCACACCTCCTGCAGCGGTCGGAGAAAGAAACGACCCCCGCGCAAAAAAGAAAAAGGAAACCACATTAAAAGAAAAGACCCCAATGAGATTGGCTAAACTGTGTACCCTAACATGAATCCAACATGCTGGAAATGCAGACAGAACCAAGGTACCTTCTACCATATCTGGTGGTCATGCCCGGAAGCCCATAAATATTGGATTATAATACGGAGGTGGCTACAACAGATAGTAGAAGAGTGAATAGAATTTAAACCGGAGTTGTTTCTATTGGGAATAATTAAGGGGAATTATAGGAAAAAAATCAAAATATATCCTATTACATATTGTGACAGCATCAAGAATAACATACACACAATGTTGGAAACAAAATAACATGCCTACTGAGGAATTAATAATTCAAAAAAAATTCTAGACTGTACTGAAATGGACAAATTAACATTAAAACTAAAAGAGAAAGAAGAGTCGGAGTATTATGAAATTTGGGTAATTGGTATAATTGGTTGAATAATAAAAATAAAGATAAAGGAAATAAGAAAATGACAGATAAAAGCAAATTAATGTATATAAAGATGCAGGTCTTGGCGTGTTCGGGTCTTTTCCCATGTAAGATTGAGAGTATCTTGGCGACGTTTCGATGAGGTCCCACTTGCCATCTTCAGGCTGGTGCTTTTGGCTTCGTGCTTGTGCGAGCAAAGCCGAAAACACCAGCTTGAAGATGGCAAGTGAGATCTCGTCGAAACGTCGCCAAGATACTCTCAATCTTACACGGGAAAAGACCCGAACATGCCAAGACCTGTGTACCTGTACCCGTGAAAATCTACAAAAACAGATGTATAAATGTAGATACTTAGATGAGATTGATGTGTAGAATAATTTGTATAACAATGATGACACAGTACCGTTAAAGTCAAGATTAATGTGTGTTAAAGGTGAAAAAGAACAATAAAAATTATTAAAGACAAGAAAAGTTCTGGCCATTGCACCATTCTCACAGTCATGCGATCGCCATTTACAGAGTCAAAAAGAAGGCTGTGGAAATATCTACAGACTCCTCACATCCTGGACATAAACAGTTCCAACTTCTACACTCAAAATGACGCTGTAGGGCACTGCACACCAGAACAACTAGACACAAGGACAGGTTTTTCACTCTGCTAAACAACTAATTCCCACAACATTGTCAAACTACTTAGTAAGGCTGTATTACTACTATTAGTCACATCTTTCCTATTAGCTATCTCCTTATCATCTTACGACTTTAACTTTGTTGCTTGCATATTTACGGTTTATATTGTCTTATTTAGTTTCCTAGTGTGATTTATGTTGATTGCTTATTCAGTATCCTCTGACTATCATTAAATCTTGTATCGTATGATTTACGATGCATGTATTTTTATGATGACAATGATCATGTTTTATCACTTATAGCTTTTGTGTACACTGAGAGCTTATGCGCCAAAGACAAATTTCTTGTGTGTCCAATCACACTTGGCCAATAAAGAATTCTATTCTGTTCTATTCTTCTTCTTTTTTTAATACGTATAATCAGTCCATCTTCAGTTGAACATTGCACTGTCTGGGTACAAATATTCTTGTATATTCTGTTCTATTTTCCCACATGCAAGGTCAATGGAAAAGATGGCAGGAATGTGTAAATCACAGTTGCAATGGTTCTCGCTTACTGACTGCAAGGTATTTGCTTAAAAACAGCAACCGGAATGGCCAGACCTGCTGCTGTAAGTCATCATGGTCACATGATTTTCCGCTTTATGACCATGTGGCTTGGTGACGATTTCCCAGTCCTACCATTGTTAAGACAAGACTACTTACCTATGCCTTGGTGGCGCAGTGGTTAGTGCAGTAATTGCAGGCTACTTCTGCTTACAGCCAGCTGCCTGCAATTTGGCAGATCGAATCCCAGCAAGCTCAACGTTGACCTAGCCTTCCATCCTTCCGAGGTGAGTAAAATAAGGATCCAGATTGTTGGAGGCAACAGGCCAACTCTGTAAACCACTTAGAGAGAGCTGTAAAGCAGGGGTTGCCAACCTTTTGGACCTCAGGGACCACCAAACTCATAATTTTAAATCCCACGGACTAGAGACCCTGGGAAAATCCCAGAAAAAGTTTGCAGGAAAATCCCGCACTCCGTTTTCCTACCGATCGATCATTCTTTGCTTAGGATCGCAGGATACTGTCTCCAGTTCTCTTCTCAGGGGGAGAGAGAGAGACTTTTGGCTTCATGCAAGGAAAACAGCAGCAGCAGCAGAAGTCTTTCTTTCTCTCCCCCAAACTCCGCCAGAAATGAGTCTTTGTGACACTTGTCGCGCCAGCTCAGCCTCTTGGAGCAGGATACCTTGCAGGGTCTCAAAGACTAATTTCTGGCAGAGTTTGGGGGAGAGAAAGAAAGACTTTTGCTGCTTTCCTTTTGTGCAGCCAAAAGCAGAAGAAGAAAAAAAATGGAAAGAAGCAGCCCAGTGGCCAGGCGAGATGCGTGGGGCGCATGGGGCAAGTTTCCCCCCCTCCGCTCTTTCGCCCCTCCCCTCACTACCTCATGTTGTTCGCAATGCAAGTAATGCATGCCTTGCGGACCACCAAAATTTTCTTGCGGACCACCAGTGGTCCTCGGCCCACTGGTTGTCAATCACTGCGTAAAGCATTATAAAGTAGTACGTAAATCTAATTGTTAAATGCTATTGCTATATTTTGACTGGATTTGATTTCAGGGTCCACTAGCAGTACCTTCACCCACCACCAGAGGACTCTAGATTCTAGAATCAGCGTTCTATCCTCATAGTGTTATTTCTAGTATTCCTTTTTACAAACATTCTGATTATCTAGTCCTCGTGACATTCTGTGATGCCAAAGAAACTATACAGGTAGTTCTCGGCTTACAACGGTTCACTTAGTGACTGTTCCAAATTTACAACAACCTCCTAAAAAAAAGTGACTTATGACCAGGATCACGTGATTGACATTCGGATGCTTGACAACTGATTCACATTTATGACGGGACTCCACTTTTGGGACCTTCTGACAAGCAAAGTCCATGGGGAAACCAGATTTCACTTAACAACCGGGTTACTAATTTTACAACTGCACTGATTCGCTTGAGAAATGTGGCAAAACAAAGTCACATCAAATGGTGCAAAGCGCACTTAACCAATTTGTCACTTAAAAGAAATGTTGGGCTCAATTGTTGTCGTAAGTCGAGGACTACCTGTATACTGCTTCATAATGCTTTCCCTCTCTAAGTGGTTTACAGAGTCAGCCTGTTGCCCCCCAACAATCTAGGTCCTCATTTTACTGACTTTGAAAGGATGGAAGGCTGAGTCAATCTTGAGCCGGTCAGAATTGAACTTCTGGCAGTGGGCAGAGTCAGTCTACAATACTGCTGTCAACTCATAAAACATTCCTAGGCCTGTTTTAATAGTTGCCATTAAAAAAAAAGGAGGGGGGGAAGGAAGGAAATCTGGAATGCAGCAGTTTGGAAGCAAAAGTACGTTCCAACTCTTACCTTTAAAAGATTGTAACTAAAATACCAGAGTTTTTGCCCATCAATATATTTATTTGGAGAATGTGAATGATGACACCCTGCCTGTGAATCTGCTCAATTGGAGAATCTGATTTATGACATACCCAGGGGGGGAGGGGGGGAAACAAGATCACAGGGGACTGTAAATTACATATGCCAGAGTTGGCTTCATACAGGTCATGCCAGTATGTCGCTCCTAATAAATCTTTTGAAATTTTTTGAAGTTTGGCTCAAGGCTCATGATTTAATTAGGGCGATTGCTGGAATCCTGACAACTGCATTCTTACCACTGCACTACCACAGCTTATCACTGTATCCTATGCATTTTTTTAAATCTAAACTATCCTGAAGGCATTAAGCCACATCTGCCTCCCCCCAAAAAAGCTGGAACCTTCTGCCAGATTTAGAAGTGGGGCCCGGAGCTGCCTGGATAGAAATATACAGCCAAGATCCAGTGGTTGCCTTTCATTTCACATCTGCTACGCATTAGGATTTACTTTAAAAAAAGAGCAAGACTTAATTTTTTTTCTTGAGGGGAATAACTGGAAACACAAAACCCAGTTTGCAGGGCCGCTGTGAGACACAGAGGAATGTTAGGTTGGCAAGGAAACGTTGAGAGAAATTGTCCTGCCATATCTGGAGGGTGGGGAAGTTGCATTTGGCACTTTCCAAGAATGGGTTGCAGAGTTTCAGCAGGGATTTTACAGATTCTATCCGCCCCTAAAATATAATGCCCTTTGTTCCTCGGCCTCGCTGCTGCCAGACTCCGAAGGCTTTGGAGCCAGCATCCCACTTCCAGATGGTCCTGGCCCCATCTCTGCATCGGAGGCAGGACCCTCGGCCGAGTCCTCTCCAGACTCCCTGACTGATCCCTGTTCTTCCCCACTGTCCGATTCCGCTGCCGTCTGCACAAGCTACCAGCGAACCACAACAATTATGTCTAACCACATACGCTCCATGAATTCCCCTCTCCCAACTTCCCACACTCAAGAACGTGGCGGCGTGGAAGCTTCTGGTGTTAATATGGCTTCAAAGCTGACACATTCGTTTAATGGCCGTTCAACCTTACAACGGCACTGAAAAAAAGTGACTAATGATAAGTGCTCACACTTATTATCTTTACAGCATCTCCAGTCATATGAGCAAACTTTGGGTGCCAGGCATGCATTTACAATGGTTACAGCCCCCTTTGGGGGTCACAGGATCGCCATTTGCAACCTTCCTAGGGAGCTTCTGAGAAGCAAAGTGTCAGGATTCCCAGCAGTTACCCCAATTAAATCATGAGTCTCGAGCCACACTCCCAAAATGTTTTATGAGTTGACACAAAGTGCATGTAGGAAGCAGGATTCGCTTAACAACTGCATGCTTCGCTTAACAAATGTAATTATTCACTTAACAACCATGGCAAAAAAAAAGGCTGTAACATTTGAACACGACTCAGTTATTCTAACGATGTGTTTGTCTAGCAATAGAAAAAATTGTTTAGCAATGGGAAATACTGTATTTATAGTGCAGGAGTCAAAAAGAGGGCTGTGAAAATATTTACAGACCTCTCACATCCCGGACATAAACTGTTTCAACTCCTACCCTCAAAGCTATGGAGCACTGCACACCAGAACAACTAGACACAAGGACAGTTTTTCCCAAACATCATCACTCTGCTAAACAAATAATTCCTTCAACACTGTCCAACTATTTATAAAGTCTACATTACTATTACTATTAATCTTCTCATCACCCATCCCCTCCCACTTGTGACTGTATGACTGTAACTTTGTTTATCCTTACAATTTATAGGGACTGTTTCCTAGTATGATTTGATTGCTTATTGTACCTTATGACTATTATTAAGTATTGTACCTCATGATTCTTGACTCTTGACAAATGTATCTTTTCTTTTATGTACACTGAGAGCATTTGCACCAAAGACAAATTCCTTGCGTGTCCAATCATACTTGGCCAATAAAGAATTCTATTCTATTCTATTCTATTCTATTCTATTCTATTCTATTCTATTCTATTCTATTCTATTCTAAAATTTGGCTTCTCATCATTCCTTATCACCCATCCCCTCCCATTTATGACTGTATGACTGTAACTTTGTCGCTTGTATCCTAATGCCTTATATTGACTGTTTCCTAATATGCTTTGATTGCTTATTATACCCTATGACTATTATTAGGTGTTGTACCTTATGATTCTTAACTCTTGACACATGTATCTTTTCTTTTATGTACACTGAGAGCATTTGCACCAAGACAAATTCCTTGTGGGTCCAATCACATCTGGCCAATAAAAGTATTCTATTCTATTCTATTCCTATTCTATTCTATTCTAAAATTTGGCTTCAGTTACAGTCGTAAGTCAAAGGCTGCCTATAAACCCAACCTCTCGCATCGTCACACAACTCCAGAAATGAAAACTGACCTGCCATTTCCTGGTTTCATCCTCCTGCTGGTTCAACAGGAAGTCGTCCATCAGAGCCACCGCCTGGGAACAGGTGTCTGCTCCTTGTGCTCGGATCCAGCTCTGGAGGTCCGATGGGAGGCTGGCCAAGAACTGCTCCAGGATCAGCAGCTCCAGGATCTGCTCCTTGGTGCGTCTCTCCGGCTTCAGCCACTGGTGGCAAAGCTCCTGGAGTTGGCTATGGATCCTTCGGGGATCTTCCGCCTCCCGGCAGCAGAACTGCCTGAAGTACTGGCGTTGCGCCTCCATCTTGATGGCTTCCTCTCTCAAGATGGCGGCCTTCACTTTGGCGTAGTCTTCCCGGTCTCTGGGTTCCAAGCTTTGGAAAGCCTCCTCAGCTTCTCCACTCAAAGCTGGGAGGAGACGGGCCGTCCACTCTCCTCTGGGCCAATGGCAGGCTTGGGCCACCTGCTCAAAGGAGGCCAAGAAGGCCTTGGGGTCTTCCCAGGGGGAGGCCTCCGACGGAGTAGGATTTCCTGCCCCGGGTTGACTGGGCTGAAGGGTCCTGAGGAACTCTTGCCACTGGGTTTCCCAGCGCTGTTGCATCATCTTGCAAGTCTCCCTTTGGCCCTCTTGGGATCCGGGCCCTTGTAAACCGTCTGCTGTATATTCCAGCCGAACAGCACAGCTCAAGTTTTTGACATCTTCTGGTCTTTTGTGAAGGGTAGTTCCTTGCCTTCCTTGTTTCATCTCTTTTCTGCTTTGTCAATCCTGGCCAACCAAATTTAAGCCACAGGTCTTCTGGAAAACAAGATGGTAGGCAGATGGGCTCACTTCTGTACTTCCGAATGGTGCCGGAGATCTAGCTATCCCTAGAAGTAATCCTGGATTTTTGACCACAATTAAACTATGGTTTATACATGGCTGATACTAAGCCTGGTTGATATGCCCACAGTGGCCAGAGACACACCATATCTTATGCTAACCTATATCATCATCATCATTTTAATCATTGTCTATCCACTACAGAAGGCAGGCCTCTTCTATTTGTTTCCAATCTATATGCTCCTGAACTTTCTTTTGCTAATTGGGCCTGCAATACTTGCTATATACAACCCATCATGGTTTGGTACCAAAGTTCACTTCAAACAGCTAAGATGCAACACCATCTGGCTTTGGCTTTGCCATCACAGTCTGCAAATGGTTGGCTCAAAGGTTTGCAACACATTCATCAAATCCTGATAGGGCTGTCTTCTCTCCTTTTCTTTCGTTCCTTCCTTCCTCCCTCCCTCCCTCTCTCCTCTCCTTTTCCTCGATTCCTTTCTTCTTCTCCTTCCATCGTCTCCTTTTCTTCCTTTCCTTCCTATCTCCCTCCCTCGCTCCCTCCCTCCTTTTCTTTCTCTCTCTCTCTCTCTCTCTATATATATATATATGTAGGTCTTGGCGTGTTCGGATCTTTTCCCGTGTAAGATTGAGACTATCTTGGCTACATTTCGACGAGATCTCACTCGCCATCTTCAGGCTGGTACTTTCAGCTTTCTGCTCGCACAAGCACAAAGCCGAAAGCACCAGCCTGAAGATGACAAGTGAGATCTGGTCGAAATGTAGCCAAGATAGTCTCAATCTTACATGGGAAAAGATCCGAACATGCCAAGACCTGCATACCTGTACCCGTGAAAATCTACAAAACCATATATATGTGTGTGTGTGTGTGTTTGTGTATGTATATACATATATATAAATTCAATAAATAAAATATTATATATTATTTATTGAATTTATACATATACATACACACACACATAATTTTATTTATGGAATGTATATTGCCACATATTTGTCCATGGCGACTAGTGACAACTTACAGAATTTAAAAAATATTTAAAATAAAAAAAAATAAAAATGTTTGTGTGTGTGTGTATGTGTCCTCTCTCACACACACATCTCTCTCTCTTCTATCTATCTATCTATCTATCTATCTATCTATCTATCTATCTATCTATCTATCTATCTATCTATCTACCTACCTACCTACCTACCTACCTATCATTTATTGGCTCCTTCATTCAGATTTCTGGCCAGCCAATTCCGGTGGACTTTGGGCCACACTCAAAACTGAACCAGGCAGAGAACTCGACAAAGCAACAACTGGGCACAAAGTTTGGCAACTGCGGGCGCTGCCCCTGCCCCAGCCGGCCTCCTCCTTTGCACATATCCCGTCCGCGGCAGCGCCCGAGAGAGGCGGCCGGGTAAGGCTGGCGGTTGACAGGGTCAGCCCCCATCATCAGCCACGTGAGGAGATTTCCAGCGGCCCCGGAGAGCCCACCGACCGTACCGAGAGCGCCGAGGGAGGGCGCCGGGCGCGGAGGGGGCTCCCCGCCTGCTCTGCGCCGGGGAAGGTGGCGGGCGGGACGCGCGCGGCGGCCGGCTCTCTCTCTCTCTCTCTCTCTCTCCCGAGCGGGGCGGCTGGACGGAGGTCGCCCGCTCTCTCCGGTGCGCCAGGCCCGGCGTCTCCGTCCACTCCCTCAGCGCTTCAATGGCGGCGGCGGCGAGGAGACGATGCGCGGCCGCCCTCTCCTGGCCGGCGGGACGGAGCGGAGGAGGAGCGCGGAGGCCGGCGGGTCGAGGCGGAAGGGAGGCGCGCCGGGCAGCGGTTTTGAGCTCGGCAGGAAGCAGGTTGCCCGACGCGCCCCGCCTCGCCGGGGTCCTCTCGGGCTTCTGAGGGGCTTCATGGAGGGACTCCCGGAGCTGGGCTGAGCCTCCAGGGCAACTCTTGAGGGCGTTCAGTCATCCCTTCCTTTCTTTCTTTCCTCCCTTTTTCCTTCCTTCTTTCCTGCCTCCCTCTCTCTCTTTTCCTTCTTTCTTCCCTTTTTTCCTCCCTCCCTCCCTTCCTCCCTCTTTTCCTTCCTTTCTTCTTTCCTGCCTCGCTCTTTTCCTTCTTTCCTCTCTCCCTCCTTCCTTCTTTCCTTTCCTTCCTTCCTCCCTTTTGCCCTTCCTTCTTTCCTCCCTCTTTTCCTTCCTTCCTCCCTCCTTCTTTCCTCCCTCCCTTTTTCCCTCCCTCCCTCCTTCTTCCCTCCTTCCCTTTCTTTCTCCCTCTTTTCCTTCCTTCCTTCTTTCCTCTCTTCCTCCCTCCCTCTTTTCCTCCCTCCCTTCCTTCTTTCCTCCCTCCCTCCTCCCTTCCTGCCTCCCTCCCTTCCTTTTCCTTCCTGCCTCCCTTCCTTTTCCTTCCTTCTTTCCTGCCTCCCTCTCTCCCTCCTTTTGCTCGTTTCATCTCTCCATTTCCTTCCTTCTTCCTCTCCCCTTTCTTTCCATTCCTCCCTCCCTCCTCTCCTTTTTCCTCCTTTCCTCTCTCCTTTTCCTTCCTCCATCCATCCTTCTATCATCTATCTATCCAATACATTTTATTTATTGGCTCATTCATTCAGATGTGTTTTCTACCCATCTCCAGTGGATTCTGGGCCAGACAAAAAAACTAAAAAAGGCATAGAAACAGTAAAGATATTAAATAGTTATATTTAACTATAGATTTAGTTACCGGTTTGTGATAAATGCATTTGTTAACTACTAATTGTGAGTATGCTACTATCAGATAGTATCCCTGCAGAACAGCTTCATTTGCATTCAAAACTGCCAGTTGCCTCTCCAGTCCTAGAAATATTTCAAAATAGCTTCTCTACCCAGCAATTTAAGAAAATGTGTAGAAGAAGAGAGAGACTTCCTCTTTTGTTGAATCCTTCTTAAGTGTAGCACCCACAACCGGACACAATACTTCATCTGTGGTTTGACCAAAATGAAATAAAATGCAACAATTACTTCCCATAATTTAGAAACTGCTTCTGCTGATGGAGCCTAAAGTTACATTTTCCTATTGTGTAGCCATCCTACATTGTTAACTTATTTACAGTCAATGCTATTCTGAGATACATTTCAGAAGTAATATTAGCAAACTAGATATTCCCCATTCTTTCATATGCCCATTTCTGTTTCTTAATTAAACTTTCTTAAGGAATAGGCTGATAACTTGCTTAGGAACCAAAATTGATAAATTGCACATTTTGTTCTATTAGTTCTAGCCCATTTCTTTAACTTACCATAAGTGCTCTGAATTCTTACTTCTACCTTAAGACACCTTCCAACTGTTTTATGTCATCTGCAAATTTGATGAGCATTTCATCCTCTTCATCAAAGTCATTAATTTAAAAAAAAAATGAAAATCATAATCTGCAAGACTGAATCTTTGTTACCGTCCTAAAAAATTCCATTGAATGAAAAACAATGAGCAGTTAAGTACAAGTTTCAGGTGGAATTGAAAGTGCCAGTTATTATCTATAAAACCTTATGTGGCATAGTACCAGGTATTTGAAGGATTCCCCTTGGCATTGATTCTACCTGTCCATTAGGTGGGGTAGGAGAGCCACAGTCTGGGTCTCCTCTGTCAGCGGAGACAGGAAACGGGCCTTTTCTGTAGTTGGGCTGTCCTCTGGAACATCTTTCCACTCGTCCTAAAAATATTTTTTTCAAGAGACAATCTATAGACATTTATGTTCTGACCAAGGCTTCCTGAGACCTTAATTAAGCACATGCTTAGTCCAAACAACTCGTTTTATTTCAGTGCTGGGAATTATGTTCATACAAGGTTGGCTGAGAATCTCCATAGATATTTGCCACCTAAGGTTAGGACAGCCCTAATTTTACTCACCTTTTGAAGATCTGGCTATTTTTCTCAGGAATTGGGGCTGGCATTTGGACTAATTGAATCCGCACTGTTGGTCCATAGTTTCTTCAGCAGCCACTTTGATGGATTAACTGAACGGTTTAATTTCTCATCTCAGCCAAATGACTACAGGCAGTTTACAGCTCAGCTGGTTGGAAAGTCTTTATTCTAATTTACTCTATCTTGGTGAGAACTTTTCCCACAGAACATGGCATCATATCCTTCTCATCTATCAGAGATGCTTTGGTTTACCATATGAAACTCCATGTTGGACGTTCTTGTCCACTCACTCTGTTTTGCCAATTTTTCCAGAGTTAGCAAGCTATTTCCTGCTAATTGCTAATAAGTTGCTTTGATCTATCTCATTTCCCCACAAACATTTCCTTAAGAATATAAGCCATGCCTTACTGGATTGGAGCCCTGGCCCACACAGTCCAGCTCTCTGTTTTCAGTGGCCTACTAACTGCTCAAGAAAGCCCACTCCTCTCCCAGCAGATGGCCTTCAAAGGCAGCTCCACCAGTTTTCATGCTGCATGAAAAATCAAACTTAAATATTAATTCAAGCACCTCCTAATATCAAAAACAAAAAGAGAAACCCAAATGCTACCATATAAAAACAAATAACAGTTAAAAGCATCCAAACCAAGGTCACATGCTTGCTTACTTCTTGTTTGTTTATTGAGTTTGTATAGCTTGCTTATCTCAAACCAGTGACTGGGCGACCAACAATCATAAAAACAAAACAGTTAAAACACAATACAAAACAAAATCAAATACAAATACATATACAGTACACACACACACACATATACAGTGTGTTAGGTTTTGAGCTGATAAATAATTAAACAAGGGAGACTAGGATAGATGTATTTCGAGTTATTTAGCTCTCATCAGCTAGCCATACCCTTACTGGGATTCGAACCAGGGAAGTATTACATGTGAGGCAGTTGTAATTGCCATTAGACCACTGGTTCTTATCCAGGGTGTTGTAACACAAGTTTATATATACAGTATATATATCAGTGGTGGGATTCAATTTTTTTTACTACCGGTTCTGTGGGCGTGGCTTGGTAGTGGTGGGCAGAGAAGGATACTGTAAAATCTCCAGTCAGAGGTGGTATTTGCCAGTTCTCCAAACTACACAAAATTTCTGCTACCGGTTTTCCAGAACTGATCAGAACCTGACTGAATACCACCTCTGATATATATACACATACACATACATACATACAGACATATACATATATACATACACACATATATACAGACAGACATATATACATATTTGTTTTCATAGATTTTCACGGGTACAGGTATGCAGATCTTGGCTGAGGTATTGGCTGTGTGCGTATCGACCCAGGAGATTATAGCACAAGACCCAGGAGGTCAGAAGATTAAAACTCAGAAGGTCATCACACAGCCCATTATCCAGGTCGTTACTACACAGGAGACGGATATACACACAGCCAATACCTCAGCCACACATGTTCTTAAGAAAAAGCCAGCCAATCTGCAAACATCAACTCCATCAACCAATCAAGAAATGACAACACAGCCAACCTCCCCACCAATATATATAGGGAGACAGCAGCTCAGATCATGCTTTGCTCGCACAAAGCCGAAAGCAGCAGCCTGAAGATGGCGAGTGGGATCTCGTCGAAACTTTGCCCAGATAGTCTCAATCTTACACGGGAAAAGACCCGAACACATCAAGACCTGCATATATACACACACACATATATATATATACATATGAAAGGACATTTTGACATGAATCAATCTAACCTTTGCTCTTTGCATCTGTTAAAGAAGTTGCTTGTACTATCTTGCTAAGGATGGAAATCATTTGTTAGGAATTCATTCTGTAAGAGAATTGTATCCTTTTCTATTTGGTTTCTCGCCTCTGCAATTTGCTTCAGAGCTAGACACATCCTTGGAGACAATTCCCAGGAACATCCTGCTCCATAAATAAGGAGGGGCTGCCTAGGAGCACGAACACACAAGGACAAGGGATACTGTGTAAAATAACAAAGTACGGACAGAGCACGGACAAAGAACGCTCCATGGATAAGGAAGGGGAATGCAAGGGCAAGAGATTGCCCACATTAATAAAGAAACCTTTGTCTCTGATTGGATAAACTTGGTTTCTATCAGTGTAAAATGTATATAATATTCTGAGCCACTCTCGCAGAGTGTGGCTATTCCTTACATGCATTTTGTCTGTATGTTTTGGACGTAGTATTCACCCAGACTTTTTGCTTTGGCCAAAGAATAAAAAGCTGTTATTTTTGCATGCCTTGTCTCGAGTCTCACTCTTTGGCATCTCCGTGGTTTGGGGAAACTGCTGGGACCTTACACATATATACATATATGCATATATAATATATACATATATACATATATACGCAGGTTTTGGCGTGTTTGGGTCTTTTCCCGTGTAAGATTGAGACTATCTGGGCAAAGTTTCGACGAGATCCCACTCACCATCTTCAGGCTGGTGCTTTTGGCTTTGTGCGAGCAAAGCGTGATCTGAGCTGCTGTCTCCTTGTATATACTGGTGGGGAGGTTGGCTGTGTTGTCATTTCTTGATTTGTTGATGGAGTTGATGTTTGCAGATTGGTTGGCTTTTTCTTATTTATTTATTTATTTTATTTTATTTATAAAATTTTTATACCGCCCTTCTCCCTAGGGACTCAGGGCGGTGTACAGCCAATCCAAACCCCGACAATGATACAAAAGTTAAAAAAGAAATTAAATTGAATATTTGGCCGAATATAAAAAGCCCACCCCACCCCCTTAAAACCCCCAAATTAAAATTACTAAAAAGCAATGGAGACAAATTAAAACCCTCTCTCAGCCCAGGCCGGCCTGCTCGAAAAGCCAGGTCTTCAGCGCGCGCCTGAAGGACCTCAGGTCCATGCCGGTACGCAGTTCCGGTGGCAGAGTATTCCAGAGGGCAGGGGCCGCCACAGAGAAGGCCCTACCCCTCGGGACCGCCAGGCGACACATGGCAGCCGACGGAACCCGGAGAAGGCCCTCCCTGTGTGCACGCACTGGCCTGCTGGAGATCACTGGTAGGATGCGGTCCTGTAGGTAACCTGGCCCAGTGCCATGGATCGCCCTAAAGGTCAGAACCAGAACCTTGAAGCGAACCCGGAGAGCCACTGGCAGCCAATGCAGCTCGCGCAGGAGAGGCGTCACGTGGGTGCTACGCGACGCCCCCATGATCACCCGCGCGGCCGCATTCTGCATCAGTTGGAGTCTCCGGGTGCTCCCCGCAGGGAGCCCCATGTAGAGGGCATTACAATAGTCCAGGCGAGAGGTGACAAGGGCCTGAGTGACCGTGCGCAGGGCGTCCCGATCCAGAAAGGGCCGCAACCGGTAGATCCGACGGATCTGATGAAATGCCCCCCTGGAGACGGCCGCGACATGGTGTTCAAGCGACAGCCGCACATCCAGGAGGACTCCCAGATTGCGAGCCCTCTCTGTGGGGGGCAAAATTTCCCCCCCAATAGCCAGCGACGGAGTCAACTGGCTATATCGGGGCGCCGGGAACCACAGCCACTCGGTCTTGGATGGGTTGAGCCGGAGCCTGTTCCCGCCCATCCAATCCCGCACGGCCTCCAGGCACCTGGACATAGCCCCCACAGCATCGTTGGGGTGGTCCGGGGTGGAGATGTATAACTGAGTGTCATCTGCATACAGATGACACTTCACCCCAAGACCACGGATGATCTCGCCCAGCGGTTTCATATAGATGTTGAACAAGAGAGGGGAGAGGACCGACCCCTGAGGCACCCCACAAACCAGGGGCCTAGAGGTGGACCTCTCCCCTCCCGCCAACACAAATTGCGAACGGTCGGAGAGGAAGGAGGAGAACCATCGAAAGACGGTTCCCCCAATTCCCAACCCCTCCAACCGTCGCAACAGGATACTATGGTCGATAGTATCGAAAGCCGCCGAGAGATCTAATAGGACCAAGACAGAGGAGAACCCTCTGTCACGAGCCCTCCAGAGATCATCAACCAACGCGACCAATGCCGTCTCAGTGCTATGCCCAGGCCTGAAGCCCGATTGGAACGGATCAAGGTAAGTTGTTTCCTCCAGGTACTGAGGAAGCTGACGTGCCACCACACTCTCAACAACCTTCGCCACAAAGGGAAGGTTGGAGACTGGACGGAAGTTATTTAAAACAGCTGGATCCAGGGAAGGCTTCTTGAGGAGGGGCCGCACCACCGTCATCTTCAGGGCGGTCGGAAGCGACCCCTCTCTCAGAGAAGCGTTGATAATCCCCTGGAGCCAGCCTCGTGTCGTCTCCCTGGCGGCCGAAACCAGCCAGGAAGGGCACGGCTCCAATAAACAGGTGGTGGCATTCAGAACCCCCAGCAGCCTGTCCACACCCTCGGCGGTCACAGGATCGAACTCCCCCCAGATAACATTCACAAGACCTGCCCCCGACACCTCCCCCGGGACCAACCAATTGGAGTTAAGCCCCTCCCGGATCTGAGCGATTTTGTCATGCAGGAATCGAGAAAACTCCTCTGCTCTACCCTGCAAGAGGTCATCCCGCGCTCTCGGCTCAAGTAGAGAGCGGGTCACTCTAAACAGGGCGGCAGGCCGATTTCCTGGCGACGCAATAAGGGCATGTGTGTCTTAAGAACATGTGTGGCTGAGCTACTGGCTGTGTGTGTATCGACCCAGGAGATTATAGCACAAGACCCAGGAGGTCAGAAGATTAAAACTCAGAAGGTCATCACACAGCCCATTATCCAGGTCGTTACTACACAGGAGACGGATATACACACAGCCAATACCTCAGCCACACATGTTCTTAAGAAAAAGCCAGCCAATCTGCAAACATCAACTCCATCAACCAATCAAGAAATGACAACACAGCCAACCTCCCCACCAATATATATAGGGAGACAGCAGCTCAGATCATGCTTTGCTCGCACAAAGCCGAAAGCAGCAGCCTGAAGATGGCGAGTGGGATCTCGTCGAAACTTTGCCCAGATAGTCTCAATCTTACACGGGAAAAGACCCGAACACATCAAGACCTGCATATATACACACACACATATATATATATACATATGAAAGGACATTTTGACATGAATCAATCTAACCTTTGCTCTTTGCATCTGTTAAAGAAGTTGCTTGTACTATCTTGCTAAGGATGGAAATCATTTGTTAGGAATTCATTCTGTAAGAGAATTGTATCCTTTTCTATTTGGTTTCTCACCTCTGCAATTTGCTTCAGAGCTAGACACATCCTTGGAGACAATTCCCAGGAACATCCTGCTCCATAAATAAGGAGGGGCTGCCTAGGAGCACGAACACACAAGGACAAGGGATACTGTGTAAAATAACAAAGTACGGACAGAGCACGGACAAAGAACGCTCCATGGATAAGGAAGGGGAATGCAAGGGCAAGAGATTGCCCACATTAATAAAGAAACCTTTGTCTCTGATTGGATAAACTTGGTTTCTATCAGTGTAAAATGTATATAATATTCTGAGCCACTCTCGCAGAGTGTGGCTATTCCTTACATGCATTTTGTCTGTATGTTTTGGACGTAGTATTCACCCAGACTTTTTGCTTTGGCCAAAGAATAAAAAGCTGTTATTTTTGCATGCCTTGTCTCGAGTCTCACTCTTTGGCATCTCCGTGGTTTGGGGAAACTGCTGGGACCTTACACATATATACATATATGCATATATAATATATACATATATACATATATACGCAGGTCTTGGCGTGTTTGGGTCTTTTCCCGTGTAAGATTGAGACTATCTGGGCAAAGTTTCGACGAGATCCCACTTGCCATCTTCAGGCTGCTGCTTTCGGCTTTGTGCGAGCAAAGCGTGATCTGAGCTGCTGTCTCCCTATATATACTGGTGGGGAGGTTGGCTGTGTTGTCATTTCTTGATTGGTTGATGGAGTTGATGTTTGCAGATTGGCTTTTTCTTAAGAACATATGTGGCTCAGGTATTGGCTGTGTGTGTATCCGTCTCCTGTGTAGTAACGACTTGGGTAATGGGCTGTGTGATGACCTTCTGAGTTTTAATCTTCTGACCTCCTGGGTCTTGTGCTATAATCTCCTGGGTCGATACACACACAGCCAGTAGCTCAGCCACACATGTTCTTAAGACACACATGCCCTTATTGCGTCGCCAGGAAATCGGCCTGCCGCCCTGTTTAGAGTGACCCGCTCTCTACTTGAGCCGAGAGCGCGGGATGACCTCTTGCAGGGTAGAGCAGAGGAGTTTTCTCGATTCCTGCATGACAAAATCGCTCAGATCCGGGAGGGGCTTAACTCCAATTGGTTGGTCCCGGGGGAGGTGTCCGGGGCAGGTCTTGTGAATGTTATCTGGGGGGAGTTCGATCCTGTGACCGCCGAGGGTGTGGACAGGCTGCTGGGGGTTCTGAATGCCACCACCTGTTTATTGGAGCCGTGCCCTTCCTGGCTGGTTTCGGCCGCCAGGGAGACGACACGAGGCTGGCTCCAGGGGATTATCAACGCTTCTCTGAGAGAGGGGTCGCTTCCGACCGCCCTGAAGATGGCGGTGGTGCGGCCCCTCCTCAAGAAGCCTTCCCTGGATCCAGCTGTTTTAAATAACTTCCGTCCAGTCTCCAACCTTCCCTTTGTGGCGAAGGTTGTTGAGAGTGTGGTGGCACGTCAGCTTCCTCAGTACCTGGAGGAAACAACTTACCTTGATCCGTTCCAATCGGGCTTCAGGCCTGGGCATAGCACTGAGACGGCATTGGTCGCGTTGGTTGATGATCTCTGGAGGGCTCGTGACAGAGGGTTCTCCTCTGTCTTGGTCCTATTAGATCTCTCGGCGGCTTTCGATACTATCGACCATAGTATCCTGTTGCGACGGTTGGAGGGGTTGGGAATTGGGGGAACCGTCTTTCGATGGTTCTCCTCCTTCCTCTCCGACCGTTCGCAATTTGTGTTGGCGGGAGGGGAGAGGTCCACCTCTAGGCCCCTGGTTTGTGGGGTGCCTCAGGGGTCGGTCCTCTCCCCTCTCTTGTTCAACATCTATATGAAACCGCTGGGCGAGATCATCCGTGGTCTTGGGGTGAAGTGTCATCTGTATGCAGATGACACTCAGTTATACATCTCCACCCCGGACCACCCCAACGATGCTGTGGGGGCTATGTCCAGGTGCCTGGAGGCCGTGCGGGATTGGATGGGCGGGAACAGGCTCCGGCTCAACCCATCCAAGACCGAGTGGCTGTGGTTCCCGGCGCCCCGATATAGCCAGTTGACTCCGTCGCTGGCTATTGGGGGGGAAATTTTGCCCCCCACAGAGAGGGCTCGCAATCTGGGAGTCCTCCTGGATGTGCGGCTGTCGCTTGAACACCATGTCGCGGCCGTCTCCAGGGGGGCATTTCATCAGATCCGTCGGATCTACCGGTTGCGGCCCTTTCTGGATCGGGACGCCCTGCGCACGGTCACTCAGGCCCTTGTCACCTCTCGCCTGGACTATTGTAATGCCCTCTACATGGGGCTCCCTGCGGGGAGCACCCGGAGACTCCAACTGATGCAGAATGCGGCCGCGCGGGTGATCATGGGGGCGTCGCGTAGCACCCACGTGACGCCTCTCCTGCGCGAGCTGCATTGGCTGCCAGTGGCTCTCCGGGTTCGCTTCAAGGTTCTGGTTCTGACCTTTAGGGCGATCCATGGCACTGGGCCAGGTTACCTACAGGACCGCATCCTACCAGTGATCTCCAGCAGGCCAGTGCGTGCACACAGGGAGGGCCTTCTCCGGGTTCCGTCGGCTGCCATGTTTCGCCTGGCGGTCCCGAGGGGTAGGGCCTTCTCTGTGGCGGCCCCTGCCCTCTGGAATACTCTGCCACCGGAACTGCGTACCGGCATGGACCTGAGGTCCTTCAGGCGCGCGCTGAAGACCTGGCTTTTCGAGCAGGCCGGCCTGGGCTGAGAGAGGGTTTTAATTTGTCTCCATTGCTTTTTAGTAATTTTAATTTGGGGGTTTTAAGGGGGTGGGGTGGGCTTTTTATATTCGGCCAAATATTCAATTTAATTTCTTTTTTAACTTTTGTATCATTGTCGGGGTTTGGATTGGCTGTACACCGCCCTGAGTCCCTAGGGAGAAGGGCGGTATAAAAATTTTATAAATAAAATAAAATAAATAAATAAATAAGAAAAAGCCAACCAATCTGCAAACATCAACTCCATCAACCAATCAAGAAATGACAACACAGCCAACCTCCCCACCAGTATATACAAGGAGACAGCAGCTCAGATCACGCTTTGCTCGCACAAAGCCAAAAGCACCAGCCTGAAGATGGTGAGTGGGATCTCGTCGAAACTTTGCCCAGATAGTCTCAATCTTACACGGGAAAAGACCCAAACACGCCAAAACCTGCATACCTGTACCTATGAAAATCTATGAAAACAAATACATATATAGATATATATTTGTTTTCTTAAGTTTCCATGGGTAATTTATATGTATGGTATTCAGCTTTGTTCAGGTATTTTCCTATGTCATTATAGTTGTGCTTTTAAGGTTGTAGCGACGTTTTGGCAGAATCTCATCTCCCATCATCAGGCTTGTGTATTGGGTTCGTCTGTGTGCCAGGCTTTCACAGCTGTTTCTGTTTTAAATTTGGTGCTAGCTGGAAGCCTGTACTCACAAACAAAAAAAATCTCCACACCACAAGCCAAACAAACACCTGGGCACAAACAGACCCTCCCCCGATACCTCCAGCCCAAACACACCCCAGCCAGCCACCCAGATGAAACCTAGCTTCCTAATAAACAATAGCCGGCCATTCACCCGAAGCCAAGCCATGCTAAAAGCCCCCAATACACGAAACACAATATTATCAGCTAATCAAGACAAAAAAAAAAAACACTACAAAACAGACAGAAGATATTAGAACACCAATCAAGCAGAACACAGCAAACTCCAAGACCAATAAACACAGACTGAGACTCCCAACCAATCAGAATGAAGAAAAAAACTATTCTAACAAAGCACGAGACTAGCACCAAATTTAAAACAGAAACGGCTGCGAAAGCCTGACACACAGACGAATCCAATACACAAGCCTGATGATGGCAGATGAGATTCTGCCGGAACGTCGCTACAACTTTAAAAGCACAACTATAATGACGTGGGAAAATACCCGAACAAAGCTGAATACCATACATATATATATGTGACACACAGCCAATACCTCAGCCACACATGTTCTTATGAAAAAGCCAGCCAATCTGCAAACATCAACTCCATCAACCAATCAAGAAATGACAACACAGCCAACCTCCCCACCAGTATTTATAGAGACGGCAGCTCCGATCACGCTTTGCTCGCACAAGCACGAAGCCAAAAGCACCAGCCTGAAGATGGCGAGTGGGACCTTGTTGAAACGTCGCTGAGATACTCTCAATCTTACACGGGAAAAGACCCGAACATGCCAAGACCTGCATAACTGTACCCGTGAAAATCTACGAATACATACACACACAAACACACACACACGCATTATATAGTCCATCAGTATCATAGCCTGGTCTTCAAAGTCTTCTGAAAGATTGCAGGATTGAGACCTTCCTAATCTCAGGAGAAAGGAAGACATTATGGGAGAATTCCCTCCCCCACTCCACTAACCTGCTTTCCAGCTCCGTTCTCCTGTGCAGGGCAACCAAAGAAGACCCAGCCAATCAGCTGGGATTCAGGAAGCAGAGAATAGATGGGGGGCGGGGCCAGTCAGAGGCGGTACTTGCCGTTTCTCTAAACCGCTCAAAATGTCCGCTACCGGTTCTCCAGAACTGGTCAGAACCTGCTGAATACCCAACACTGAGCCCGACTGCCATCAAGGCTAATAAAATATTGATCTTCAGGACTTCCAGAAATTAGCCTAACAATTTTCTGAAGCCAGCTGAGCTGGTAGCCACTATTACATCTTAAATCGGCCACAGACAGCAAAAGTGCCTCTCAACCATATCACGTAACCAAGCAAACCATTCCCAGGGATGACTCACACCCTGGTCAGCACTTCTTCACCCTCCTACCATCAGGTAGGAGATATAGAAGCATAGCCAGCCACACCAACAGGCTGAAGAACAGGGTATCCGTGGGCTGTCAGACTTCTGAATGGAAAATAACTTCATGTCAACATAGTATGATAAGACTTGTGGGGCCGGCGTGTTGTGCAACAACGTCACAGAATGTAATGAGATTGGGACTGGGTTAGGGACTTCTATCCTCACTGTGAGTTGTGTTGGGGGGGAGGGTGCACGAAGGGAGGCTCAGTCAATCTCATTGTACACATATGATGTACTCTGATAATAAAGGTAATAATAATGAGCAGGTGGCCCAGTGTCTTAATTTCATGTGCCACTGCAAGAGTGGTAAAACAGTCCAAGTGCAAGAACAGGTTACATAACTCAACTTTTTTTCTTGAGTCTGTCGTTTCTTCAGCCATTCAATGAACAGTTGTAACTTGAGGACTATCTGCATTCATTGGAAGGTTCCCCATTATCACATATTAATGAGCAAAAGACTTCCTTTCCTGGGGAGATTCATAAAAGGATCAGTTCAGGATGGAGTGGGGTGATGTGGGAATTTATTTCTGCACATTTGAAACTTGTCCTCTTTGGAATCATTCTTTCTGCCTTTTTTTTTTAATTGAAATAACGAACAAAAAATAAAACAAGCACACACAGAGGCACTGAATTGACCAAAAAATAGGACATAAATGCAACCGAAAATCAAAGCTCATATTTAACAGATAAATGGATACCCTTTTAAGAAATACAATCATCTATTTGTGAATATCTAAAGGATAAAGTATAAATACAAAATTTTTAAACATTCATATTCAATATTTTTAGCCAAAAAGATATTTCTATATGCAAAGGTTTTCTACTTATTAGGAAAAATGTTGTTAATATAGCTAAAAATTCTGAATAAACAGATATACAGATCTTCAAAACTCTTTACTGTTGTATTCATACATCTGTGGCAATTTCCCACCTTTCTAAATATTGCCAATAACATCCACCCACCCTTTAAAACTTAAACCCTTTGATTTCCATACTTTCGTGATAACATATCTAACAATAACAGACACTTTGCATTAATGTTTGTTAGGGAAAATAAAATATAGACCAAATAGTTGGATTAATAACAAAAACTTGATTTTTTTCCCCAATTTAACATTTCCAAGACTCTCTAGAGATTCTAGAAAATTCATCTTAATAAGCAATAATTTTCTGAAACAATTAAATTTAAACTCCTGAATTAAAAAAAGAATTAAGTGCCAGTAAATGGAGCAAATGATCAATTTTAAATCCTGAATCACCTTCCCAAACCTTTTTTTTGAAACTTTGAAAAAAAAAAACACTGTCTGATTGATGTAGGAATGTATACAATGCCGACAACATTTTTAATTTCAAATTACTGTAAGTAAGACTATCTACATTTCATCAAATCTTGTATGGAATCTCTGATGATTATTCTCTAGTTTCGGTGATGTCCAGATATTTTATATATGTTCACAGTGAAGTCTCTTTCTCAGTTGAGTTTGTCTGTGAGATTCCCAGTCATCCAGCTCATAGTTGTCCCAAAGTGCTTTTTCAAAAGGCAACCAGACTTTGTTTTTCCTTGAAGACATTTCCCTTCTCATCCAAGAAGCTTCTTCAGCTTTGATAGTGGGGTAATGAAAGGGTTTATATTCCTTGCAGACAGCTGGTCATCTGCATCCTTTTAGAGAGTCATTGAGGCCACTTGGAGGTTTATCTGTGTTCTCAGGGTCACCTGAGTAGTTATTTATTTATTTATTTATTTTATTAAACTTATATACCGGCCTCTTTCCCTGACAGGACCTAGGGCAGTGTACAGCTGATTAAAAATACCACAACAATACAAAATTAAAAAACAATTAAAATCAAATATATAGTGGCTGAAATAAAAGTATATAAAAGGGAATTAAAAAGATTAAAAACCAGATTAAACCAGATTAAAACTCTAAGAGAACCCTCCTGGTTCCTATAGTCTGCAATATTTTTCCTCTGGAAATCCATTCCTACTCCCACACCATTCAAAAGGTGTTCATCCCAATTTGTATAGCTAAAGATCTCTGGAGATTCTCAGTCATCCAGGTCATGGTTTCACTTCAAAACAGACAGAGCTTTGTCAACTCGTAAAGCATTCCTGGCTTCCTCTCAAGTTGGCATAAGAAAGACTGGGGGAAGATCTGATGGAGCAATTGGGTTGCTATGACCAGAAGCACATTCCACGCATATCTTTCTACAGATTGTGCCTCAGGTTACCAGAGCCAGCTGGAGACATGTTATCTACAGCCCACGAAAGTGCTCTGTTGGAGAATGTGATTTATGACCCACCCTGGGAGGAGTGGGGAAACAGGGTCATAAGTGGGCAGTAAATTACGTAGGGCAGAGCCGACTGCACTTGGGAAAAGTGCCGACATGTTGCTCCTAATAAATAATTGGATTTCTTTTGAACCTTGGCTTGAGGCTCATGAATTAATTAGGGCATCCGTCAGAACCCTGACAGCTTGGATGAGAAGCGAAATGCCTTCAAAAGAAAAACCAAGTTACCTCCTGAAAAAGCATCTGTCATGCCCCTGGTGGAGACTGACTCTGAGGGAGAGGAGGAACAGCCGACAGGGAGTGGAAGTGTGGCTCCGGAGGTTGGGGGAGGAGGCTGGGGAAGGGCAGAGGCCGGCTGGGCAGTCAGAGGAGGACCCAGGCCCATCCCTCTCCATCCTAGGGAACGCAGGGAGGAGAGGATAAGGGAGAAACGTGGTCAGCTCAGGAGGAGAGGGCCTTGATCCTCTTCATGGGCTGCAGCTGTGACAACTGAATAAGAGGATGGACATGCATATGGGTGAGCGCTGGAAACAAAGCGTGGAAATATCTGTACTTTATTGTTCCTCTCTGAGTTTGGCAGCCTTCCCAGCATGTGTGTTCTGTTATCTGTGGATGTCCTCCAGCCCTTATCTTGCCTGGTTTGTGTTGTTTTTCCCCTCCTTCTTGTAACTGCTTGTGTGGGAGTTTTTTGTCTTCCGTCAAGGATATTTGGAGCTTGGGAAGGAATAAAAGAGGCTTCACCTGTTTTTTGTGACTGTGTTTATTTGGTATTCTACTCTGGGTCATCACAGCATCTTTGGGACAACCATGACCTGGATGACTCAGAATCTCTATCGGCCTGTTGTCAGTTGAGTTACGGTACCTCTCCTGCTAAGAACATTGATAGGGTCTCTCTCCGGTATGAGTTCTTTGATGGCTCTTCAGATTTCCTGCTTGCCTAAAACACTTCCCGCATTGTGCACATTTATAGGGTTTCTCTCCGGTGTGAATCATCTGATGTCTCTTCAAGTTAATTCCCGTACTGAAGCACTTCCCGCACTGTGAACATTCGTAGGGTTTTTCCCCGGTGTGAAATCTTTGGTGGGTCTTCAGATATCCTGACTGACTGAAGTATTTATCACAGTGGGAACATTTGTAAGGTTTCTCTCCCGTGTGAAATCTCTGGTGGGTCTTCAGATATCCCGCCTGCCTGAAATATTTTCCGCACTGAGAACATTTGTAAGGTTTCTCCCCGGTATGAAATCTCTGGTGGGTCTTCAGACATCCGGCCTGGCTGAAGCACTTCCCACACTGAAAACATTTGTATGGCTTTTCTCCCGTGTGACTTCTCTGGTGTAATTTCAGGTTCCTTCTTGTACTTAAGCATTTCCCACACTGAGAGCATTCGTACTGTCTATTTCCTGTCGGGCACGTTGGAATTCGGCTCAGCGAGTCTGCGTGGATGACGTTTGTTTCGTATTCCAAAGACTGATGAGGTTCTTCATTCTGACCGGGACTTTCTTTCCCTCGTTCGAAGAATGCGTGCAATTTCTCACTGATTTGGGATTTCTCCGGTAACCTAAATGAGGGATTAGGCCGGATGTTTTCTTCTGAATTGGGACGTTTTTCATAATCCTCGCTGGAATGGATCATGTCACGTTCTACTCGATAGCGGTACCTTCTGCCGTATTTGGAGAACACCGGCATTTCTTCCTTACTGGACTTACTGGTGTTTGGGATAAGGGATTCTGCACATTCATTTTTTCTCTCCTCTCTTTCTGTCTCTGCTGGTTTTCAGACTCAGCTCCTTCCCCCTGCATTTCTGCAATCTCTTCTTTCTTCCTGTAGTTTGTCTGTGGAGTTATTCTGTACTTTTCTTTTGATGCATTTTTTCCATAAGGTGAATTCTCTTCATTAACCTCGGACTCTCTTACATCATCTGCAGAAACAGACAAGAGACATTTTAACCCAGGGGTCGCCAACCTTTTGGACCTCAGGGACCAACAAATTCATAATTTTAAATCCTGGGGACCATTACTATGAATTTTGACTGACGGTGGCTTGCTGACATTGGTGAGAGAGAGAGAGAGAGAGAGGAGAGGGAGGGAGGGAGGGAGATCTGATCTAACCTCTCTTTCTCCCTCTCTCTCTCTCTCTCACACACACACACAAACACACAGAGGCAGGGGTGGGATTCAAATTTCTTAACTACTAGTTATGTGGGCATGGCCTAATTTGTGGGTATGGCTTGGTGATCATGTGACTGGCTGGGCATGGGTTGTATGTAAATATTATAAATTTCTATGTAAATATTGAATTTTTTATTAAAAGAGAGCAATTTTTACCCAAAAAATTTGTTTATAATAAATAAATAAATAAAAATCAGGCAAAGCAGGCAGGCAGATTGAGTTGCTCACAGAATCATTCAGAGATCTATCTGCTATAGGTTACCTGAGTCTGTCACATAAAATTTGCTAGCAAGCTTCTGAATTTTGATCACATGACCATGGGGATATTGCAACGGTCGTAAAGGTGGAAAAGAGCTTTTCCGGGTTTCTAAGATGGCGGACGCGCGCCTCCGCCAGAGTTCTCTCCGGCCTAGGTGGCTTCGGTTGCGGCCCCCCTTGTCCCCCAGGTCTCCCCGCCGGTGGCAGAGGCGGGGGAAGATCGGGAGAGGCCGGCTGGAACTATCGGTAGCCGGTCGGGGGTACGCTGGAGCCGCGGGGTCGGCGGAGGGGATGGCGTGGATGCGGCGGCCCCGGTGGCTCCAAGTTAATTGCGGAGGCCCCGGAGGCCTCTCTCGGCGGCCGGTGGAGTGGAGCGGAGCTCCCGGCGGCAGCGGCGGCTTCGGTAGCTTTGGCGGCTTTGGCGGTCGCGGCGGCGGCTGCGGCTTTGGCGGTGGCCGCGGCGGCGGTCTCGGCAGCGGTGGCGGCCTCGGCGGCGGCGGCGGCCTCAGCAGTCACGGCGACGGCAGTGGCGGCTGCGGTGTCTCCGGCGGCGGCCGCTGTGGCGGTTTCGGCGGCGGCGGTCGCGGCGGCGGCGGTGGTTTTGATGGCGGTCGCGGCGGCGGCCGCGGCGGCGGTGGCGGCGGCCCCTGGAGTTGCTGTGGTGGCGCTTCTAGTGTCCTGAGCGCCGACGGTCCCAGCGGTCTCCGGGGCAGAGATACCACTGCGGCATGGCCCCGGCGGCCCCTTGAGGAGCGCGGTAGTCCTGGATTTTCCAGGGCGGCATGGACTTGGGGGAGCCACCCGAAGGGCCTTGGTCTGGCCTCAGCAGCCCTGTTAAAGCTGCGGAGGCCTTGGAACAGCTGCCGCGGCAACCCCGGAGTTTCGAGGGACTGTGAGGAGATCTTGACGCCCCTGGTGAGGCACGGCAGTGTGGCAGGCTCGGCGGCCTCGCTCGGGCCGCGGTGGTCTTGGGGGGCCCCGAACAGTTCTGAAATGGACCTGCTATGGTCATGGCGGCCCTGGACTGGACCCGGGGCGGCCCTTATGGCCCCGAAGACGGCGCGGAGACTGGAGGTTAGGCGAAGTTGTGGCTATTCCCCTCTTTTCCCTGGGGCCCCCATTGGTGGCAGAGGTGGTGGGCCCGGGGGGGGGGATTGACTCTGCCTATGACTCTTCTCCCTCCGGGGGTTCCACCGGTGGCAGAGGTGAGACGACCGGGAGGAGGCGGTGCATACCCCAGTCTGACTGGACTCCATCGTTTGTGGCCGGGAGATGGCAGAGATCGCAGACACTTCGGGACAGTCGAGATGAGGTGGCCGGGGCCACGGATGTACTCGAGGGCAGAGCTTTGAGCCCTGAGGGATGTCCCCCTCTCCCTTAGGTGGCCTCCAAGGCTCTCGAAAACTTTCCGCAATGAGGGATCCTGGGATCCTGAGCGATGGTGGGGCCGGAGAAGCCGGAGAAACTGGAGAAAGCGCGGGAAACCTGGGGTCACTAAATTTTTAATGGGGTTTTTTAAGGGGTTGGAAGGATCCAGGGTGGGTATGGGAGACAGCCCACATGGAGTTGGGGGCAGCCGGGCCGGCCCGCGCGCCTGGGGGGCCTCGGGGATCTCCGTGTCGGGGTGGCAGACGGGGGGTGGGCAGCCGGGGGCCAATTTTATTAGCACGGTGACTGGGAGAGGTAGATATGCTGGGGGTAGAGGGCCGTATCCGGTAAGGGGATCGCGCTCCCGATGTTTGCAAGCGGTAGCGCGCTCCGACCCTCCATACCCATCCTGCAGCCCTGGCTGTCCGGAACCTCAGGCCCTGAATACCCGGCTGTTGTTGTGCAATGCCAGGTCCGTGGTTAACAAGGCTCCCCTGATCTATGATTTGGTTCAGGAGGAGGCCGCGGACCTGGTAGGTGTCACCGAAACCTGGTTGGGCCCAGAGGGCGGTGTCCCTCTGGTTGAGATGTGCCCACCAGGTTTCCTTGCATTTCATCAGCCTAGGGCTCAGGGAAGGGGTGGTGGGGTGGCGGTGCTCATAAAGGAAGTCCTTTGTCCTAGGGAGGCCACTGTCCCTCAGACGGCTGACTGTGAATCTCTTTTTGTGAAGTGGGGGCAAGGGGTTCAGATGGGTCTTTTGATAGCGTACCTGGCTCCCTGCCACGTCTCATCGGCCCTGCCCGGACTCCTTGAGGTGATAGCCGGGCTGGCGGTTGAGACCCCTAGGCTTTTGGTCATGGGGGATTTCAACCTGCCATCGTCCGGTGAAACCTCAGGGTTGGTCCGGGAGTTCTTGGCTTCCATGACGGCCATGGACCTGACCCAGTTAGTTTCTGCTCCCACTCACATTGGAGGAGACATGCTGGACCTGATTTTTGTCTCTGGGCAGTGGTTGAATGACTGTAATTTCGGGGATCTAGTCATCACACCCTTGTCATGGACAGATCACTCCCTCCTTAGGCTGGACTTCTGTTCCGCCACCCCTCACCGCAGGGAGGCGGAGCCACATAGATTGTTCCGCCCCAGGCGCCTGATGGACCCGGAGCGGTTCCAGAGGGAGCTTGGGCCATTTCCTGAGTCTCTGGCTCAGAGCTCGCCTGGAGACCTGGTGGCCACCTGGGATGGGTTGGCCGCCGCGGCTCTAGATCGAGTTGTGCCTCTGCGGACCTCTGACCCGGCACAGATCCCATTTGGCTCCGTGGTATACGGAGGAGCTACGGGAGATGAAGTGCCGCAAAAGATGTCTAGAGGGCATTTGGAGGGCGAGCCGTTCTGAGTCTGACCGAACACAGGTGAGATCTCATATTAAGACTTACCTTGTGGCGATAGGGGCGGCGAAATCTTCGTATTTCTCCGCCCTTATTGCGTCGGCAGGAAATCGGCCTGCCGCCCTGTTTAGAGTGACCCGCTCTCTACTTGAGCCGAGAGCGCGGGATGACCTCTTACAGGGTAGGGTGGAGGAGTTTTCTCGATTTCTGCATGACAAAATCGCTCAGATTCGGGAGGGGCTCGACTCCAATTGGATGGTCCCGGGGGAGGTGTCCGGGGCAGGTCTTGTGAATGTTATCTGGGGGGAGTTCGACCCTGTGACCGCCGAGGGTGTGGACAGGTTGCTGGGGGATCTGAATGCCACCACCTGTTTATTGGACCCGTGCCCTTCCTGGCTGGTTTCGGCCGCCAGGGAGACGACACGAGGCTGGCTCCAGGGGATTATCAACTCTTCTTTGAGAGAGGGGTCACTTCCTACCGCCTTGAAGACGGCGGTGGTGCGGCCCCTCCTCAAGAAGCCTTCCCTGGATCCAGCTGTTTTAAACAACTATCGTCCAGTCTCCAACCTTCCCTTTGTGGCGAAGGTTGTTGAGAGTGTGGTGGCACGTCAGCTCCCTCAGTACCTGGAGGAAACGATTTACCTCGATCCGTTCCAATCAGGCTTCAGGCCTGGGCATAGCACTGAGACGGCATTGGTCGCGTTGGTCGATGATCTCTGGAGGGCTCGTGACAGAGGGTTCTCCTCTGTCCTGGTCCTATTAGACCTCTCGGCGGCTTTCGATACTATCGACCATAGTATCCTGTTGCGACAGGTTGGAGGGGTTGGGGATTGGGGGAACCGTCCTTCGATGGTTCTCCTCCTTCCTCTCCGACCGTTCGCAATTTGTGTTGGCGGGAGGGGAGAGGTCCACCTCTAGGCCCCTGGTTTGTGGGGTGCCTCAGGGGTCGGTCCTCTCCCCTCTCTTGTTCAACATTTATATGAAGCCGCTGGGTGAGATCATCCGTGGTCTTGGGGTGAGGTGTCATCTCTATGCAGATGACACCCAGCTGTACATCTCCACCCCGGACCACCCCAACGATGCTGTGGGGGCTATGTCTAGGTGCCTGGAGGCCGTGCGGGATTGGATGGGCGGGAATAGGCTTCGGCTCAACCCATCCAAGACCGAGTGGCTGTGGTTTCCGGCGCCCCGATATAGCCAGCTGACACCTTCGCTGGCTATTGGGGGGGAAGTTTTGCTCCCCACAGAGAGGGCTCGCAACCTGGGAGTCCTCCTGGATGTACGGCTGTCGCTTGAACATCATGTTGCGGCCGTCTCCAGGGGGGCGTTTCATCAGATCCGTCGGATCTACCGGTTGCGGCCCTTTCTGGATCGGGACGCCCTGCGCACGGTCACTCAGGCCCTTGTCACCTCTTGCCTGGACTATTGTAATGCCCTCTACATGAGGCTCCCTGCGGGGAGCACCTGGAGACTCCAGCTGGTGCAAAATGCAGCCGCGCGGGTGATCATGGGGGTGTCACGTAGCGCCCATGTGACGCCTCTCCTGCGCGAGCTGCATTGGTTGCCGGTGGCTCTCCGGGTTCGCTTTAAGGTTCTAGTTTTGACCTTTAGGGTGATCCATGGCATTGGGCCAGGTTACCTGCAGGACCGCATTCTACCAGTGATCTCCAGCAGGCCGGTGCGTTCACACAGGGAGGGTCTGCTCTGGGTGCCGTCGGCCGCTATGTGTCGTCTGGCGGCCCCGAGGAGTAGGACCTTCTCTGTGGGGGCCCCTGCCCTCTGGAATACTCTGCCACCGGAACTCCGTACCGGCACGGACCTGAGGGCCTTCAGGCGCGCGTTGAAGACCTGGCTCTTTGAGCAGGCCTCCTCCTCGGCCTGGGCTGAGATGGTTTTAATTGGTCTCCATATTATCCTCAATTTTAACCAGGGTTTTAAGGGGTGGTGGTGGGTTTTCTTATTAATCGGCCAGTGTCTAATTTAATTCTTTTTAACTTTTGTATTGTTTTTGGGGTCTAGATTGGCTGTACACCGCCCTGAGTCCCTAGGGAGAAGGGCGGTATAGAAATTTCATTAATAAATAAATAATAAATAAATAAGTCAATTCTGATGGGGATGCACGGTTGACTCAGCCTTCTGCATCCTTCTGAGGTCTGTAAAATGAGGAAAGGGGAAGGGAAGGGAAAGGAAAGGGAAAGGAAAGGCTGTTTCAGGAGAATGTTACCTTTCTCTATCTCATCATTTTCTCTCTTCATAGCTTCCAGAGGTTCTTCTTCCGTGTGTAAGAAATCCATCCGCTCTTCCTTTAAGGAATCCTGAAAAAAATGAGGATGCTGCAGTTCAGAGTGAAAGAACTGATTTTACACACACACAAATAAAAATAAAAATCTCACCCGTTCTCTATTACACAAGCCTTATTACACATAGGCAAGGCAAGGAGATCAGGCCCCATTCACGCGAGCATTGTGGGCACGTAAGAGTCATAAGCACTCGCTGCCCCATTTGTGCCTCTCCCACAAACGTTGTGAGTTCCAATGGTCAGCAAATGAACAGTTAGACGTCGAGGGCTATATAATACAGTACAGGCAATCCTCAGCTTATAACCACAACTGAGCCCAAAATTGATGTTGCTGAGTGTGAAATTTGGTCAGTGAGTTTTGCCCCCATTCTACAACCTTCCTGGGCACATTTCTTAAGGGAATCATTGCAGTTGTTGAATTAGCAACACGTTGTTGTTTAGTGAATCTGGTTTCCCCAGTGACTTTCCTTAAACGTGAGTCATTTGCCAAGGATCCAAATTTAGAAAAGGATTGTAATGACCCAGGACATGACACAAAAATAACCAAGGCACAAGAATAGAAGAAAGTCCCTTTAATGCCTCCAGCTTGGCCCCAATGTCCAATTATCCACAGCAGGATATCAAACACTTAAAGAAAACAGTTTACGGAGGGAGTAAATGCAGTCTGCACCCAAAGTAAAGTTAATTCGAAATAAAAAACCCAACAGAAATGACACTGAAGGAATTACTACGGCAGGCAAGGATGATTAATTACAGATTTCCACCAGATAATGCAACAATCACAATTGGGAGGAAGCCAAAACCCAGACAAGGTCCGACAAGAATAATGCATGCTTTGCTTCCAGTACCTTTGCCATGCGCTGTTTGTCCTTTTAACCAGTCCTCCCAGCTGCAGCCCATGAAGGGGATCAGGGCCCCTTCCTCCCCCATAGACCACACTACTAACATTATCCGCTCCTCCCTGCGTGCCCTAGGATGAAGAGGGGATGGCCCTGGGTCTTCCTCTGAATGCCCATCCGGCCTGTGCCCTTCCCCAGTTTCCTCCACAACCACCGGAGCCACACTCCCACTCCCTGTCAGCTGTTCCATCTCTCCCTCGGAGTCAGACTCCCAACAGGGGCACGACAAGGATAGAATAACAGAATTGGAAGGGACCTGGGAGGTCTTCAAGCCCAACCCCCTGCTCTGGCAGGAAACTATACTTGTGATGGCGAACCTATGGCACACGTGCCGGAAGTGGCACACAGAGCCATCTCTGCTGGCATGCGAGCCGTCACCTCAGGGTAGTTCCACTGCGCATGTCCTCGCGCCTCCCGCCAGCCAGCTGATTGTCAGGTATCTGCCGCACATGTGGGGGTGTCACATGTGCATGCGCAAAGGGGCGGGGAAGCATGGGGGGCATGCACACATGGGCGGGGAAGTGTGGGGGCACATGCATGTGCAGGGGAGCAGGAGCAGGGGTGGGATTCTACCAGTTCGCACCTATTCTCTAGAACCCGTTGTTAACATTCTAAGCAGTTTGGAGAACCGGTTGTTAGAAGAAATTACTGGCCTAATCCTGTAAGGAAGACAGGAAGGAAACATTCTGGTGTTGCTTACAGAAACTGCCTCTCTGTTAACCCTTATTACATTCTTGGCAGGACTAGACTTCCTGTCTCAGGAACGTCTCTGGAGTTTTTTTCCCCTCCTTTGCTGGTACTTTGCTTGTGACCATTCGAAGTTACAATGGCACTGAAAAAAGTGACTTATGACCGTTTTTCACACTTATGACTGTTGCAGCATCCCCATCGTCATGAGAGGCCCGGCGAGGAGATGCGTGCCTCGATGTGAGCGATATTGAGTTGGCCACGCCCAGCCAATAACATATAACCCTGTACTTACCTGCATCAAAAATGGGCCGTGTGGAGACTCCTGGGAGAGAAGGGGAGGGGTCGGTAGGGCCAGCTGGTCGCTTCAAATACTGGTTCGGGGAACCCGATGCAAATTTAACATCCGGTTCACCCAAACCGGTCCGAACCAGTAGAATCCCATCCCCTGATTGTAACTTTGAATGGTCACTCAATGAACTGTTGTAAATCAAGGATAACCTGAATACAGTACAAATGAGTAAGCTGGCAACTGAAAATGGTGCATGACTATAGGCATAGCATTCCTTAATAGGAACCTTCCAAGTTAATTCTTAAAAACTTCACCTGCCACGATCCTGAGCTGGTCTGTTCCTGGCTCCTCAGGAAGTCCTCCACCAGGGCCACCGCCTGGGGACAGGTGTCTGGCCTCCTGGCTTGAATCCAGCTCCGCAGCTCCGGTGGGAGGCTGACCAAGAACTGCTCCAAGATCAGCAGCTCCAGGATCTGCTCCTTGGTGCGTCTCTCTGGCCTCAACCACTGGAGGCAGAGCTGGTGGAGTTGGCCGTAAAGCCTCCCGGGGTCTCCCACCTCCTGGCAGCAGAACTGCCGAAAATGCTGGCGTTGCATCTCCGTCCTCAGGGCTTCCCCTCGCAAGATGGCGGCCTTGACTTTCCAATAATCCTCTTGGTCTCGGTCTTCCAGGGTTTGGAAGGCCTCTTCCGCTCCTCTGCTCAGAGCTGGCCGGAGATGAGCCATCCATTCTCCTCTGGGCCAGTGGCAGGCTGTGGCCACCTGCTCAAAGGAAGCCAGGAAGGCCTTGGGGTCTTCCCAGGGGGAGGCCTCTGACATCATCACGGGGTTTCCACCTCTTCCGGGATGGAGCGTCCTCAGAAACTCCTGCCACTGGGCCTCCCAGCGCTGTTTTCTTGCTTTGCAAGATTCCCCTTTGTTCTCACAGGATGCTCCCTGTCCCAGCTGCCTGATCCTTCCTTCTGACGTAAGAGGGGTGCTGGCTTTTTCGGATTCTTCTGGTCCCACTTCTAATTTGGGCTCTACCGAAACGCCCTCCTTCATTGCTTTCATTCCCAGTGGAAGACTTCAGGGTGGACCTAACCCCCCCAAAATAGAATAGAAAATAAGAATAGAATTGAATAGAACAGAAAATTAGAATAGAATATAATAAAATATAAGAATAAGAATAGAAGAATAGAAAATTAGAATAGAATAGAAAATAAGAGTAAGAGAATAGAATAGAATAGAAAATTAGAATAAAAACAAAATAGAATAGAATAGAAAATTAGAATAGAATAGAAAATAAGAATACTAATAGAATAGAATAGAGAAAAAGAATAACAATAGAATAGAAAATTAGAATAGAAAATTGGAATAGAATAGAAAATAAGAATACTAATAGAAAAGAATAGAATAGAAAATAAGAATAACAACAGAATAGAAAATTAGAATAGAATAGAAGAATAAGAATAGAAGAATAAGAATAGAATACAGAATAGAATAGAATTCTTTAGTGGCCAAGTGCGATTGGACACACAAGGAATTTGTCTTTGCTGCATAAGCTCTCAGTGTACATAAGAAAAAAACATATATTCTTCAAGAATCATACGATATGACACTTAATGATATTTATAAATCACTAATAAGCAATCAAATCATACTAGGAAACAAAAGTGCACAGTTGTACATTCACAATTTTGTGGGATTTTAATCTCTCAGCCCAAGAAGCCATCGTACAAGTAATCCTCGTTTTACAGCTGCAATTGAGCCCCAAAATTTAGGTGGCTAAGTGAGAAATTTGTAAAGTGAGTTTTGCCCCTCCTCCTTTTGCGACTTTTATTGCCGCGTTTGTGAAGGAAACAGCTGCCCTTGTTAAATTGGTCCCGCAGCTGTTAAGGGAATCTGGTCCCCTCCCTTGATTTGACTTGTCCCCAGGTCGTAAAAGAGAATCCCCTAACCCTGGGACACTGCAACCGTCATAAATAAGAGTCACTTGTCAAGCATCTGAACGTAAATCACACTCAGAGATGCCTGAAATGATCGTAAGTGTGAAAAATGGTCATAAGTCACATTTTTCCGTGCTGTTATAACTACAAATGGTCTTGTAACATCTTGAATTTCCAAAGACCTACGCAAGGGTCCTCTTTGTAGACTTCAGTTCAGTATAGTTCAGCTTAGTTTACTTTATTGTCCTTGCACCTTGTGCAACGAAATCAAACACCATCTTCAGTGCACATCCTGACCATGAAAATAAACGCAAACACACATTGAACCGAAAACCCCCGACACCGCACCAACATTGCACTATACAGCAGAATTCAATCTAGTTACTACCCTGGGATAGAAGCTGTTTTTCAGCCTATTTGTCCTTGTTTTTATTATTCTGTACCGTCTGCCAGGTGGTAATAGTTCAAAAAAAGGGTTCCCGGGATGAGATGGTTCTTTGAGAATGTTTTGAACTTTCTTAAGGCAGCGGGAGCTATAAAGCTCTTCCAAAGAGGGGAGAGGGCAACCCATGATCCTCTGGGCAATGACATTAACCCTCTGGAGCGCTGTCCTGTCTGCCACTGTGCAATTGGCAAACCATACAGAGGTGCAGTAAGTTAAGATACTCTCTATGGTGCAGCCGTAGAAGGTCACCAGCAGTTTTTCATTCAGTTGTTGTTTTCTGAGAAGTCTCAGGTAGTATAATCTCTGCTGGGCCCTTTTGACCAGGGCTGCAATGTGGGCACCCCAGGTCAGGTCCTCTTTTAGGGTAACACCCAGAAACTTAAAACTGGCCACTTGCTCCACTCGGTCTCCATTGATAAGCAAGGGCTGGTCTGATCTGTTCCTTCTATAGTCCACTATAAGCTCCTTGGTCTTACTGGTGTTGAGGACCAAGTTATTGTCGCCACATCATGAAAACAACCGGTCCACCTCCTCTTGGTAGGCAGACTCATCCCCCTCCCCCCGGAGATGAGTCCCACCACTTGTAAGTCTAGGACCATCTTTGGTGGGATGACAGTGTTAGACAGGCACCACAGAGATCCAGATCCAGATCCCCACTGGATCACTGAAGATCCCCTAAAGAACTTGGCCCTCAGTTACTTCAGAAATATGAATTGCCATACCTGTGAAAAAGAACGGTCATAATAACTCACTTGTATTGTAACATTAAACTGTCACTAAATGAACTGTTGCAAGTCGAGGATGACCTGTACTATAGTTTTATTTCTTCCAGGAGGTCTCTCAATTTCCCAGCATTTAAAACCCATCCAAATCCAAACCCACCTGGGTCCTGCTTAGCTTTCCAAAAGAGATACCCACTCGCCACTCTCAGCCTGGAAAGCCCCGAAGGAAAACCTAGGCCACCCCGCCCATATTGGGAGAGAGGGCACCTCCGAACCCATCATCATCCCCGTAGGCGATCGGACCTAGGCCGTGGCTTATGGGCAGAGTGACCCGCCCCAAATCTCCAACCCGAACCTGGCAGGGGACTGGAACGCACCTGTCCGGTGCCCAGCAGTGGCCCGCGGCCACAGGGTGAAGAGGGCTCCGGTTAAGCGCCTCCTTCTCCACCCGCAGCCCACACTGAGCGATGGAGAAGCCGGCTTGGCCCTCCGGGCTTGCCCGGCGGCGGTTCAGGGCTGGCCGGGGAGGACGATCGCCGGCCGCCTCGAAAATCTCCCACAGGGGGGAGAAAAGACTGCGGGAGGCATCCGCTACTCGGTTCCCTCTCGGGCGGATCGCGACGCTTCGCTTCGCCCTTGTTTTCCTCGGGTTCCGGGGCGGACCCGCCGAGGCTTTTTTTTTCTGCCCGTGGCTGGCTCGCCCCCTCCTGGGCGCCGCCGGCCCTCCTCTCCGGCCCGTTGCGAAGCGAAGGAGCCTGAGATCGGGCCGGATCGGACGATCCCGCCGGCTTTCCCGACGCCGGGCGTTGCACTCAGGAGTTCATCCGTGTTTTAAATGGGAGGAGCAAACCTTCCGTGTCAGAGGGATACAATCAGAGGGATACAATCCAGATCAAGGGAGGTACTAATACCACTTTGTAAAGCCTTAGTAAGACCACATCCAGAGTACAGCATCCAATTTTGATCACCACATTACAAACAAGAAAACAGTGGTGGGATTCAAACGTTTTTAGTACCGGTTCTGTAGGCATGGCTTGGTGGGCATGGTGTAGCTTGGTGGGCGTGACTTGGTGGCCATGGCAGGGGAAGGTTACTGCAAAATCTCCATTCCCTCCCCACCCCACTAACCTGCTTTCCAGCTCCATTCTCCTGTGCAGGGCAACGAAAGAAGACCCAGCCGATCAACTGGGACTCTGGAGACAGAGAATAGTTGGGGGAGGCGCCAGTCAGAGGTGGGATTTACCGGCTCTCCAGAAGTGGTCAGAATCTGCTGAATACCACCTCTGCTTCAGACCAGTGGTGGTATTCAAATTTTTTTACTACCGGTTCTGTGGGTGTGGCTTAGTGGGCGAGGTGTGGCTTGATAGGCGTGGCTTGGTGGGCATGGCAGGGGAAGGATACTGTAAAATCTCCATTACAACCCCACCCCACTAACCTGCTTTCCAGCTCCTTTTTCCTGTGCAGGGCAACAAAAGAAGACCCAGCTGACTTGGGAGGCAGAGAATAGATGGGGGTGGGGACAATCAGAGGTGGCATTTACCGGTTCCCCAGAACTAGTCAGAACCTGCTGAATACCACCTCTGATTGTTGAGACTCTAGGAAAAAGTACAGAGAAGAGCAACCAGGATGATTAGGGGGACTGGAGACTAAAACATATGAAGAACAGTTACAGGAACTGGGTCTGGCTAGTCTAGTGAAAAGAAGGACCAGGGGAGACATGAGAGCAGTCTTCCAATATTTGAGGGGCTGCCACAGAGAGGAGGAGAGGGAGGGTCAAGCTATTTTCTAAGGCACCTGAAGGCCAGACAAGGAATAATGGACGGAAACTGAACAAGGAGAGATTTAACCTGGAAATAAGGAGAAACTTTCTGACAGTGAGAACAATCAACCCATGGAACAGAAGTTGCCCTCGGAAATTGTGGGAGCTTCATCACTGGAGGCTTCAAAGAAGAGATTGGACTGCCATTTGTCAGAAATGGTGTAGGGTTTCCTGCTTGGGGGGGCGGGGGGTTGGACTAGATGACTTACAAGGTTCCTTCCAACTCTGATTATCTGTTAAAACACTTTCTGACAGTGAGAACAATCAACCAATGCTTTGCTTTCAGAAGTTGTGGGAGCTTCCTCATTTGAGACTTTCAAGAAGAGATTGAACTGCCATTTTGCTTGGGGGGGGGGGGGGGTTGGACTAAATGACCTACAGGATTCCTTCCAACTCTGTAATCTGTGTCCTTTAGATATAAAGAATGGTTGCAGGAATTGGGTATGTCTAGTCTAATTTTTTTTTTTTAAAAAGGACTGGGGTGACATGATTAACACTGTTCCAATATTTGAGGGGTTGTGTGATGACTGGGGCATGGCACAAAAGCAAGAAAGTCACAAAAGTAAGTAAAGTTCCTTTAATACCTCCAACTTGGCCCCCAATGTCCAGTTATCATCGGCTGCAGAAAAAACACTCTCAAGAACAGTTTTTAAAGGGAAGCAATTCAGTCAGAACGCAAAGTACATATAAATTATAAATAAAAACCAACATGAGGCAATTAAATGGTTAACCCGGCAAATCAGGAGACATGGAAACAGGGTTTTCCTTGAAATGAAATGCCCCGAACCGAAGTCCAAAGCACTCTTTTATTTAGCAAAAGCAAGATTACACAATATCAGCCAAGCAACAATAATACAAAGTCAGTTCATTAAAATCAGTTCATTCCGTTACCTCATAGTTCCAGATAAGACCACATTCCTGACTCTCTTTGAAGCATCTCTCTTTGAAGCAACTCCCCTGTTCCAGCAGCCTACTGATAATAACTTTCACCAATTAAGCATGAGTTGAATATAAGTTGAATATGTCATAACACATTGAGCATCATTAATCAGAACAATTAATCCCACATCTCCCCCTTTTCTATTTCATGACCATCACGAGCATAATAAGTAGTAACATGAATTTCTTGCTTAACGTGAAAAAGTCCTTTAGCCATACCTATTAGAGAAGGCAGGCATTGAATACAACAGCAAACACTTACTAGAGCAACCAGTATCAAGATGATCGACATAGCCATCCTTCGGATCCAAGACCCATCCGGCAGCCAGGACCACATGGCTCCCCATATGTCTACGGTACCAGAACCAGTCCCTACCAAAGGATTCTGAGCAATCATTTCTTCCATAGTGTGTACTGTGTGAGAAATATTGAGTTCATTATCATGGATATATACACAACAATGTGAATGTAATAAAGCACAAACCCCTCCTTTAGAAGCCAGAATAATATCTAAAGCATAACGATTTTGCAAAGCTACTTTTCGTACTTCTGAAAGTTCCTGATTAACCAGTTTCAAAGCAAAGATAGTTTCATTAAACATAGCCATAGTCCAGTTATTGAGTAAATGTAAATCACGGTAGTTCATAGCCACACCCAAAGGTGGTAGTATTCCACGACTGAGCTGAGTGTCCCAATGGAAACCAATCGGGCTAGCTTCAACATCCCGACGATTTCGCAGTCGACCAGCAGGTAATACATCAGTCTTATAGATAGCAGGAATCACATAACCCATGGTGCAAACACCAGACCAAGTTTTTGGTAAACCAAATTGGACCGGACCATTCCACCTGTTGAGCGGATGTCAACTCTGCTAATGTCTGAAGAAGTGCTACTTGCTGACATGCAAATTTAATTGTGTCCTTAAAGGCATTACAAAAACCATCACTATTATTCCACATAACGGTTTGATTGCACAGCTGGTAATCTCCCATGTTGGTATCATTTGATCGATTAAAACAAACCAAAGCAGCTTCAAAAAGTACTATGTCCACAGCCGGGGTAGAATTAAAAGAAACGTGAGAGATATTGTAAATTGTTGAGTTATCGTTCCACCCAGAATCATTAAGTGGGATGGCATGCAAAGGTAGTCCCCCACGAGAGGTGCCCGGGATATGCATGCACAGCCAACATCTAGTCAGATTGAGGTCTTTCGCTGTCCTCGCCAGATCGTTCAGGAATACATTTTTCCGCCATATCTCCGTTCCCAGCATCCCGGGTCTTTTGATCTGGCCCACAAGGTTTTGGGTGGTAAGGGCGAACACAGCGGCCAGGCACCCAACGAATACCATTTTCATTTTCCACTGCAGCATATCCGCGGCCCCACGTAATAAGTTTAAATGGGCCGCACCACGTAGGGTCTGGGAGAAACCGAGCCCAGACCAGAGGGCGATTTTCTGTGGAAGAAACAGAAGAAGGGAAAAACCGGTCTGCCGCTGTAGCTGGAGGCGAGCCGGTGGGAGTTAGAAAATTTAAAGAATATAAAGCAATATTGAGAGTGTCTTGTATTCCTGGAAGTCCCGGGGAATTCCCCCTTTGTTGTTGTTTAAATTTTTCGAGCATGCGTTTTAAAGTGCCATTTGCTCGCTCGCAAATTGCCTGTCCTTGCGAGTTATAGGGAATGCCAAATTTATGACAAATTGACCAACGATCACAAAATTGAGCAAAGTTTGAACTAGTATAGGCAGGACCATTATCTGTTTTTAGCTCCTTAGGTGGCCCTGAGGAGGCAAAAGTGCGAAGACAATGATTAATGACATGCTTAACAGTCTCCCCCCTTTGTGGGGTAGCCATAATAAACCCAGAAAATGTGTCAATACTAACATGTAGATATTTCCACGGGGCAAAGGAGGGATACTGCGTGACATCCATTTGCCAAAGGGCATTACGGTGCAAACCCCTAGGGTTTACTCCCATGGGTATAGCTGTAGCAATTTTACTACAGGTAGGACATTGCTGGACAATTGCAGCAGCTTCTGTAGCTGAGAGGCCAAATTGTTTAATAAGGGCTTTTGCCCCTTGATGGAAGTAAGAATGGCTGTCCCACGGAGTTGTTTTAGATAAATGTAAGTGCTCCACGCGTGTGGAGGCATCAGCTCGCTGGTTTCCTTCAGCAAGGATTCCAGGTAAATTGGAATGACTACGCATATGCCCAACAAAATAAGGACATTTACGCTGTTCTAAAATTTGTTGGTACGATAAGAAAAGAGCAAGTAGCCCTTCCTCCGTTCCTGGGGATACATATGCCCCTGTGAGGCATATAGTTAAGTTGTAAACATATTGACTATCCACAATTAGATTAAATGGCGTGTCAGGAAAAGTTTGAAAAGCCAACATAGCAGCGGCCAATTCTGCTCGTTGAGCTGATTTTTGAGGGGGGGTAATTTTCGTATGCCACTTCTCGTTTAGTTTCCATACGCACGCACCATATGTTTTTCCTCCATCCACAAATAAGGTCAAAGCATCTGGGAGAGGAAAAGAGCAGCGAACTTCTTCCAAAATTATATGTGTATTGGTGACAATGGACAATCTATGATCTGATGGTAAATGATAAGCAAAAGTACCTTGCCAATTTGCTAAAGACAATTGAAGTAGCTCAGAGGTAGCCAAAAGTTTTTCCCATAAGTGAAGCCGAAAAGGAACATAAATAATAATAGGTTCAATGCCCATTAATTTAAGGCATCGGAATCGACCCCTTAAAATCAAAGTGGATAAGGTATCTTCTCCTGTGGAGACAGATTTTTTCCCAACATGGCCTAAGTGCAGCCACTCAAGAAGCAAGGTTTTTTCTGACGTTATCTGCAAAATCACACCAGTAGGCAATCGACCAGGCAATAACGCTAAATGAGGAGGGGCATTTTCCTGACATCTATCTGTCCATTGCTCAGTCAGCCGACGTTCAACCAACCGAACAACTTCTAACTGTTTCTGACTAAGTGATGAAGATTATATAATTTTTCACTGGATAAAGGCCACTGCTCCGTCCACACCGGGACAGAGGATAACAAGCGTAATTTCAAAAGAGTCTCCATAATTCCAACACTATCAATCCTCTACTGTAATGACAGCTTTCAGCTGACTCATCAAATCTCTCCCCCACAAGTTGACATGTAATTGCATGACAATAGGTTTAATTTTCGCTGTTGCACCCCCCTGCTTCAGCGTAGCCGTGAGCCATTTCTCGCTAACCTGAGCCTCTTGGAGACCACCAACACCTCGTACAGCAGGAGTAGCCACTAACGGCCAAAACTTTGGCCACTCAGCCGACCGAACGACTGAGACATCAGCTCCTGTGTCCAACAAACCAGAAAAAGGTTTGCCATTGAGTAAAATTGTCATGATTGGTTTATAGGCTGCTATCTGTTTAGTTACTGTTAAAACAGAGCTCTCAAAACTGTTCTCATCAGTAGATCCAAAACCTCCCTCCCCCCTTATTCTAGCTGAATCTCCAGGGGGGGTTACACAGGGCAGCAATATTAACTGAGCCACTGCCATCCCTTTAGGTAGAGAAACAGGAGTATTTGCATGAAGCTGCACCTTGATAATTCCTTCATAATCAGCATCTATCACTCCTGGGACTACAAAAACTCCTTTCTTCCCTGCCGATGATCGTGGTAAAACCAAACCAACCGTACCTTCCGGCAGAGGCCCTTTCATTTCTGTGCTAACTACTTCAATTAAACCTGGAAAAGTCAATGAACATGGGGTGGCAAGCGGCAAATCTATGCCCGCAGAATGAGCAGTTGCAGGTTTATGGCTTAAGCAACCACTATTAGACTTATCTTGGCAGAGTTCCTTATTTATTCCTGGATTTGTTTCCGGGGGCTCTGCCACCTCCCCCTGAGTCAGTTTTTTTGTTGTGACATTGAACGACATTGATTCGCCCAATGATACCCCTTCTTGCATTTTGGACAGACTGTTTTTGGCTTACTTAGTTGTCCCTTACGACCTCGATGTTGGCCACCACCAGGGGCCCGGCACTGAGCTTTGAAGTGACCAGGCTTCCCACAATTAAAACAATTTCCCTTCCCTTGCAAGGTTCCTCGAGTCATTGCTGCAGCCAGGGCATCCATTTGATGGAGCTGGCTTCCTACAGCAGCACAAGCTTCAATCATCTGCGCAATTTCCTTCGGTCCTGTAGCTATCAAGGGCTTCAAAATAGCCTTACAGTCTGCATTAGCATTTTCTACGGCTAATTTTTGGAGTAATTCTGCAGCTGCCATATCATTATCCACCGATCTTTCAATTGCAGTTTTCAATTTAGTAATAAAATCCTGAAATGGCTCAGCATTTCCCTGCTTAATGGTAACAAAACTGCGAATGGAGCTACCTCCAGCCTCATCTACTTTAGTAAACGCAGCCAACACACAAAGGTTAATCATAGGGAAAACATTATTTGCCAAATTATCTTGTTGTGACTCAACTGTACTAAACTGATCAGCACCATATAACTGATCGGGTGTAATGTTTGCTGTTCCCCTAGCTATTGCCTGTTGTCTATATTGAAAATCCCAAACAATATATTGGCCGGAGGACAAGATCATTCTGGCCAAAGCTTTCCAATCCTCCGGTATCATCATTCGACCAAATGCCAAAGCTTCCAGCAAAGCAGTTGTATATTTACTTTTTAACCCATAATCTTTTACTGCTGTGGTAATTTCCCGGAGAGTTCTTAATTCTAAAGGACGCCAGATACGTTCCTCATTTCCGAGTCTATCCATTTCTACAACAACAGGGAAAGCGGAGACCGGAAGATTGATTAATTCCTCCGGAGACAGCTCCCCATTCTCCATTGCCTTTTCAAATCCAGCGTCCACCGCATTTTTCACTCCGCGAGGGGCTAGCGAAAGCTCGCTAAGAGCAGGGGCAGAAGGAGGGAGCAGCAGCCCATGATTACGAACCGCTGTGGTATCAGCTGGCTGAACAAGAACCGGTTGATAGGGAGGTGGGTGAATGACAGAGTCAGGAAGGGGCTGCAATAAGGGATTATTTTGAATTTGCAATGCCTCAATTAAAGAACGCCATGTACAGAGTATGGGTGCAGGGGCGCGAGGCGCATTGTGTAAGGCCTCGCCTATCTTTCTCCATGTAGACACCTTCGTACTTCCTGACAAAGGGTAATAGGACATATGTTCCCATACATATTTCAAAAGTTCCTTAATCTCTTTTCCCTTAACTTGCCGAGCTTTCCCAGCTGAGTTAAACTGAAAGTAATTTCGCTTACCTATCTCTTTCAATTCCCTGACGTGCTCTTCTTGAGCCTGAGATAGATCATTCCCCATACTTACGATGAATCAGACGCGGTCCAGCCGTGTACCTGATGAAAGCGCTTAAGCCAATGCCTGGCGAAGGATGGGGACAAAGCGGACGTATCCTTTAAGAATCACGTCGGGGGTCACCACTTGAGGCAATTAAATGGTTAACCCGGCAAATCAGGAGACATGGAAACAGGGTTTTCCTTGAAATGAAATGCCCCGAACCGAAGTCCAAAGCACTCTTTTATTTAGCAAAAGCAAGATTACACAATATCAGCCAAGCAACAATAATACAAAGTCAGTTCATTAAAATCAGTTCATTCCGTTACCTCATAGTTCCAGATAAGACCACATTCCTGACTCTCTTTGAAGCATCTCTCTTTGAAGCAACTCCCCTGTTCCAGCAGCCTACTGATAATAACTTTCACCAATTAAGCATGAGTTGAATATAAGTTGAATATGTCATAACACATTGAGCATCATTAATCAGAACAATTAATCCCACACCAACACAAACCACGCTGCAGCAATTAACGAGACAGGCAGGATAACAAATTGCAGATTTCAAAAGATAACGAAACACACAGTGTCAGAATCCAGATAAAACTTCACAAAGATAATGCACACTTTGCTTCCAGCAAGGCTCTGTGTGCAATCATCCTCTTTATCCTATTTTCCCAGCTGCAGTTAATGAAGGGAATCAGGGCCCTTTTCTCCCCCATAAGTCACGTTGCTCCCTTCTTTGTTCCTCCCTGCGTGCCCTAGGATAAAGAAGGGGTGGCCCTGAGTCTTCCTCTGAATGCCCAGCCGGACTGTGCCCTTCCCCAGTTTCCTTCACAGCCACCAGACTCACCCTCCCACTCCCTCTCAGCTGCTCCCCCTCCCCCTCGGAATCAGATTCCAACAGGGGCATGAGGGTCCCTCAGGGGTCTGTGCTCTCGCCCCTGCTGTTCAACATTTATGTGAAGCCGCTGGGTGAGATCATCCGTGGTTTTAGGGTAGAGTTCCATCAATATGCTGATGATATTCAGTTATACATTTCTACCCCAGGCCACCCCAACGAAGCTGTTGAAATGATGACCCGGTGCCTGGAGGTCGTGCGGAGTTGGATGAGTTTAATCAGGCTCCGACTCAACCCTACCAAGACTGAGCGGTTGTGGTTTCCTGCGCCCAGATACAGCCGGCTTATTCCATTGCTGGCTGTGGGGGGAGAAATTTTGGCCCTCACAGAGAGGGCTTGCAATCTTGGTGTCCTCCTGGATGTACGGCTGTCGTTGGAAGATCATATAGTGGCCGTCGCCAGGGGGGCTTTTTATCAGGTCTGACGGATCTGCCAGTTGCGGCCTTTTCTGGATCGGGACACACTTCGCACAGTCACTTCTGCCCTCGTCATCTCCCGTCTAGACTATTGCAATGCTCTCTACATGGGGCTCCCCTTGAAGAGCATCTGGAGGCTTCAGCTGGTGCAGAATGCGGCCGCGCGGGTGATTTTGGGGGCTTCTCGGAGCTCCCATATTACATTGCTCCTGTGCAAGCTGCATTGGCTTCTGGTGGCCTTCCAGGTGCGATTCAAGGTGTTGGTGGTCATCTTTAAAGCGCTCCATGGCTTGGGACCCGGGTACTTACAGGACCGCCTGCTGCCGCCATCGGCCTCCCGCTGGCCGATGCGCTCTCACAGAGTGGGCCTCCTTGGGGTGCCATCAGCTGGGCGATGCCGGCTGGCGGCCCCGAGGGTGCGGGCCTTCTCTGTGGGAGCCCCTTCCCTTTGGAATGAGTTACCCCCAGAGATGCGGACTATCCCTGACCTGCGAACCTTCCGGCGCGCATTGAAGACCCATCTTTTCCAGCAAGCCGGTCTGGCCTAGTACTATTGGAAGGTTTTAATTTTGTAATTTTTACCCTGTTTTATTATTTATTATAGTCTTAATCTCTCAGCCATAAATTTAATTCATTTTTAATCTATTTTTAAACTTTATATTTGATATTGTATTGTTTTAGTTGGGCTGTGCTCTGCCCTGAGTCCCAATTTGGGAGAGGGGCCGGTATATAAATAAAATAAATAAATAAATAAATAAATGACAGGCTGCCACAAAGAAGAGGGGGAAGAGCCATTCTCCAAAGCTCCTGGAGGCAGGACAAGAAGCAACGGATGGAAACTAACAAAGGGAGATTCAATCAAAATATAAGGAGAAATCTCCGGACAATAAGAACAGTTAACCAATGGAACGACTTGCCTCCAGAAGCTGTCGCTGCTCCATCACGTATAGCCACTTGTTTGGAATTGCATAGGTAGTCCTCAACTTATAACAGTTTGCTTAGTGACCGTTCAAAGTTACAACAGCATAGAAAAAAGTGACTGACAAAACATTTTTCACACTCACCTGGAAACCCAACTTGTAATATATAAGCCATCTCACCGTTCTGAGTCCTGATGGGAATTCGTTTCCAGTTCTTCAGTAATCTGTGTTACCTGTCTCTGAATTGTTCCAGTCTGTCTAAATTAGACTTTCTCAATCTTGCCACCTTGGGGATGTGTGGACTTCAACTCCCAGAATTCCCAGTCTTCAAACATCCATGCTGGCTAGGGAATTCTAGGAATTGAAGTCCACTCTTCTTTAAGTTCCAAGGTTGTGAAATGGGTGCCAAGTGATTGCAACACCCATTTTGTGCACGGAGTAGCACAAAACGTCCTGGTCTAAATTTTTCTTCAGAGCTGAAACCCAGAGTGGAAAAACAGCCTCTTGAAGGAGCTGGACAGCATCTCAGCCAAGCAGAATAAGGATGATTTTCCATAATTTGAAAACACTGATCGAAAGGGTGAATACGAAAATAGCCAATCCCGGTTCAAAAACTGGGAGAGTCAGAGATCAGAATGTTTTGTGCTGCTCGGTTCACAAAAAGGGTGTTGCAAGAACTTGGCGAGGCAACAGAGACAAATCTCTGGTGGGAGGATCTGTTTGCCAAAAGTTGGGTCTGAATCTTGAGGACAAGTATCGGACAGGATTTGGTTCCACACACAGCTAAAGCAAGAATCCATATTACAGAAGGCTAAGCTAAGAAATGTTTCATGTTGCTTTTTCCTGTTATCTAAGCATCACCTAGACCAGGGCTCTTCAACCTTGGCAACTTTAAGACTTGTGGACTTTATAACTCCCAGAATTCCTCAGTCAGCTGAGAGCAAAAAGGGAATAAAATCACTCAACAATCACTTTTTTTAGCAAAGGAAATTGTGGTTGTAAGTTGAAAACTACCTGTACAGGAATTCTGACAACTTACACATTGTGACAGGTGGCTGAGTTGACATTTCATCATGAAAATGCCTTCATTTTTTATTATTTATTATTTATGGATTTCTTATGCCGCTCATCCCCCTTACAAGGATACTCTGGGCGGCTTCATTGCACATTTCTTTCATCTTCTGGAAAGGTGTGAAAAAGAGTTCACACTTGCTTATACAACGGCCCCTGAACACACAGCAAACTGAGAACCAAGGAGTGATTTTTCTCACCTCAGGGAAAATAGATCAGAAAATTCAATGAATTGCAGCATTATTTGTATTATTATTCTTAATGGAGGGCTCTGCACCTTTCCAATTGGAAGCAGCTGGAAATATGGAGACTGCAAAGCATTGGGAATCCATGAGGAATTTCGCCAGTGAGAACCGATTTGGGAGAATCCCACAGCATGAATTAACAAACGAAGGGCTGAAACCAACAGCCTTTTACTCCAGTACATAGTACCATATCGCTTTATTTAATACAGAAATATGAGATTCACTGGTAAATAGTCCACCAGCTTTCCAAGCAAAATTTCAGAAGGAGAGCTTGAAGTATTCTTGCACTGGCTTCGTAGGGAACTCTTTCTGAGCCACATGGAGGATAGTTTTTGGGAGAAAGTATAAAGCTGTTGTACTATTATTATAATAGTACCGGTAGTAGTAGCATAAAACTATCACAATATAACTTTTACACTATTGTTTCTCAAGCAACTTTAAATGTATGGATTTCATTTCCCAGACTTCCCCAGACAGCACTGCTGGCTGAGGAATTCTGGGAGTTGAAGTGCACACATCTTCGAATTGCTAAGTTTCGGAAACAAAAGATTTACAGCAATCCTCTTAAAACTATCCAAAAAAAAAAAAAAAATTCTCATTAGTGATATTGTTTCATTGACACTTCTCAACAAAACCTAACCCTTTACAGGTTCCCAATTTCTTCTTTATATTTTTGCTCATAAAATCATAGTGCGTGTTAAATTGTTGTCCCCCCCCATATTTTAACTTAAAAGCATTAAATTATAATTATTTTTATGCAAGTGTAAGGACTTGGGTATATGCTTATTTGTACTGTTAATATCGGACGTGTTTATATATTTCATACATTTATACTGTTTTCTGAACAGGTTGGCAAATCTGCAAATCATGAAATCGAACAGTTACAAGTTCTATTTTATATTATAAATCTCTAACATATATATATATTTTAATATAAGAGGAGCAAAGCCTATTATAGCCAGAACTGTTACATTAAGGATTCACAATGAATTTCTCTTTTTCCACCTCAAAGATGAAGAGTTAAAATAGAATCCATGCTAAAAACTGAAATGTAGAGAGATTTAATTAAGGACTTCCTAAAGCTTAAATCATAAGTATTGTACAGAAAGATTAAAATAAGTAACTTAATTAAAAGGTGTGAAAATTAGCTGGTTCGTGTATGAGACAAGGTAGAAATTCTAAGAATATTTTTTCTAGTAAAAAGGATAATGAGAGAAAATTTGGAAAAGATTTCCAATTGTTTTAGATTAAATCTACTAAGCTTCAAACAAGTTTTGACTTTCTTCACTTAATTTTTCTGAATGTTAACACTTTGGAGCCTTCCTTTAATAAGAAACATAAACTTTCAATTTTAAAATGTTTGTAACACTTAAAAAGATATTTACTTTGCTACAGTCAATCCATTTACCCAACCTTAAGGGTTATTTTGTTTTTAGTAAAACATTATGCTTCAGAATTATTTTCATGTTCCATTTTAATTCTTAGATTTTCCCAAGTTTTAGGTAAGGCTTGAAAGCCAAACATAGGAGAAATGGATGAAGTTACCTTAAAGACAACAAAATGTGATGGCTACATTTATGACACCTGAATACTGTCTGGAAATCTCAATGAGAGAAGACTATTAAGGAGAATGGAAATCAAATAAATGATTTGACATTTCAGTCTGATGAATAATTTAATTTGGACAATTGTTTCTGACTAAAGGTATCTCAGAAAGGCATCTCAGAAGGTGTCTGAGAAATTGGAGACGTCTGTCTCAGGTGTTAAGTTCGGCACTCACTATTTCCCCAATATGCTCCATTTTTCTTTATGCTGTTGAACTCTGCCGTTAAGGAAGCTTCTCAAAACAGATGGGAGCTTTTACCTCAATTGAACAGAAGACTCTTGGTCTGTCCATTGGAGTAGCAGATGGGAATTGTTACCTCTGTTTGCCCAGAATATGGGCAGGGGGATGGTTAGGATTTGGTATGCTTCTACTGGGTTTGCCACCGGTTGGTCAACATGCCTTCATATCTGGCACTGAAACTGATTCATTTCCGATGGTTTCACCTTTGTTGTAGGGTTTATTTCACACTGGGTTTTCATTGCTTTTCTAAGTTTTGCTGACAGGCGTGTCAATTATGTCAGTTTTGGGGGCAGGATGGATTTAATCGGTGAATTGAAATGGGTTACGCTACCACCGACCAGCAATGGCCCCCTTATTGGTGCTCCTAGGAGCAACTGAAGATCAAAGGAAGGAAGAAAAGAGGCTCCCATTCATTCATTGGAGCTCAAGTTCATATTGGCAGGGGCTCCTGGGGTTTGAAGCATCCCCAAGGCCTCCTCCCTGCAGGCCTGATGCAGGGAGGGCACGATCTGTCTGCTGAAGGTGGTACAGGATGGGATTTTATAGTTGGGGGCAAGCAGCTTCAGGAGGTGCTGAAAACCTGCCTCTTCCACCATGCTGAAGGGTTGGTCGTCCAGAGCCATCATCTGGGCGATAGCACGGGTCACTTCCGAAGGCTTCGGACCAGGCTGCCTTTTAGCGGGCGACTTCTGCTTCGTCCAGCACTGGGGCAAAGCACTTGGCATCAGGACAGATCCGTTCGACTTGCTGCTGGTCGGCAACATGGCCTGCGTCGTGGCGATGGCAGCCAGAACGATGTTGCCGTGATGCCTCTGCAGATGTTTCAGCAACCCAGAGGTTGAAAAATGTTTGGAGTTCTTGCCGCGGCTAACCCGTCTCTTGCAGTGGGTGCAGATGCCGTAGCAGGGGTCCTCGGAATCCAACTCAAAGTGGTCCCACACCACGCTGTGCTCCGGACCGCTCCGGGGCTTCTTGGCTGGAGGTGGGTGGCCTGGGAAGGCTTCCGGGATCTCATGACCGGCCTCTCTAGGAAAGCGGGAGGAATTCAGAACGGGAGTTCTCTGGTATCTCTTCCAAGGAACTTCTCCCAGCTCGAAACATTCCTTCCCTGCCCCGACGGGCGATCCATCCTGGGGCTCTCGTGACTCAGAGCGTCCTTCCAGCCTCTCATGTTTGACAGGCACCTGGTCGTAGCCAATCCGTGGCCCCATCCTGGAGCTATCCTCTCTTTCGGCTTCTCCACACTGAGGAATCTCCACCTTGATGTAATCTCCCATTTCGTCCCCTAAAGAAACAAAGAGGGACTTTGCTTATCCTTTTTCACCAGAAGCAAAAAACCTATTAGGACAGGGATCCCCAGCACCTGGTCCCTGGATTGGCATCGGGTTGTGGCATGCCAGAAACCAGGCCGTGAAAACAGGCATAAGCCCCATCCAGGAGATGCAGGCAGCATGTGAAATCCTGCCCCCTCCAGTCCATGGAAAAACCTTTCCTGCCTAGGCAGGGGGTTGGACAGGGGTGGGATTCAATTTTTTTAACAACCGATTCTGTGGGCGTGGTTAGAATGTTAACAACCGGTTCTAGCGAATAGGTGCGAACCTGTAGAATCCCACCCCTGGGGTTGGACTAGAATAGAATGGAATTCTTTATTGGCCGAGTGTGATTGGACACACAAGGAATTTGTCTTGGTGCAAATGCTCTCAGTATACATAAAAAGAAAAGATACATTCGTCAAGAGTCAAGAATCATAAGATATAGCACTTAATAATAGTCATAGGGTACAATAAGCAATCAAATCATACTAGGAAGCAGTCCATATAAACTGTAAGGATACAACTGTAAGGATATGGTCATACAGTCTGATGCCTGATTTTTACTGATTTAACTTGATGCCTTCACGGCTACATCAAACTGGCTCTCACTGCGTTTCTTTTTTTCTTTCTTTTGTTTTGTGAAACCATATCAAGTCATTTAGAGTGGGCCAGACTAGAAATTGAAGGAAGAGAACGGAAGGGGAAAAGGGGAAAAAAAGAAAGATGGAGGAAGGGAGGAAGGAAAAAGAAAACAGAGTTAGAAGGGACCTTGGAGGTCTTCTAGTCCAACCCGCTGCACAGCAGGAAATCCTGTACCATTTCAGACAAATGGTTGTCCAATCTCATCTTAAAACTTCAAGCATTGCAGCATTTACAACTTCTGCAGGTAAGTTCAGCAACAGAGAGGTCAATGTCTAGAATACTCTACCTGACTCTGTGGTTTCTTCCCCAAACCCCAAAAACTTTAACCTTAGACTGTCTACTATTGACCTCACCCCTTTCCTAAGAGGTCTGCAGGGGGTGTGCATAAGCGCACCAACGTGCCTACCGTCCCTGTCCTATTGTTTATTTTATATTTTATTTTTCTTATATGTATCCATGTATTCATAATTATGTTTTTACTTATACCTATTATCTCGTAAGCAATTGACAAAAATAAATAAATAAAAATAAAGTTGTCCCACTGATTAATTGTTCTCACTGTCGTGAAATTTATCCTTTGTTCTAGGCTGGTTTTCTCCTTTATTGGTTTCCACCCATTGCTTCTTGTCCTGCCTTCAGGTGCTTTGGAGCAGGGGTCGCCAACCTTTTGGACCTCAGGGACCACCAAACTCATAATTTTAAATCCTGGGGACTATTAATATGAATTTTGACTGACGGTAGCTTGCTGACATTGGTGGGAGAGATAGAGAGAGATCTGTTCCAATCTCTCTCTCTCTCTCTCTCTCTCACACACACACACATACACACATACACACACACAGAGATCCCTCACACATCCCACCCCCTCCAAAGCAGCCACATTCCTGCATTTGAGCTCCATTTGGGAGAGGGAGAGGGAGATCCAATCTAACACAGAGATCCCCCCCGCCCCACACACACACTCCAAGGCAGCCATATTCTTAACCTGCTTAGAAGAGGAAAGAAGTGAAAAAAACATAGATAACAGATAACAGCTAATCAGAATTGGAAGGGACCTTGTATATCATCTAGTCCAACCTCCCCGCCCCGCCGAAGCGGGAGACCCTACACCATTTCTGACAAATGGCAGTCCAATCTCTTCTTGAAAGTCTCAAGTGACAGCTTGGTAGCCAGGCAAGTTCCCCCCCTCCACTCTTTCCCCCCAACCCCTCACTACCTCTTCTTGTTCCAATGCAAGCCTTGTGTTCCCGCAGGCCGGCCACGTGGGCGGCACGGCCTTGTGTTCTTGCGCAACCTGGGTTAATTGCTTTGGGAGGTGATATTTCTCTGCGGACCATCAACATTTTCTCACAGATCACCAATGGGCTGTGGCCCACCAGTTGGCGACCACTGTTTTGGACAATCGCTTGACTCCCTCTTCTTGGTGGCAGCCCCTGAGATATTGGAAGACTGATATCATGTCTCCCCTGGTCCTTCTTTTCATTAAACTAGACATCCTCAATTCCAGCAAACATCTTTTACATATGTTTTAGCCTCCAGTCCCCTAATCATCTCTGTTGTTCTTCTCTGCACTCTTTCTAGAGTCTCAACATCTATTTTACATTGTGGTGACCAAATGGCTTCAAATATCTAAGAGAGAAAAAAAGAGGAAAATTTCCCTGTTTCTTCCCAAGATGCTCATTAACCCACATTAGTGGAAGATTAGGAAGGCAGACCTCTGAATGAAGAAATCTGGATTTCTTTATTTTCTCCAACTAATGTCTCAATTCTCCTTGGTTCTGAGGCAGGAAAAGAGCTCTGAATGCCTTCGCAGATCCCTGCCATGTCTCCCACCGAGAAAGAGGAATCTGGCACCAGGAATGGTTACTTGATGTACCGAGGCAAAAACAGCTCGATCTGAGAGACATATGGCACTCCTGCAATCGGCTCCTTTGCGCCAAGAACAACGTGGCCTTTCCAAACAAGGACAGAAAAATCCATCCCGGGAAGAAAACTGGATGATCTCTGAGCCTGCAATGACTGTCCAACGTCTCTGCCAACAGCTGTCCCCCAGCTCCTCAATCAAGAACAAAAGATCTGAAGGCATCTGACAAATGATGATGAGGTTCCATCAAACCTTCATGGACCAGCTCTTGGCCAGACCAAATGCTCTACCAGATGACAGGAGCCATGGGCTTGTGCGCAGGGAGAGGACAATGGAAATCCAGACACGCTTTGGATCATGCCCCATAAAGACCTCTGAGTTCCTCAAAACTGCAGTTAGGAATACAGTGGAGAGGAAAAAATGGTGGGTGAAGGAGTAGCCATCTTGGACAGGAGAAACAGTGAAGCCACCTGATCCAGACGACCATTGACTGGGCACAATAATCTCTCTATAGAATTGAGAGAGGCTCTGAGCCATCAATAATAAGAGAACTATCTGGTGTAAAGAGCCAGTAATTCTGATTACACCGATTTATTACCAATCATTCCATGTATGTAGCCACAAGTGACTGAATCCAACCCCTCTTGAATTCCGTTGACCCTATCTAACCCCAAGATGGTGCTAATCATTACTTGAGTATATATATATATATATATATATATATATATACAGGCTCTTATATATATATATATATATATATATATACAGGAATCTACTCAAGTAACAATTAGCACCATCTTGGGGTTAGATAGGGTCAACGGAATTCAAGAGGGGTTGGATTTAGTCACTTGTGGCTACATACAGACTCTAGGCTGATTCCTCCTTTGACCCCAGAGTTCTGGCACTCCTTCTCTTACAAGAAAACTCAACTTTCCCATCATATTCACGAGGAAATGTCCAACCTTATCCATTACTATATGGAGGTTGGAGCCCCGTTTCCTGAACTCCCATGTCCTCCAGAAACATTCTGAAAATCTGCAGGCAGTGCCACTCTCTCAGCAACCTGCAAGATTTGAGCCATCCTTGCGGGACCGCCTACTGCCACTATCGGCCTCCCGTCGACCAGTGCGCTCCAATAGGGCGGGCCTCCTTGGGGTGCCGCCAGCTGGACGGCTGGCGACCCCAAGGATGTGGGCCTTCTCTCTGGGAGCACCCTCTCTTTGGAATGAATTACCCCCGGAGATGAGGACCATCTCTGACCTATTAACCTTCCGGCGCGCGCTAAAGACCCACTTATTCCATCAAGCTGGTCTGACCTAGAGTTACTTGCAGGGTTTTAATTGATTTTAAATGTTTTTTTTAGTTTTTAACCTTTGATAGTTTTCATTTTTCAGCCAATTATTTAATTCTTTTAATTCCATTTTAAATATTGTATTTATGTCTGTATTTTTATTCGGCTGTACACCACCCTGAGTCCCGCCGGGAGAGGGGACGGTATAGAAGATCAATTAAATAAATAAATAAACAAATAAACAAACAAACAAATCCAACATCTTTTTCTCCCATCTGTGTTTTAATGGACTGGGGTTGGGGATGGGGTATTTGTTTTGGGGTGTGAAGAGCAGCTGACACCTCTCAATGTGAATAGAAGAGATTGGTTTGGTCTCATCAGGGCTTTTGCTTTTGATCTTGCCTGTTTTAAGGTTCTCACTAGAAAGTAAGCCCCAAATTTCTATTAATTCTTTCCCTTCTAAAAAAAAAAAAAGCAGCTTGGAGATAAATTTGTGTTTCTGGAGCCAAAAAGACGACTTCCTCACCCAAAATATCTGTATTTGCATCCTCCTCCTGCAGGACGTGCCACAGCATCGTCTGCTGGCCTGGCTGGGTCACGCTCTGCTTCACGATCTGCAAAGACCCTCCAGGTTCCTTGAGATCCTTGGATCCCTGCAAAGAGTAAAGAGAGCTCAATACCCCTTCAGTAAAAATTGTGTGGGAATAGTTGGATTTTCCTTGAGGTCCACTGAACTCCAAGCAAAACTAACAACCCTTCGCTTATCAGGAAATGCTGCTAAAGCGAAACTGCAGGTTTCCTTAAAGCGTATTGCTTCACAATGTGGGCATCGCATGCCGTCCAGAGGCTACTGAACGAGGAGAAATCATGCATTGCAAAGATCACTTGGCGGTGGGAGACGTTTCTAATGTAAATGTCAACTCATAAAACATTTTGTATACCCATTTTATAGTTGTCAACGGAAAGGAGGGGGGGAGTTTCAAAGAGCAGGCAGCAGTGTGGAATCGAAAGTACATTCCATTCATATTTTCTTCAGAGACTGATTAGATGACTGAAGCTTCTGCCACAGAAAAATCTAATTGGAGAGCACGATTGATGACTCTTGGCTATGGACGTGTTTCGTTGGATGATACACCCAGAGGACAGAGGTGGTATTCAGCAGGTTCTGACCAGTTCTGGAGAACCGGTAGCAGAAATTTTGAGTAGTTTGGAGAACTGGCAAATCCCACCTCTGACTGGAGATTTTACAGTAGCCTTCCCCTGCCACGCCCACCAAGCCACGCCCACAGAACCGGTAGTAAAAAAATCTGAATCCCACCACTGCCAGAGAAGTGGTGGGAAAAACAGGATCAAGGGTGACAATGAATTACGTATCTCAGAGTCGTCTAAGCCCAGGCAAATGCCGGCATGTTAACTTCTAATAAAACAAAAGAAGTTCTGGGAGTGTGGCTTGAGGTTCATGATTTAATTGGAGTAACTGCCAGAATCCTGACCCCCTGCGACTGTGTAGGATAGATGAGGATTGCAAGAACACAAGGGAGCGATCAGACAAGGAGACCCAAACTCATTGGTAGCCTCACATGGCAATGAACAAGGACATGCATTCAATTTTGCAGCTACTAAGATTGTTGGCTGAGCAGGTACAAAAACAGCCAGGGAAATGACTGTAGCCTGGGAAATGGGCCCCTTGTCAGTCAACAGGAGTGCTGATTTACCATCAGCTTATCAGAGGAGCGTAGAGCCTGGCAGCATAACAAAACAACAGGCGATCGCCGCCCATCAACACACCAATCAACCTATAGGGAGGCACTACATAAATGCAACTTATAGAATAGCCCAAAGCACATATTCCAGTGGGGAGAAGTTCCCCAGACGATGGGCTCCAGCACGAGTTCGAAAGCTCACAGGAATAAACCTCTAGGTCCTGGTGACAGATCCAGATTGGACCTTAACATATTGCTGCTCTTTAACCAGTAGCCCCGATTTATCATCCATGTACACCCTACACGTAACATGACCCATACCTCTTTCCCACCAGACTGGCCCACTTCTTCTCCTTCAGGAGGAAATGGCAAAGGAGAGAGACTTGAGTATTTCGCTCCACTGCCTAGAAAGAACATAAAAGAGTTCAGTAGGGAATTTCAAAATAGGAAATTTTGTCTCTCCTATTTTTAAGGAGACGTTTTGTTAATAAGTCTTTGATGGGCCCTGTTGAGAAAGACGATGATCGCAAAGATTCAGATCATAAAGGCATACTTAGACATTTATATTTACAGGTAGTCCTCAACTTACGACCATAACTGAGCCCAAAATGTAGATCGTCAAGGAATTTGTTAAGTGAGTTTTGCCCCATTTTACGACTCTTTTTGCCTCATTTGTTAAGAGAATCACTGCAGTTGTTAAATTCGTCACACGGTTTTGAGCGAATCTGGTTTCCCCCCTTGGCTTTGCTGGTAAGAAGATCTCAAAACGGGATCGCACGACTCTGGGACACCGCAACCGTCATAAAGGGGAGTCAGTTGTCGAGTATCCAAATAAGAATCAAATGCCCGTGGGGAAGCTGCAACGGCCATAAGCGTGACAATTTATTTATTTAATTTATACTGCCGCCTATTCGCCCAAGGTGACTCAAGGCGGCTTACACAATATAAAACCATATTTAAAACAAAAAATAAAAAACAGTAAAAACTAACAAAAAGAATCAAATAAATTAGTAAAGTTCAATAGAACAAAATCTGGAAAAAATAAAAAAATAAAATAAAAAAAAATCACCCCCCAACTCCCACCCATCCTCGCCCTGATGACAGCGGATCACACGAGCCATTGGATGGGCTCCATCCTGCTCTGGGTTCCCCAGGCCCACTGGCAGAACCAGGTCTGCAGTAAGAAGATCAAAACATTGGGGCCAATGGGCCCATTTGGGACTTTGTAAGCCTCTAGCAGGAGCACTAACGAACCAATGGCTGGATTTAGCACAGTCTGTTACCGCACAGCCCTGTCCCAGAGGACAAATGAGCCTCCATTTCAGCATCTTATTAATCCAGCAGGATGTTTTTATGAACTGAAAGACATCCCTGCAATTAAATATGTTTAATCATCTTAGTTGCTTGTCTCTGCACTTTTTCCAAAATTCCAATATCTTTTTTGTAATGTGGTGACCAAAACTGGATATTTATTTATTGAATTTATTTATTTATTTATTGAATTTATTTATTTATTTATTGAATTTATTTATTTATTGAATTTATTTATTGAATTTATTTATTTATTGAATTTATTTATTGAATTTATTTATTTATTGAATTTATATTGCCACCTATTCGTCCATGGCGACTTCAGGTGGCTTACAGAATATAAAACCACACTTAAAACAATAAAAACTAACAAAAAGAATCAAATTAATATAGTGCAACATAACAAAATAACTTCCCCCGCCGCCCTCATGACAGCAGATCACACGAGCCATTTGATGGGCTCCATCTTGTTCTGAGTTCCACAGGCCCGCTGGCAGAACCAGGTCTTCAGGGCCTTCCAGAAGAGTGCTAGGGTGGAGGCCATTCTAATCTCTGGGGGGATGATGTTCTAGAGAGAGGGAGCCATCACGGAGAAGGCCCTTCTTCTGGGTTGCACCAAGTGTATCTCCCTTGGGGATGGGACCTGCACTCTCCCTTGGGGATGGGACCTGCACTCTCCCTTGGGGATGGGACCTGCACTCAGGTAGATGTGACTGGCAAGAGACATTCTCCCAAATAACCTGGTCCCAAGCCATGAAGGGCTTTAAAGGTGACAACCAGCACCTTGAATTGCACTCGGAAGCAAATCGGCAACCAAAGCAGCTCCTGCAGTCATAAGTCACTTTTTTTCAGGGCCGTTGTAACTTCGAAAGGTTACTAAAGGAACTGTTGTAAGTTGAAGACTACCTGTATTTATCAAATTTAGAAACCACCCATCTCCTTCACAGAGATACAAAGATGGCTGTAGTTAAGATATACCACAACCAAAATTTTACACAGACGCAAGAATAGCATATGTTTCTTCTAATATTCAGTTGGGGTAGCTTTCCTGATCCTTGACCCCCAAGCTACATTTCCCAAATGATCTCTTCCCAAATTACATCCTCTACGAGGCTGATGAGGTTGAAGGAACCTTGTCCCCCCACTATAGAGCGAAGCCAAGCAAAACAAAACGAAACAAACCCCATAGAAGGAAATGTAGAAGAAAATGTAAACGTTCCATGAATTCTCACCTAGGAAATTGGCCTCGACATCTGGATCTGTTTCACCGTAGATGGGTCCCTTCGTGGCATTCGGGGCCTCTGTCTCTGCAACTACTGGTAGGAAATCCACGGGTTTTTCCTTTAAGCGCCCCTGAAGCAGGGAAATATAATCTCAAAATGGGGAAAAAAAGAGAGGCTTGACATGTAAAATGTATTCTGATTTTTCTACCAAAAACGAGAACCCCCGGCAGTTCTTTAATTCTCTTGTGGTTCTTCCAAGATCAGTTAGTTAGACATAGTACAGAGACCAACCCCGGCATTAGCAGATTTTTTAGAAATGTTTCCTGTGATCTGCAGCACATTCACCCTCTCTGCATATAAATTTAATTAATAAATAAATAAATAAATAAATAAATAAAAAATATTGTTCTTGGCCTAGAGCTATACATAGTAATAACTGAAAACATAGCTTAGGGTAAAAGATCTCAGCCACTGTGCTTTGGAAGATTAATTTTGCCAGGTTGTTTGGAACCAGTGCATTAGACCTGTTCAACAAACCAGTTACACAACTGACAAAAGCTATACCATTTGTACCCACTAACTCTGCTCAAAATTCAAAGGGACAGCCTTTGATACACTGGAAAACTTTTAGAGAGAAGATTATTGAGAAGATCAAGTGAGGTACTAATACCACTCTATAAAGCCCTAGTAAGATCACACCTAGAGTACTGCATCCAGTTTTGATCACCACACTATAAAAAGGATGTTGAGACTCTAGAAATACAGAGAAGAGCAACCAGGATGATTAGGGGACTGGAGACTAAAATAGATAAAGAACGGTTACAGGAACTGGGCTTGGCTAGTCTAGTAAAGAGAAGGACCAGGGGGGACATGATAGCAGTCTTCCAATATTTGAGGGGCTGCCCCAGAGAGGAAGGGGTCAATCTATTTTCTAAAGCACCTGTAAGCCAGACAAGGAATAATGGATGGAAACTGACCAAGGAGAGATTTAAATTCAACCTGGAAATAAGGAGAAACTTTCTGATAGGGAGAACAACCAACCAATGGAACAGGTTGCACTGGGAAGTTGTGGGAGCACCATCACTTGAAACCTTCAAGAAGAGATTGGACTGCCATTTGTCAGAAATGGTGTAGGGTCTCCCACCTGGGTGGGGGTTGGACTAGATGACCTATAAGGTCCCTTCCAACTCTGATTATGTTATCTGTCTTATAGTTTAAAAACCCTAAGAATATATTTAATAAAGGTCATCGTTGTAGGCTACTTTGAGATGGAATGGCATTCGCTGGTTCTTTTCCTCACAAATTGGGGAAACGTGTAAAAGGACTCGATATTTTTGCTTCATTATCAGTGTGATTGATGTGTCAAATGGAACAGTAATTTCAGGTGTTTATACATTAGGATTTTTTAAAAGTAGCAAAAAAATTAAAAATATAGGAAAGAAAGATCAAGAAAGAATACAGCTAAGTCCTCGCCTTCAACGGTTCGTTTAGTGACTGAAGTTACAATGGCACAGGAAAAAGTGACTTGTGACTGTTTTTCACACGGTCATGTGATCAAAATTTGGATGCTTGGCAACTGATTCATATTTATGACGAGTGTAGTGTCCCGGGGTTACGTGATCACCTTTTGCTACCTTCTGACAAGCAAAGTCAATGGGAAAGCAGATCCACTGAACAACCGGGTTACTAACTTAACAACTGCGGTGATCCATTAACAACGGTGGCAAGAAAGGTCGTGAAATGGGACAAAACTCATTTAGCAACTGTCTCACTTAGCAATAGAAATTTTGGGCTCGATTGTGGTCGTAAGCCAAGGACTACCTGTAATACAATCAATATATTTGGGAAAAGACAGCATCTTTAAAAGTAAAGGTTCCTCTCGCACATACGTGCTAGTCGTTTCCGGCTCTAGGGGGCGGTGCTCATCTCCGTTACAAAGCTGAAGAGTCAGCACTGTCCGAAGACATCTCCGTGGTCATATGGCCGGCATGACTAAATGCCAAAGGCACACGGAATACTGTGACCTTCCCACCAAAGTGGTCCCCTATTTTTCTACTTGCATTTTTACCTGCTTTCGAACTGCTAGGTTGGCAGAAGCTGGGACAAGTAATGGGCGCTCACTCCATTACACGGCGCTAGGGATTCAAACCATCGACCTTTCTGATTGACAAGCTCAGCGTCTTAGCCACTGAGCCACCGCGTCCTACTATAGCATCTTTACCTCAGTATAAAAAAACTGAGAAGGGATGATATGCCTTCACTGACCCTCTGTCTGCTTTGTGAAACAGCATCTTTCTAGTCTAGAGCAGTTTCCACCCCCCAATTTGGCAACTTAAAAGTCATGTGGACTTCAACTCCCAGACTTCCCCAGTTGGCCTTGGCAGCATTTCCGGGAGTTGAAGTTCACACGTCTTAAAGCTGCCAAGGTTGAGAAACACTGCTCAGATGGTCCTGCTAGAAGGCCTGAAGGACCAGGCTGTTCCCTACCCGCCTCCGGTGTTGGGACCATGGAGCAAACTCTGCTAGTTACTGTAATTGTTCTTTGTTTTTTTTCTTTCTATAAGTGGAATGATTTCTTTGAACTCAGACATGTGCTACAGCATTTGGATTGTTGGTTTTTCTTGGTGGTGGTTTTAATCCTTTGTACACAGCCTGGAGTCATTGCTGTGAGATGGGAAGCTATATGAATCATTTAAATGGAAAAAAAAATCACTGCCCCCTACCCCAAGGCATGCTAAAAGAACTAAGTTTTTAAGCTCTGCCAAAGCTCAGCAGGGTCAGGACTCTCTGGACCAGATGAGGAATGCTGTTGCGCAGGGTTGTCCCAGCTACAAGGCGAATACATTTGTGAAGTCTCATAAAATGTCAATCTTTTACTGCTGAGATGTGGAGCGTTCCTTCTGCGCCAACTCAGAAAACTCAAAATGCCCAAGGAGCTGATGATGCAGTTGAACAGAGGAATTACTGAGTCTGTCATCTGCACCTCTATAACTGTGTGGTTTGGTTCTGCAATCCAACAAGACAGACACAGACTTCAGAGAGTAATTAGGACTGCAGAAAAAAACAATTTATTACCAACCTGACTTCCACCGAGCACAAGTCAAAAAGAGGGCTGTGAAAATATTTACAGACTCCCTCACATCCCAGACATAAACTGTTTCAACTTCTATCCTCAAAGCGACACTATCGAGCACTCCACACCAGAACAACTAGACACACGGACAGTTTTTTCCCAAATGCCATCACTCTGCTAAACAAATAATTCCCTCAACACTGTTCAACTATTTACAAAGTGTACAATACTATTACTGTTAATCTTCTCATCACTCCTTATCACCCATCCCCTCCCACTTGTGACTATAGGATTATAACTTTGTGGCTTGTAACCTAACGATTTATATTGACTGTTTCCTAGTATGATTTGATTGCTTATTGTACCCTATTGACTTGCATTGTGTTGTACCTGATGATTCTTGACTCTTGACAAATCTTTTCTTTTTATGTACACTGAGAGCTTATGCACCGACAAATTCCTTGGGTGTCCAATCACACTTGGCCAATAAAGAATTCTATTCTATTCTATTCTATTCTATTCTATTCTATTCTATTCTAAACTCTATCAGATCTAAACCTTGGGCTGAAATTAAAGGAGAAAAGCATTCAGATAACAGATAACAGATAATCAGAGTTGGAAGGGACCTTGTAGGTCATCTAGTCCAACCCACCCACTCAAGTGGGAGACCCTACACCATTTCTGACAAATGGCAGTCCAGTCTCTTCTTGAAAGTCTCAAGTGATGGCGCTCCCACAACTTCTGAGGGCAAAGTGTTCCATTGGTTGATTGTTCTCACTGTCAGAAAGGTTCTCCTTATTTCCAGGTTGAATCTCTCCTTGTTCAGTTTCCATCCATTATTCCTTGTCTGGCCTTCGGGTACTTTGGAAAATAGCTTGACCCTTTCCTCTCTGTGGCAGTCCCTCAAATATTGGAAGACTGCTATCATGTCTCCCCTAGTCCTTCTCTTCACTAGACTAGCCCAGCCCAGTTCCTGTAACCATTCTTCATATGTTTTAGTCTCCAGTCCCCTAATCATCCTGGTTGCTCTTCTCTGTACTTTTTCTAGAGTCTCAACATCTTTTTTGTAATGTGGTGACCAAAACTGGATGCAGTACTCTAGGTATGATCTTACTAAGGCTTTATAGAGTGGTATTAGTACCTCCCTTCATCTTGATTGTTTCCCTCTGTTAATATTCCAATAAGTAATCAACTCTTTGCAACAATTAAAGGTTTAAATATAAAAAAATACATTTTACTACTGCTAATAGTCACCATAACAATGTTGGTATACAGTTGAATATTGTATTTATCTCTTTTTAATATGTAGCTCAAGGCTGTGAACACTCCTAGTACTCCTGGTTCCTGTTTTCCCCACAAAAGGTTGGGAGGGCCATGAGAGAGTGATTGGCCCAAAGTCACCCTGTTCCTTTCATGTACTTAAAAGCAGGCCTAGAAATCAGAGTCTCTTGGTCGCTAGGCCAGCACCTGGTTTTCGAGACACTGTGAATACATTCTGGTGGGCCATGAACTTAAAAAGGCAAGCTGCATTTCATCACTGTAAATTGGTTTTCAATTAATATCTGAGGGTGGTTCAATACCAGCTCTATGTAACCTGCTAGGAACTTGTGTCAGTTTGTTTCTGGGTCCAATTCAAGGTGATGGTTATCACCTTTAAAGCTCTTTATGGCACAGGATGATGGTGTCTCCCACCCAGACAATCAGAGAAGGTGTGTTGCAAATCCCATTGTTTAATGAATTTTGACTATCAGGATCTAGGAAGACGATTTTCTCTGCAGTTTGCTCTTCTCTTTGGAACATCTAAACTTCAGAGAGGAGACGAGACCCCATTTTTGGTATTCTGGAGAAGTGTTAAGAGCTGGCTCTGCCAATTAGCGGGGGGGGGGGTGTTTAAAAGTGTTACACAACCCTGGGGATGGTTGGTGGCTTGAAGGCATTCCCTCTGCCTTGTTAACCTTTGAGCTTTCTGAATTTTTCAACTCTGATTGTCACTTTTCAATTCAATGTAAATTTTAACTTTGTTTTTCATGTTGCTTTTGGTCATGTTTTATGACATTACCATGTATAAATTGGCCAGAGTCACTTACATGAGATGGGCGGTGCAGAAATTTGATAGTTTATTTGATTTTTATCCCAGCTTTGTTACTTTACAAGTAACTCAATGTGGCAAATTTACATACAACTCCTTCCCCCTATTTTCTCTACAAAAACACTGCTGTGAAGTGGGTTGGGCTGAGAGAGGAACTGGCCCAAAAATCATTCAACTGGCTTTTGTACCTAACACAAAAGTCTTCTGGTTTCTAGGCCAGCACCTTAATCACTAAATCACACTTATTAAATAAATACACCAGGATCTGGATAGTAAAACCCACCTGAGGTGTCCTGGTCTTGGCCTCCTGTTGACTCATCAGGAAGTCCTCCACCAGGGCTACCGCCTGGGAACACGACTCTGGCCTCCTGGCTTGGATCCAACTCCGGAGCTCTGGTGGGAGGCTGGCCAGGAACTGCTCCAGGATCAGCAGCTCCAGGATCTGCTCCTTGGTGTGTCTCTCCGGCTTCAGCCACTGGCGGCAAAGCTCCCGGAGTTGGCTGTGGATCCTCCGGGGATCCTCTACCACTTGGCAGCAGAACTGCCGAAAATGCTGCCGCTGCCTCTCCGTTCTCAGGGCTTCCGCACGTAAGATGGCAGCCTTCACCTTCTCATAGTTCTCCTGCTCTCTGGCTTCCAGGCCTCGGAAGGCCTCTTCCGCTTCTCCGCTCAGGGCTGGCAGGAGATGGGCCGCCCACTGGTCCCGAGGCCATCGGCAAGCTTTGGCCACTTGCTCAAAGGAGGCCAGAAACTCCTTAGTGTTCTCCCAGGGAGAAGCCTCCGACATCCCAGAGGTTCCCCGTCCTGTTAAGATGGGCTGCAGTGATTTGAGGAACTGCTGGAGCTGGGCTTCCCAGCGCTCCTGCATTCCGTGACAGGTCTCCCTTCGGCAATGTTGGGACGCTCCCCATCCCAGGCGCTCCTTCTTATGCTGGCGATGAATTGCACTGGTGGTTTTTTCTGCTCCTTTTGGCTCCCGATCTATCCCAGCAGGTATTGGCTCATCCATTGCTTTCACAGCCGATTGTACCCTTCCAAATTCAGAATTAAGACACTGTATTGAAAAACTGCCGGTGACCTTCTACTCCTGCACCATACAGAATATCTTAACATACTGCCCCTCTGTATGGTTTGCCAATTGCATAGTGGCAGATAGGACAGCACTGCAGAGGGTTAATGTCATTGCCCAGAGGATCATTGGTTGCCCTCACCCCTCTTTGGAAGAGCTTTATAGCTCCCGCTGCCTTAAGGTAAGTTCAAAACATTCTCAAAAATCCATCTTAGCCTGGGAACCCATTTTTTGAACTATTACCGTCCGGCAGACAGTACAGGATAATAAAAACAAGGACAAATAGGCTGAAAAACAGCTTCTATCCCAGGGCAGTAGTTCTGTTGAATTCTACTGTATCAGTGCAGTGTTGGTGCGGTGTTGGGGGTTTTAGATTGAATGTGTGGAGGGTGAAGGGTGTGTGTTTATTTTCATGGTCATGATGTACACTGAACATGGTGTTTGATTTTGTTGTACGAGGTGCAATGACAATAAAGTAAAGTAAAAGTAAAGTAAAAGTAAATAAAATAAAATAAAGTAATCTAAAAGGCCTAAAAAGGGTTTTTAACAATAACATAAAATATTCCTGAAATTTTCTATCCAGATATCACAACCTTTTTTTAAAAGATGTGATGGGGATTCTTTTAAAAATAGTTTTTTAAAAAAGCTTTTATATCATACCATTCAACGGCTATTTTTGTGGGTCTCTCTCTATATGGGTCCAAGAAAAGGAAGGGAGGCGGTAAGACTCACCCTTGACTGAAAAAGTCCTGGGTCAAATCTCAACTGAGGCAGGAATCTTCAATCAAACCGCCTCTGCAAAAGCAAAGAACAAATATGCAAGTAGTCCTCACCTTATGACCACAATTGAGCCCAAAAAGTGATGTTGCTAAGTGAGAAATGTGGATGCTATAATGGTTGTGTGAAAAATGGTCAAAGGTCACTTTTTTCAGTGCCCTTGTAACTTCGAATGGTCCCTAAATGATTTGTTATAAGTTGAGGACAACCTGTATTTACTGATGCTTTTATTTATTCACTTATTTCCATGATCAAACCTGTGCCCATTTCATCCCAAATGCAGAAAGAACAATTTCAGCCAGAGGTTGATCCATCCTCTCAGAGGCCTTTGCCACCGGCTAACCAGATCATTGATTCCTAGTGGGGGCTCAAAAGAGAAGGACCCGTCCCTCCACAGCCCCTTGCTGGGCAGGAATGGACCGGCCACTCCAATGGAAAAGGGCCACCTGCTTGTCCTGAGGCAGTTCAGGCACCACATGTAGTCCCCAACATTTCTGTTGCTGAGACCTTCGCTACGTGAGTTTTGCCCCATTTTACGACCTGTCTCGCCTCAGTGGTTAAGGGAATCACTGCAGTTGTTAAATTAGTAACCTGATTGTTAAGTGAACCTGGCTTCCTCATTGACTTTGCTCACCAGAAGGATTCAAAAAATGATCACGTGACCCCACGACACTGCAATTGTGAATTTTAGCCCATTTTGCCACATTTCTTGTCTCAGTTGTTAAGTGAATCACCATGGTTCTTAAGTTAGTAACCTGGTTGTTAAGTGAATCTGGCTTCCCCATTGACTTTGCTCATCAGAAGGTTGCAAAAGGGAGTCGATCCCAGGACCTTGGGACATAGCAACCGGTCATAAACATGAACCAATTGGCAAGCATCTGAATTTGGATCATGTGATCATGGGGATGCTGCTGCAAAGGCCCCTCTTTTCAATGTTAGCTTTGAAAGGGTCACTAAATGAATGGTCGTTAAGCTGAGGACTGCATGTAGCAGCTGCTCATAAGTCCCTTTTTTCAATGTGAACTTGAGTCACTAAATGAATGGTCGTTAAGACGAGGACTGGATGTAGCAGCGGCTCAGAAGTAGCGTCGGGAGAGGACGCCAGTTAAAGCCCCGAAGGCGGGCCGGGACATTTATCACCCCCCTTCCCCCAACACCCGTCTTTCCCTCTCTCTCTCTCTCTCTCTCCCCGAAACCCGGAGCGAAGGCGGGCATCGTGACAGCTGCGCTGACACTTCGGAGAAGCCTCCCGCCCACCCCGAGCGGGGAATGGTAGCGGCTCGACTCTTCTGCACGGGGACTCCCCCAGCCGGCTTCCCGCCAGGCCTTTAGTCGGCCTGAGGAGAAGCGAGGCGAGGGGTCCCGTCGCCACCTCCCCTCCTCCCCCCCACCAGCGAGGCCAACCAACGGCCATGGCCCACCTCCCCGCCCGCCACGCGCGTCCTTGCGCGCGCGCGTCACGTGACGCTCCTGCCGCGCGACCCCCGTACCGGAAACGCCTCGAGGCCGCGGGACCCTCCGGCCGCGGAAGAAAGGTGGGGGCAGGAAGGAGGGACGGGAGGGAGGGAGGGAAAGAGGCCCTGTCGCCACTGTTGCTGCTTCGCTGCTCCGGCCGCCGCCGCCGCCGCTTCTAGCCCTGACGGATCTCCCGCGGCCTCCGCCTCTTTTGTTTCTGCGGGGCCGGAGGGCGGAGCGGCGATGAAGGAGGAGGCCTCGCGCCGCCGCTGCCGCCGCCTTCGTGGCAGCTCCGCCCTCGCCGAGGAGAAGCCGGGAGGATGGGAGGCCACGCGGAAATCCCTGAGTCGAAAGAAGGTTCCCCCCCCCCGCTGCGGGGGCTTTGAACTAGACCTGCCCTGCTTCGTCTTTCGGCCCAAGGAGGGCTGGAGGCTAAAACACATGAAGGACGGTTACAGGAACTGGGCCTGGCTAGTCTAGGGAAGAGAAGGACCAGAGGATACAGGATAGCAGTCTTCCAATATTTGAGGGGCTGCCACAGAGAGGAGGAAGGGGTCAAGCTATTTTCTAAAGCACCCGAAGGCCAGACAAGGAATAATGGATGGAAACTGAACAAGGAGAGATTCAACCTGGAAATAAGCTTTCTGACAGGACAATCAATGGAATAGCTTGCACTGGGAAGTTTTGGGAGCATCATTACTTTGAAGAAGAGTTGGACTGCCATTTGTCAGAAATGGTGTAGAGTCTCCCGTTTGGACAGAGGGTTGGACTAGTTGACCTACAAGATCCCTTCCAATTCTGATTATCTGTTATTATCTGAATAGTGCAAGCAACTGTTAAGCAAATGTTAAGCAACTGATAAGGGGATAGACTGTGCACCCAAGAATCATCCTATGCTAACTTATAAAGAATGGTTACAGGAACTGGGCATGGCTGGTCTAATGAAGAGAAGGACCAGGAGAGACAGGATAGCAGTCTTCCAATATTTGAGGGGCTGCCCCAGAGAGGAGGAGAGGGAGGGTCAAGCTATTTTCTAAAGCACCCGAAGGCCAGACAAGGAATAATGGATGGAAACTGAACAGAGAGATCAGAAATAAGGAGAAATTTTCTGACAGTGATAGAAATCACCCACTGGAACAGCTTTGCTTTCAGAAGTTGTGGGAGCTTCATCACTGGAGGCTTTCAAGAAGAGGCTGGATAGCCATCTGTCAGAAATGGTGTAGGGTCTCCTGCTTGGCGGAGGGAGGGTGGGTTGGACTAGATGACCTACAAGGTCCCTTCCAACTCTTGTTATTCTATTATTCTGTTAAAAATCTATTGCTGTAAATTGTTATGGCCTTGAAGTTTTAGTCTGGCTTACCTGCTTCAACTTGGCAGATCAATGTTCCTATTTGCATTCTACAGGTATTCCTTGACTTACAACAGCTTCATTAGTGACCGATCAAAGCTACAGCAGCACTGAAAAAAATGACTTGGGACCAGTTCTCACGCAACTCTCGCAGCATCCCCATGGTCACATGATCAAAATTCAGATGCTTGGCAACTGACTAGTATTAATGACGGTTGCAGTGTCCCAGTCATGTGAGCCCCTTTTGCGACCTTCTGACAAGCAAAGTCAATAGAGAAGCAAAATTCACTTAACAACCGTGTTACTAACAACTGCAGTGATTGACAAGAATAGCCATAAAAAGGGGTAAAACTCTCAAAACACTCTCGCTTAGCAGTAAAAATTTTGAGTTGTTGTGTTCATAACTCCAGGAGTTATTATGAACACTCTCTGCACAGCTTCGGATCCAACCAGACTGGGATTTATTTATATTCCTTGCAGACAGCTCGTCATTTGCATCCTTTTACCAAGTCGTTGAGGACACTTGGAGGTTTGTCTGTGTCCTCAGGGTCACCTGAATAGTGTAAATGATTGTAGAGCCTTCTTGGAACTGCTGGAAGGATTGTGTTGTGGAGCTGTGTTTTCTGCAGAATGTTTCCACCTTGTGTCCTTTAACTTTTGAACACAAGGACAGGCTGTTGGGGATGATTCTGTGTTGTCTGCATCTCAGACTGAAGCCCAAATGGTTCCTATAATCTGCAATTTTTCTCTGGAAATTTGTTCATACTCCCGCACCATTGGGATGCCTCCAAGTGGCCTCAACAACTCTCTAAAAGAATGCAAATGACCAGCTGTCTGCAAGGAGTCCTTCCATTCCCCCACCATTCAGTCATTAAAGATGCAGACCAGAAGAGAGATCTTTGCAGAAGTTTGATTTATTTGCTTAGCCAACCAATCTCACAATCTTGAGTCCAGGAAGGATTCATTAAGAGCTACTTGAACCTTAAATCAAAACTATAAGGAAGTGTAGAATGAGGAATTAAACTAAAAGCAGCACTTAAAAAGAAAATATGAAAATTTATCTTTACAAAACAGTGTGGAGTGTAAAAAAAGTCAAGTACACAAAAGTTGAGAGAAGATTTCAAACAGTTTGAGATTAAATACATTTTGCTTTAGGCAGTTTGTTACTTGGATTTTCTGTACCAAACTATCCTGAAATTTTTATCTCCGTCTTCCTTTAGTGGTTAAACAGAGATGTATAAATGTTTTATATCTTTGGGAATGAGCATTCATTTTACTAGTCAGTCCATTCAACCAGCATCTGTGTTATGTTTTTATTAGTGCAATATTACACTTCAGGATTATTTTCATCTTTACTATCTCAATTTTCATTCTTACCACTTCCAAGTTCTGGTTAAGGCTTGAATATCAAATCTTGAGGGGCTGAAAAGTCACTTCCTTCTCAGCCAAGAAGAGGAAGGGATCAAAGAACACAATTCTTGCTTCCTAAGAAATCTCAAGGCAAGGGAAGGTGGTGGTAATTAAGAAGGGTCATCAAGAAATTAACTTTTTTATCTAGTAAGTAAAGGACTCCTGGTGGATTTTACTCCGCTAGTCATAGCTGACTATACCTGGTGGTGCTCATCTCTGTTTCAAGGCCACTGAGCATCTTAACTGCTGAGACATTGCACCTCCCCCATCTAGTAATTAGTATAAAATGTGTATAAATTGGGACAAATGTATTTATTTGCTTACTGCATAAGCAATATCACACAGGTATTTTGGAGACCTCTACAAAGGATCTATGTGAGAGAGAGTGCAGATGTGTAATACACATTAGGTATCTAGAAGCAAGATTACTGCAGTTCCTTCCTCTTAATTAAAATGGACAACTATTGTTCTTTTCTGACCATTTTATAGAAGTGATTTCTTCCGTAGCTTTGCTGTTTTCCATATTTTCTAAACATTTCTAACTGTGAGGTGGGAATCTGTAATACATACATCAGGTTTCCCCCACCCCTTCTGCTGAACAACAGGTAAAAACTCTTGCACTATCCAGTGGAGTGGCAAATGGGATTTGTTAAATCTGTTTGCCCGGAATTCTGAAGTTAGTTAAACAGTGGGAGAAAGTTAGGGATTTGTAAGCGTCTTCTATGTTCAGCAGTGATTGGTTAATTCGTAATAGCAGTAGCAGTTAGATTTATATCCCGCTTCACAGTGCTTTTACGGCCCTCTCTAAGCTGTTTACAGAGTCAGCATATGGCCCCCCCAACAATCTGGGGCCGCATTTTACCAACCTCGGAAGAATGGAAGGCTGAGTCAACTTTAAGCCGGACGGGATCGAACTCCCAGCAGTGGGCAGGGTTTGTCTGCAAAACTGCATTCTAACCACTGTGCCACCAGGGCACTTTTATTAATAATACTCTTCCGTCCTGACATTGCAATTGATCCATTTTTTAATGCTCTATAACCTTTTTTTTTTTTATACAAGGCATAGTTTGTTTCACATTTTTCCATTACTTTTCTACGTTTAGCTGACAGGTTTGCCTATTATTATTTCAATTTTGGGGGTGTGATGGATTTAATCAGTGAATTAAAATCGTTTACCACCGACCAGCCATGGCCCCCTTGCAGGTGCTTCCAGGAGCAACTGAAGATCAAAGGAAGGGAGAAAACCGGCTCTCATTCATTCATCGGAGCTCATGTTCACGCTGGCAGGGGGTCCTGGGGTTTGAAGCATCCCCAAGGCCTCCTCCCTGCAGGCCTGATGCAGAGGGGGGCACGATCTGTCTGCTGAAGGCGGCACAGGATGGGATTTTATATTTGGGGGCAAGCAGCTTCAGGAGGTGCTGGAAACCTGCCTCTTCCACCATGCGGAAGGGCTGGTCGTCCAGCGCCACCGTCTGATCAACAGCACGGGGCGCTTCCGATGGCTTTGGGCCCGCCTGCCTTTTAGCGGGCAACTTCCTCTTCGTCCAGCACTGCGGCAGGGCAGGTCCCTTCACCTTTCTGCTAGCCGGCAACGCAGTTCGTGGCGCGGTAATGACAGCCGGAACGAAGTTGGCGTGATGCCGCTGCAGATGTTTCAGCAGTCCCTGACGTCGAAAAACGTTTAGAATTCTTGCCTCGGCTGATCCGTCTCTTGCAGTGGATGCAGATGCCGTAGCAGGGGTCCTCGGAATCCAACTCAAAGTGATTCCACACCACACTGTGCTCCGGACTGGTGCGGGGTCTCTTTAGGGAGGGCGGTTTGCCCGAGAGGAGTTTCGGGACCCCGTGACTGCCTTCCCTAGGAAAGGAATGTGGAAGGGGAGTCCTCTGGTATCCCTTCCAATGAACTCCTGCCAGCTCATTGCATTCCTTTTCTGTTCCGTCTTGTGGTGTTCGTGGCTTGGATCTTCCTCCCGGCTTCTTGCGTTTTACAGGCACGTGGCTGCAGCTGGTCTGTGGCTCCATCCTGCAAGCGTCTTCTGTTTCACTTTCTCCATCCTGAGCAATCTCAACTTTGATGTAATTTCCCACTTCATTCCCTGGGGAAACAAAGAGGCACGTTGATGGGGCTGCTAAAGCAGGGGCACCCAACCCTTGACCCGCAGCCCAGTATTGGGCTGCAACTAGGCTGCGGAAGCAGGGTGGGAGGTGAACACGTGTGCGTGCATGTGCAGCTCCACTTGCGTGTGCAAATGCAGCTGGGCGCCCCACTCGCCCAGAACCATCCAACCCCCCTCCTGGTCTGCAAAGCTTGGGGGGACGCTGTGCTAAAGGGCAAATCTTTCCTTTTAATGTACACTTGAGAACATTTGCACCAAGACAAATTCCTTGTGTGTCCAACCACACTTGGCCCATAAAGAATTCTATTCTACTCTATTCAAATTAAGGTACGCCAACTCTTGCAAAAAATTAAATTAGTAAATAAAAACCAAACAAGCAGTACAAGTAGCCCTCAACGTACAACCTCAATTTATGTACGCCCAACATTTATGTCGCTAAGTGAATCATTTGTGAAGTGACTGTATGGCTTTCCTTGCCACGTTTGCAAAGTGACTCATTGCAGTGGTTCAAATGAATCACAGGGTTGTTAAAAGTTTGACTCTGGCCTTCCCCACTGACTCTGCTTGCCAGGAGGTCGCAAAGGGACAGTGCAGCGGTCATAAACAGGACCCCCACCCAACCTTTTGGGCACCATGGACCAGTTCTGTGGAGGAAGGTTTTTTTGTGGACTGGAGGAGGCGTGATTTTGTGTGCTGCCTGCATTTTGTGGATAGCGCTTCACTTGTTTGCATGGCCCGGTTGCTGGCATGCCACGGACCGGTGCCTGTCCACAAACTGGAGGTTCCCCACCCGGTCTTAAATATATACCAGTTGCCAAGCATCCAAAGTTTGATCACACCACCATGGGTTCGCTGCTGTTGTGGTTTGCCGGCAGCAGGTGCGGACGGCTGAGGTCTCGGAGAGCGAGGACTCAGATGAGGGGCCTGCGTGTGATGTAGGGATGGGGCCAGGACCATCAGGGAGTGGAGTGCTGCCTTCAGACATAGTGGAGGATGGCAGCAGCAACGAAGAGGCCCCCGAGGAGCCTGTGCCCAGTGCACTTGCGCGCAGGGCTGCTCGAAGGAAAGAGCAGCTGCAGCAGCACGGGCGACTCAGGAGTAAGGCTACAAGGTCATGACCCCTCCCTGAGAAGATAAAAGCCAGCTGAGAAACCGGAGTTCTTTGCAGGAAGCAAAGAAGTTCTTGCACTTCAAGCCTTGTGGAAGTTCGGACTATCTTGGTTTGTGTTTGAAGACTTTTTGCTTGGAATATTTCTTAGCAACTTTGTCTAGTGTTCTTGGCAGCCTTGCACAACCTTGGAAAGCCTCATTCTTATCAGAGACAATTAGTTTGAAACAGCCTTTTAACCGTGAAGGAACGGAATTCACAGACAAGCATTAAAAGGTTTTGCTTTTATCTCTGTTTGGTGTTTGTTAACTTGGAACAAGGTTTGGGTCAGAACAGCTGCAGCAGTCGTTAAGTGTGAAAAACGGTCATAAGTCACTTTTCAGTGCCATTGTAACTTTGAATGGTCACTAAATGAGTTGAGGACTCCCCGTATTGTAGCCTCCCAGATGTATATTTAACTCGACTAAGTGGGAAGAAGTTTAATATCCATTTTATGTTACGGGATGGAAAGCCGTCTATAAATTCCCTTTCGTTCTAAAAAATCAGAAATTAAATCTAATCAAATTACGTCTGCAAATACAGTAAGTCCTCGAGTTACAACCCAAAACGTTCTGTTGTTAAGGGGAAAAAAATATTCGCTGAGTTTTGTCCCATCTTACGACCTTTCTTGCCACGGTTGCTAAGTGAATCGCTGCAGTTGTTGAATTAGCAGCTTGGTTGTTAAGTGAATCTGGTTTTCCCATTGACTTTGCTTGTCAGAAGGTTGCAAAAGGGGATCCCACGACACCAGCCCCCGCCCAGGACATTGCAACCGTCATAAGTAGGAACCAGTTGCCAAGCATTTGAATTTTGATCACATGACTCTGGGCAGATTGCAACGGTCGTTAAGTGTGGAAAAAACAATCACAACAGTCGATTTCTCCAATGCCGGTCACTACATGAACTGTTGTTGCAAGTCGAGGAATACCTGTATCTGGATCTCTGTCTGTGGTGTCATCGGCCTCCTGCAGGACTTGCCAGAGCATTGTCTGTTGGAGGCCTGGTTGCATCAGGCCCCGCTTGACGATTTGCAGAGACCCTCCAGTTTCCTTGAAATCCCTGGAGCCCTGCAAACACCAAGAGAGGCAAGAAACCTTTTCATACTTTGCAGTGGGACTGTCAGCCAACGATGCGCACCCTTCCCTGAGGCCAATGGCGGGTCTAACAAACTAACCATTCCCATTAGATTCTGCCGGAAAAAGGCAGCCTTCCTCAGAGCACAGTTGTTTCCCTCTAAACAACTGCCTTGATGCCCACAAACAATTGTCTATGTCAGGTGTCAGTAACTTGCGGCTCCGGAGCTGCATGAGGCTCTTTGGGCCCTCTGTTGTGTGATCCCATCACTGGCTGGCCCCGCCCCTCGCCCTCCCAGTCACTCCTCGCCTGGCCTGAGAAGGTAAAACACAAAAAAGAGAGAGGGAAGGAGGGAGACACAGAGAGAGAGAGAGAGAGACCCATTTCTCACAAAAAACACCGGGAGCCACAAAACCTGGGTGTCAACTCGTAAAATATTTCTATGGTCTTTTTAGAGTTGAAAGGGAGGGGGGGAGCAGTGCAAGCAGCTTGCAAAACTGAAACTGCATTCCATAAATGTTTTCAAAGATAGTAACTAGTGATTGACGTTTCTGCCGCTGCAAAATTCTAACCGGAGAGCATGATGGATGACTCTGGGCTGTGGATGTGTCCCATTGGAGAATATGATACATTCAGGGGGTGGGGGGAAAACCAGGGTCAAAGGTGGCAATGAATGATGTGTCTCAGAGTCGGATCCACCCAGGCAGTGCCGGCATGTTTACTCCCAATAAATCCTTTTGAAGTTTTAGAAGTTCGGCTCGAGACTCATGATTTAAATGGGGTTAAGTGCCGGAATTCTGACACTGGGTAGCTGTGTGTCATGTGACTGAGTGGGAGTGATGTTGAGTTGGCCACCCGGGTTTTGTGGCTCCCGGTGTTTTCTGTGGGAAATGGTTCCAAATGACTCAGTGTTTAATGGTTGCAGACCCCCTGGTCTATGTACAGGTAGTTCTTGACTTGCAACCGTTCTTTCAGTGACTGTTCAATGTAACAGCAGCACTGAAAAAAGGGACTTGTGACCATTTTTCACACTTACGACCATTGCCCCATGCTCCCCATATGGTCATGTGATCAAAATTCAGCCGCTTGGCAACTGACTCATATTTATGATAGTTGCAATGTCACGTGATCCCCCTTTGTGACTCTCTGACCAGCAACGTCAACGGGGAAAGCCGGATTCACTTAACAGCCCTGTGACTAACTACTAACTGTTGTGGTTAGCCAGCAGTAGGTGCAGATGGCTGAGGAGAGCAAGGACTCAGATGTGGGGCCAGGACCATCAGGGAGTGGACTGCTGCCTTCAGAGATTGTGGGGGGCTGGTAGCAGTGATGAGGAGGTTCCCGAGGAGCCTGTGCCAAGTGCACGTGCACGCAGAATTACTCAAGAGGAAAGAGCAGTTACAATAGCACGGGCGACTCGGGAGTAAGGCTGCAAGGCAATGGCCAATCCTTCAAGAAGATAAAAGCCAGCTGTGAATTGGACGTTCTTTGTAGGAAGCAAAGACGTTTTGAAACTCCAGCCTCGTGGACACTGCAGTATCTTAGTTGGTATTTGAAGACTCTTGTGTTGTAAAATATTTCTAGGTAACCTTATCCGTTATTCTTGGCAGCATCGCACAGTTTTGGCAAAGCTTGTGCTTATAAAAGTTAATTAGTTTGCAGCAGCCTTTTAACCGGGAATTCATAAGAATCATTAAAAGATTTCCTGTTCCCTTTGGTTCGTTTTTCTTTTATTGGAAAAGGGTTTGGGTCAGAACACTAACCATGTTACTAGCTTAACGACTGCTATTGTTGCTCAACAATTGCGGCAAAAAGATTGTCAAATGGGAGATAACTCATTTAACGACTGTCTCACTTAGCACCCAACTCAACTGTGGTCCTAAGTCAAGGACTATCCGTACACCATAAACATGGCACATACCTCTTTCCCCTCAGTTTTTGCTTCTTCAGGAGGAGTTAGCAAAAGAGAGAGACCTGAAGGTTTGAATCCATTGACTAGGCAGAACAAAAAAAAAAAGATTTTTAATAGGAAATTTCGAAATCGGAAGTCTTTTACTTGTTTATTCGTAAAAAAAGTGTTATAAAAGAGGATAGGGGAAAAGCTCTAAGGAGAAGCAGCTTCTAAATCAATGACAGGAGAAAGTGTTTCTGCTTAAAACTTCAAAAATTTCTACTCAGGATTCAGGAGGAATCTTAATGGTACATGCGAATGACCTTGGGAGAAAGAAGAGAAAGTCGCAGACCTATGGGTAAAAGATATCTCAGCCCACAGAGAAGGGGTGTGAGAACCATTTCAAAAGCTAAAGGAAAGGAGGAAAGAAATATTTTCCTTTTTGCAAGATTTTGTTAACATATTTTGTAAACATAATTTATTTACAATAAAGACAGAGCTGACCACTCACGGTTACCAGCTTCTTATCTGGGCTACCTTGCAGAGCTAACAGACCCCTTTTGATGGAGGATTTTTATTAACATGACTTATTTGACTTAGAACTTAGAATAACTTTATTGTCACTTTGAATGTACACTAATGGGCATGCATTAAAATGAAATTTCATTGCATACCGTTCTCAAAGGGTCACTACCTCCAATATATAAACATGACTAAATAAATAATGTGCATATCCACATATATGACACAGAGAAACAACAGAGTCTAGTTTGGATATATACACGTACATGGTGAAAAAAAGGATTCTTGCCAGTTTACCATTCTTTGCTGGTTAGTTTTTCTTGTTCATAACTAGCCTTTTCTGATCAGGCAGCTAACCAAGACTAACTATCCTAAATTAACTGCCTGTCATAGTGAGATAGCAATAGCAATAAGACTTATATGCCGCTTCACAGTGCTTTACAGCCCCCTCTAAGCGGTTTACAGAGTCAGCCTATTGCCCCCAACAATCTGAATTTTCATTTTATTGACCTTGGAAGAATGGAAGGCTGAGTCAACTTTGAGCCGGTCAGGATTGAACTCCTGGCAGTGGGCAGAGTTTGCCTGTAGCATTATTATACAGGTAGTCCTCAAGTTTACTACTATTCGTTTAGTGACCGTTCGAAGTTACAACAGCACTAGAAAAAAGTGACGACCATTGCAGCATTCCCCATGGTCATGTGATCAAAATTCAGAGGCTTGGCCACCGCTTCATATTTATGACGGCTGCAGTGTTCCGGGGTGTGTGTGTGTGTCACCTGATCTGTTTTTGTGTTGTTTGTGACCTTCTGGCAAGCAAAGTCAACAGGGAAGCCAGGTCCGCTTAACAACTGGGCTACTACCGTAGCCACTGCAGTCAATCACTTAACAACAAAGGCAAGGAAGATCGTGTGCCATAAGTTCACCAATCACGGACTTAGGTCCTGTACTCTTTGCAACAATGATCTTGCATGGATTATTTTTCTGAAGAAGAAGAAAAAAAATCCTTCAGAAAGATGAACCGGGCCAGCTAAGAATTAAACACTGAAGAATTGAGAAGGAGATGGGAGGTTAAAAAAAATGTGATCGATGGATACATACATGCATATCTACATGCATACCTCATTACCAAAGTTTTACAGGTCTGACCAGAGGCAAGGATAGAAGATAGGGTGCATCAGTTCTTCTAGAACTCAGCTGGGGCAACTTTTCTGATCCTCAACTATCGACTTTCATTTCCCCAATTATCTCCTCCACAAGGCTGAAGAGGTTGAAAGAATTTTGCCCCTGGCTCCTCCCCCTCCCGGCCCTCCCCAGATTGGGTCACCCATAAAAACTCACAAAAGGAAAAGCAGAGGAAAATTTAAGAGCTTCTGATTTCTGACCCAGCAATTTGGCATCCACGTCTGGTTCAGGTTCACCGCGGACTGGTCCCTTTGCGGCATTCAGGGCCTCGTTCTCTGGTACCAGGAAGTCCACCGGCTTTTCTTTGAATGGACCCTGAAACAGGAAACAGAATGTCTATGGAGATCCTCAGTCATCCTAAGTCATGGTTGTTCCAAAGGTGCTTTCTTTTTCAAGAGGCAACTAGACTTTCTGGGTTTTTTTTTTTTTTTAATCCTTCGAAGACAGTTTCGCTTCTCATCCAAAAAGCTTCTTCCACTCTCCATTGGATAGTGGGGAATGGAAGGATTTATGCTCCTTGCAGGCAGCTGGTCATTTGCGTTCTTTTAGAGAGCTGTTGAGGCCACTTGGTGGCACTTGGTGGAGTCTGAAAGGCTTTACAGAGAAAAATTGGAGACTGCAGGAACCATTTGCGCTTCAAGTTTGAGACGCAAACAACCCAAACTCCTTGCCCAACAGCCTGCGCCTGGCCTTCAAACAATGAAGAAACCACAGGGCGGAAAACACCCTGCACGAATCTCAGCTTCATAACAGTCCTTTCAGCAGTTCCATGGAGGCTCCACACCCATTCGCACCACTCAGGTGACCCTGAGGACAAAGACAAAGCTCCAAGTGGCCTCAACGATTCTCTAAAAGGACGCAAATGACCAGCTGTCTGTGAGGAGTATAAATCCTTCCATATATCCCACCATCCAGTCAGAGTTGAAGAACCTTCTTGGATGAGAAGCGAAATGTCTTTAAAGAAAAACCAGTTGTCTCCTCAAAAACATCACCTTTGTAACAGGAAACAGTGGGACAATGGGAGAGAGAAGTTCAGAAGGTCACGTGGCTTCTGATTTTTTTCAGCAAAAAAAGGAGATCACAGCAGACTTTTTTTTAAAAAAAATCAGGCTCTTTGAAAGTCAATTAGCTGTCTAATTATAAGGATGAGATTGCCAAATCCCTTTTACCAGTGCCAGGATATTTTTGGGACAAAGTGCAGCAACCCAAAGTGCAGCAAGATTACGGCATTAATACCCCTTTTTATTTATTTGATACAGTTTATTTTATTTTATTGATTTATTGATCCAGTTCTACAGAGGTGTATATATATATATATTATAACGGCAACCAATAGAAATGCCACCTCTGCAAAGGAGCTGAAAAAACAGTGGACCAACTAGCTAGGTGCTGCAAGAAAATTGCACAGAATGACCACAAACCACAATATGACAAAGTAGCAACAATGGCGCATTGGCCTGCAAAGCAAGAACAGGTGGGACCACAAAATAAAGGAACAGGAAATGAAGCAGTTCTGGGATGATTTCAGAATTCATACAGAGAAGCACCTGCTATCTATCACCCCAGACTTGTTGCTAAGAACCACAAAGAGGTCTGCACAGCAGGCATGGTGCTATTTGGAGACAGCAGAATAGAAGGGGAAGAACTGGGGGGGGGGGGTGGAATCGCAAAATGCAAAGATCCGCAAATAGAAATAGAATGACAGTGACAGAGGAAAGCCAAAATTGATTGATTGAAATCTGCAACTGCATGTTTTCCCTAGCTGGAGCCTCAGCCAAGCCCCTTCCAGAGCAGGGCTGCTCAGAGCCATCAATTAACTCAGCTCCTGAAGAACAGGTTCATCCTTCAGCTCAGCTGAAATCTTAAGATGGGTATCTGGGGAATCATCCCGGGGAAGACACCACAGCTTCTCTGGCTCACTGGTTTACAGCTAGTCCTTGATTCACAAGCATTCATTTAATGGCTGCTCAAAACTACAACAGTGTTACAAGTGGTGAGAAGAAATTTGTGGAATGAAAATAGAACATAGACCAGAGTTCTTTCTGCTAGGGATTAATACAAGGAAATATGATAAAGAAAACGTATATTTAATAATTCATATAATCACTGCAGCAAAATTGGCGTACGCACAGAATTGGAAAAGTAAAGACACCCCAAATGAATTTGAAATATTGAAGGAAATTATGATGTGCGCAGAAATGGATAAACTAACAAAGGAACTAAAAAATAAAAGAGGACTTGGATTATTATAAAATATGGGACAAATTTTATGGTTGGCTAGAGATGAGGAAGATTCAAGAGAATGAGGAATGATTATATGTATATTTAATGTATATGGAATGAAATTATGTGTTATTATTGGATTTAACAAAGTAATGATAAAGTATGGTGTTAGGAATGACTGTACCAGGTCCAACATTTTAAATGTATTTTGTGTTTGTTTGTTTAATAAAGAAAAACTTTTTTAAAATTAAAAAAAAAAACTACAACAGTGTTAGAACAGTGACCTGCAATTGGTCCTTACACCTACAACCGTTGCAATTCTATTGGTCATATTCTCAAAATCAAAATTAGTGAACTTGAAGCATTTTTGAAATAAATTGTTTTACATATAACATTATTCAAAATATTATGTAATTGAGCAAGCTGTAACTAATTATCACCATACTGATGAGAGTATGGCAAAGAGAGAGATTGCAGCCATGTTCTTATTTAGAATAATCTTCTAAAAAATAACATCTCAAATTATTCAATGCTCTCAGGTTTCAATTAATAACTGAAGGTGATTCAACACCAGCACTGCACGACCTGTTAGAAACTTGAGGATCTGGATAGTAAAACCCACCTGAGGAGTCCTGGTCTTGGCCTCCTGTTGACTCATCAGGAAGTCCTCCACCAGGGCCACCGCCTGGGAACACGACTCCGGCCTCCTGGCTTGGATCCAACTCCGGAGCTCTGGTGGGAGGCTGGCCAGGAACTGCTCCAGGATCAGCAGCTCCAGGATCTGCTCCTTGGTGTGTCTCTCCGGCTTCAGCCACTGGCGGCAAAGCTCCCGGAGTTGGCTGTGGATCCTCCGGGGATCTTCTACCACTTGGCAGCAGAACTGCCGAAAATGCTGCCGCTGCCTCTCCGTTCTCAGGGCTTCCGCCTGTAAGATGGCAGCCTTCACCTTCTCATAGTTCTCCTGCTCTCTGGCTTCCAGGCCTCGGAAGGCCTCTTCCGCTTCTCCGCTCAGGGCTGGCAGGAGATGGGCCGCCCACTGGTCCCGAGGCCATCGGCAAGCTTTGGCCACTTGCTCAAAGGAGGCCAGAAACTCCTTGGTGTCCTCCCAGGGAGAAGCCTCCGACATCCCAGAGGTTCCCCGTCCTGTTAAAATGGGCTGCAGAGATTTCAGGAACTGCTGGAGCTGGGCTTCCCAGCGCTCCTGCATCCTGTGACGAGTCTCCCTTCGGCAATGTTGGGACGCTCCCCATCCCAGCTGCTCTGTCTTATGTTGGCGATGAACTCCACTGGTGTTTTTTTCTGTTCCTCCTGGCTCCCGATCTGTTCCAGCAGGTCTTGGCTCATCCATTGCTTTCACAGCAATGGTTTGTCTTTCAATACATCATATTTCAATTAGATATCTGAGGGAATTTATAAGTACAATTATAAAATGCAGTTGATCTTTTTGATCCGAGTACCAATTAGTAAGCTATCTATTAGACTGTGAATTTTTTTTCTAAAAAAAAGTTCATGTTCAAATAAAGTCTTTTATTTGATTTTTTTTTCATTTATCCAATCAGGAAATAATTACTTTTTAATCTCATGATGCATATCCAAAGAAAGAGAAGATTTAAAAGAATCACCTTTAACGTTGGAAGATTCTGGGCGACATCTTCCCACAAATGAAAAAGGAAGCTTAAAGGAAGCTGCTTTTCTGCTCCGAAATATAAAAGAAGAAAATATATGGTGCAATTTAACCCAGAGGAACTAAGTCATCACTGTATCCTTTTAACAGCCAGTCCTACCACATACACCCATTTTATTCCCACTACCCTTTCATCTTTTGCATCTCATCTCTTTAATAATGGAAGAGCACAGACAGGAGCCAGACAGGGTAACTTGATAAGTTACTACAGGTAGTCCTCGACTTATAGCAGTTCATTTAGTGACTGTTCAAAGTTACATCACTCAAAAAAGTGACTTGTGACCATTTTTCACACATACTACCATTGTAGCACTCCCACGGTTACGTGATCAAAATTCAGGTGTTTGTCTACCATCCCTACTTATGACCGTTGAAACGTCCCAGGATCATGCAATCATCTTTTGAGACCTTCTGACACGCAAGGGAAGCCAGGTTCCCTTCACAAACATGTTACTAACTTTACAACTGCAATGATTCACTTAACAACTATGGCAAGAAAGGTTGTAGAGCAAGGCAAAACTCGCTTTAACAAACATCTCGCTTAGCAGCAGCAATTTTGGCCTCAATTTTGGTCGTTAAGTTGTAAACCCCGGTTTGTTAGGTGACTCTGGCTTCTCCATTGATTTTGCTTTTCAGAAGGTTGCAAAAGGGTCCCGGGATGCAGCAAAGATCATAACTAAGAGCCAGAGGTCAAGCACCTCAGTTTTAATCCCTTGATCAAGGTCATACATGTGAAAAATGGTCACAAGTCACTTTTTTCAGTACCTTTGTAACATTGAATGGTCATTAAACAAAGTGTCGTAAGTCGAGCACCACCTGTACTCTATGGAGAAGGGAAGAAGGCCCAGGAGGCATCCTGCTCTCCTAATCATTTCCTTGATAGGCTGCTCCGCGCGCTCCGCCACAACGGCCGGAAGCGTGAAAAATGGTCACCAGTCACTTTTTTCCAGTCATGTCACTTTGAACCGTCACTAAACGAGCCGGGGTGGGGAAACGCCTCGGGCTCCATCCCACCTCAGCTGAACCAGACGAGACCAGCGCGGCCCTCAAGCCTATCAAGAGGCCACCTTCAATCTCCAAGGAAAGGCCCAGCGCCCTCGCCCCCTTTTCGCACGGCGTCCTCCTCTCCACCCCGCCTGAGGTACTCCATGCAGGGACCCAAGTCGACCACCCGTACCGGAAGTAACCAGAAGGCCGGCGGAAGTCCAGGCCGCTGCCTTTCCCTCTTGTTGGTTGCTCAGCAACGCCCGCAGGAGATTTGGGTGAGGGGCAGAAATCCTGACTCGTCCTAGCGACTCCTTCCAGGCTAGAAAGTAGCCGCTCCGGCAAAAAAAAACAGGAAATGAGAGACAATTCCGGAAGGCCCACCCTGCTTTTTCATTGGTCCTTTCCCTTCCGCTTTCTGCCCTGGGCTAGCTCTGCGCGCGATCGCCCCTAGCGGTCGTCTTGCTGCATGACCGCTCTTCTCCTTTGATAGTCTGTAGGGAAGCTGATGCCGGAAGTTTAGGGAGGGTAGAAAACTCAGCTTGGCTGCAGCAGGCCGTGATATAGAGCGGTGCAGGTGCAGGTAAGCCTCGACTTACAACAGTTTGCTTAGTGACCGTTCGAAGTGGCAACAGCACTAAAAAAAAGGGACTTCTTATGACCATTTTTCACACTTACGACTATTGTAGCATCCCCAGGGTCATGACTTGTACATTCAGATCCTTCACAACTGGCTCACATTTATGACGGTTGCAGTGTCCCGGAGTCATCATGTGATCGCCTTTTTGCGACCTTCCGACAAGCCAAGTCAATGGGAAAGCTGATTTGCTTAACAATCGTGTTATTCATTGAACAACTCCAGTGATTCGCTTAACGAATGTGGCAAGAAAAAGCATGAAGTGGAGCAAAAAAACTCAACAAATTTTCTCACTTAGCGACATAAATGTTGGGATCAATTGTGGTCGTACATTGAGACTACTTGTAATCCTCGACTTACAACAGCTCATTTAGTGACCGTTCAAAGTTACAACAGCCTTGAAAAAATGTGACTTATGACCATTTTTCAGTTATGACCTTTGCAGCATCCCCGCAGATTTTGTCATCAAAATTCAGATGTTTGGCAACTGATCCGTATTTATGACCCTTGTTATTTCCCAAGGTCATGTGATCACCTTTTACAGCCTTCTGACAAGTAAAGTCAATGGGGAAGCCAGATTCAATTAACAATTGGGTTGCTAAATTATCACCTGCAATGATTCACTTAACAATTGTGGCAAGAAAGTTTTAAAAATGAAGCAAAACACATGTAATTTTTTATTTATTTATTCATTATTGTGAACTACCCAAAGTTACTTAAGATGGGTGGCCATATATATATCTTTGAAATAAATAAAATCGAACAAAATCTACAGGAGATCTACTTAAGCCCTACAATGTGCCAACTTGAAGGCCTGTAATCAAACAATAAATCATTTAAAACAAAACATCTTCAAAGAAAAACAAGTAAGTCCAGTTGCCTCTTGAAAAAAAAAAGCATCTTTGGGACATTTAAAACAGTGTTTCTTTTTTTTTAAACTTCCTCAGAAGAAAAAGAATCTCAGTAAACCTTTGGTTTGTATTTATATCTATTTATAGAATAGAATAGAATAGAATAGAATAGAATAGAATAGAATACTTTATTGGCCAAGTGTGATTGGACACACAAGGAATTTGTCTTGGCGTAAATACTCTCAGTATACATAAAGAAGGAACATTTGTTAAGAATCAAGAATCATAATGTACAAAACTTAATGATAGTCATAGGGTACAATCAACATCAAATCATACTAGGAAACAGAGGATACAAGCAACAAAGTTATAGTCACAAGTGGGAGGGGATGGGTGATAAGGAATGATGAGAAGATTAACAGTAATAGTAGTGTACACTTTGTAAATAGTTGAACAGTGTTGAGGGAATTATTGGTTTAGCAGAGTGATGGCTTTCGGGGAAAAACTGTTCTTGTGTCTAGTTGTTCTGGTGTGCAGTGCTCTATAGCGTCGTTTTGAGGGAAGGAGTTGAAACAGTTATATTTACAGCATTAAAAATTAAAATTGATGGGTTCACTTGGCTTCATATCTACAGACCCCTTCACATCCTGGACATAAATTGTTTCAACTTCTACCCTCAAAATGATGCTATTAAGGGCTGTTATTCCAAAGGTGCTTTTTCAGGAGGCAACTAGACTTTCTGGTTTTTCTTTTGAAGATGTTTTGCTTCTCATCCAAGAAGCTTCTTCAGCTCTAACTGGATGGTGGGGAATGGAAGGATTTATATTCCTTGCAGACAGCTGATCATTTGCATGCTTAGAGTCGTTGAGGCCACTTGGAGGCACTCGAATGGTGCAGGAGTTTGAACGGATTTCCAGAGAAAAACTGCAGGCTATTTGTGCAACTATTTGTGCTTCAGTGTGAGATGCAGACAACACAGGCTCATCTTCAGTGAGAGGCATTTCAAGTATCTTTTAAGGAGCCAGGGTGATTCACATACTGACATGCAAGTCTGGAATTGGGGAGAAGCTGGATTTGACTTGAGATCTTGCCATGTACCTCTGTGGTGGTCAACCATCCTGGATGGATCTGTACATATGTGCCTCCTTATGAAGTTAAAGTTTGGTACCCCAAAGCTGCTTTTTTTTCCCAAGAGGCAACTGGACTTCCTTGTTCTTCCTTTTAAGATGGTTGACTTCTCATCCAAGAAACTTCTTCAGCTCTGACTGGATGGTGGGGAATGGAAGGATGGATGATGGATCCAGTCCCCACCATCCAGTCAGAGCTGAAGAAGCTTCTTGGATGAGAAGCGAAAGGTCTTTAAAGAAAAAACCCAGAAAGTCCAGTTGCCTCTTGAAAAAAAAAAAAAGCACCTTTGGCATCTCCATAGGCATCCAAGGACGATTGCTATTGCTGTGGCCGCCAAGCGATTCGGCTCCGCGGGCCCTGCATCGCGCGGAAGAAAGGCGGCCACCCCGCATCCCTTTCCCCTCTCCCCGGCTTCCAAATCCCTCGGGATTTCCGAGTGGCCTCTTATCCTTCGCTCCCTTCCGGCCGCGTCTTTTTCCAAACGAAAGCGGCGGCTGGGAGGGGGCGGCCGGGAGGAATTGCGACTGTCGCACCTTCGCCTTCCGGCCCAGCAGGGATAAAAGAAGTCGGCGGCGGCCCCGGGAACACCCCGCCACGGCCGGAGACGACGGTCACAGCAGCGGTGTAGGAGCAACGCCCGCTGCGCGCGCGGTCTTCCCTTCCCTCCTTTCCCTCAGTGGCCTTGAGGGCCTGACGTCTTCGGGTCTTGCCGGAATCGGGGGCGCTCGGGGTTAGGAAAGGGGGCTAGGGAGTCTCCTGATGGGGTCCGCTTCTTTCCACACCCTGGGCGGGCCTGTCAGCAAGAGACTCCCGGCTCGCCTTCTCTCCAGGCAGAGAGAGGTGGGGGTGGATGATAGATTAGAATAGAGCTGGAAGGGACCTTAGAGGTCTTCTACTCCAGCCCCCTGCAGGAGACCCTATCATTATTGTATACTATACCGTACCGTACCGTACCATACCATACTATACTATACGAAACTATACTGTCTATACCAGGGGTCCCCAAACTTGGCAACTTTAAGACTTGTGGACTTCAACTCCTAGTCTAGTCTATACTGTATACTATATATACTATACTATGCTATGCTATACTATACAATACTACACTATACTACGCTATACTATACCATACCATACCAAACCAAACCAAACTAAACCACCACCACCACCACTACTATACTGTCTATACCAGTGGTACCCAAACTTGGCAACTTTAAGACTTGTGGACTTCAACTCTCAGAATTCTCCAGCCAGCATAGCATAGTGAGATCTGAGTTTTGAAGTCCACAAGTCTTAAAGTTGCCAAGTTTGGAAACCTCTGGTCTACTATATTATACTGTCTATATTATGCTATACTATTCAGACAGGTGGCTGTCCAGTTTCTTCTTGAAAGCCTCCAGTGAGGGAGCACACAGAACTTTATGAAGGCAAGCTGTTCTACTGGTTAATTGTCCTCACCATTAAGAAGTTTCTCCTTAATTCCAGGTTGCTTCTCTCCTATTTGAATTAGAATAGAATAGAGCTGGACGGGACCTTGGAGGTCTTCTAGTCCAGCCCCCTGCTCAGGCAGGAGCTCCTATACCATTTCAGACAAATGGTGGTCCAGCGTCTTCTTCAAAACCTCCAGTGATGAAGCATCTATTGGGCTCCCCGTCTTCCTACTAGCTTAAAAAATGCAAAGGGAAGCCGAGATGAATTGCAGGCAAATTGTTCTGTTCGTCCTTTTGCACAGATAGTCCTCGACTTACAACAGTTCACTAAATGACTGTTCGAAGTTACAACGGCGCTGAACAAAGTGAACCATGACCGTTTTTCACACTTATGACTGTTGCAGCATGCATGCCCCATGGTCATGTGGTTTACATTCAGATGCTTCATATGTGTGATGGTTGCAGTGTCCTACGGTCACGCGATCCCCTTTGGAAAAGCTTCTGACAAGCAAAGTCAATGGGGAAGCCAGATTCACTTAACAACCGGGTTACGGACTTATCAGCTGCAGGGATTCACTTAACAACCGTGGCAAGAAAGGTCGCAAAATGGGGCAAAACTCACTTAACAAATGTCTCCCCTTACAACAGACATTTTGGGCTCAATTGTAGTCGTAAGCCGAGGACTACCTGAAAATTGGTTTTTAACTGTTGCAGAGAAGTGGCATGGTGGAAGCCTCCTTGCCTCAGTTGTGCAAAGATTTGACCATTATGGACTCACATAGATCTTCAAAGGTAACCATTTAATGCATGGATTTAAAAAAACCTTTCTTTTATCTGATTGCTAAATAAATGCTTTAGTTTAGTTTATTGTCATTGCACCTCGTACAACGAAATTAAATACCATCTTCAATGTACATTATGACTATGAAAATAAACACAAACGCACATCCTTCACATTCTATACATTGAATTGAAAACCCCTGATATTGCATTAATATTGCATTATGCAGTAGAATTCAAAAGAGCTACTGCCCTGGGATAGAAGCTGTTTTTCAGCCTATTTGTCCCTGTTTTTATTGACCTGTATCTTCTGCCAGATGGTAATAGTTCAAAAAAAGGATGCCCAGGATGAGATGGATCTTTGAGAATGTTTTGAACTTTCTTAAGACACTGGGAGCTATAAAGCTCTTCCAAACAGGTGTTCTTCTGACCCAAACCCTTTTCCAATAAAACAAACACGAACCGAAGGGAACAGAAACCTTTTAATGATTCTTAGGAATCCCCAGTGAAAAGGCTGCTACAAGCTAATTAATTTTGATAAGCATAAGCCTCACCAAAACTGTGTGAGGCTGCCAAGAATAACAGATAAGGTTACCTAGAAATATTTTACAACACAACAGTCTTCAAATACCAACATAAGATACTGCAATGTCCATGAGGCTGGAGTTTCAAAACATCTTTGCTTCCTACAAAGAATGTCCAATTCACAGCTGGCTTTTATCTTCTTGAAGATGGGGCCATGACTTTGCAACCTTATTCCCGAGTCGCCTGTGCTGCTGCAGCTGCTCTTTCCTGCGAGCAGCCTACGTGCACATGGCGCAGGCTCCTCGGGAACCTCCTCATTGCTGCTGCCAGCCCCCACAATCTCTGAAGGCAGCAGTCCAAAGCACCAGAAGACGAGACAAGAAACAATGGATGGAAACTAATCAGGGAGAGATGCAACCTAGAACTAACAAGAGACAGTGAGAACCATTAATCCAGGGGTCTTCGAACTTGACAGCTTTAAGACTTGTGGGCTTCACTCCCAGAATTCCTTCTCCAGTCATGTTACCTCGGGAATTCTGGGAGTTGAAGTCCACAAGTCTTAAACTTTAAGACTTTAAGAAGTTGTGGTTGCTCCATCACTGGAGGTTTTTAAGAAAAGACCGGACAGCCACCTATCTGAAATGCTAGGGTTTCCAACTATTCTATTCTACTCTATTATTCCATTCCATTCTATTCTTATAAACACTAAGAAGTCACAAAAAAGAAGGGGTCAATTTATTTTCCAAAAGCAACAGAAAGAAAACATGGGAAAACAAAACAAAAAGTTTCCACTCAATCTAATCTACAAAACAAGAAAGAGAGTGCAAACCCTTGCTCTTTGATTGTTTTCAAACAGCCCAGGAAAAGAGACCTCCTGCCAGTTATTAACGGTTATAAACCTATTCTCAGATTACTTCATGCTACTTCATTACTTTCATTATCTCAAAAAAATCAATTTCTTTAAAATTATTAATTTTTATCAAATGATTAACCGATTTATTGTTTTTATTGCTTAGTATGATTGAGTGTTTAGTGCATACAGTGTAATTACTGAATATCTGATTAGTAAAATCAGTGATTTAGTGAATTTAATTGACCAGTGTGTTGAGTAATTACTGTAATAAATGAGGCTGTTTTTTGCTTAGCAAAATTATTTGATTAGAGTGATTTGAATAACCAATTGATTGATTGATTGATCTTTAGTAATAAGCAACCTTACTTTTGATTTGTTCTTTAACATATCAATTAACAATTATTAATTACCAACATCCATTAAGTAACTATCTACCTATCACATTAACTAGCTATTGTAATTGATTACTGTACTATTGCCATTGACCATGCCAGCCAAAAACTCCAAACCAAAACAAAAGAAAAATATCTCTACCAATGACTTCCCAGACTCCTGCATATGTTTCAAATGTCTTGAAACCATCAATGAAAGCGAAATTTACATCAAATGCCGCCTATGCGATAATCTAGCCCACACTGCCTGCTTAAATGCAAACAAAAACCTGGCTGATATAGTTAAAAATTCAGATACATTATTTTTTCTATGTCCATCATGTTCCCCTAAGCTAAACAAACTGAGTACCCTACCTGACAGAGTTGAAAGCATAGAATCACTCATTCACTCAATAGAAGAACGCTTAGCAACATGTTTTGAAACAACTATACAAGCAAGCCTAATTTCTCTTGAAAAATAAAATACAGCACATATAAGTGAGTACCTGTCAGTTCAAAATCAAATCCCACAACAACCACAACCACTACCTCAACTACAATCACAACTACAACCAAAAATAAACACCAAACCACAGCCACAAACAGTTACTATCCCTTCAAATAATTCCATGAATAATATCTCCTTACTCATCAGAGACACCATGGAATGTGAACAGAAATGTCCAAATGCCATCTTATTTGGTCTCAAAGACACCAATGAATCAGATGACATCACCAAAGTTCATGATATCATGAGCAACTCAAATACAACAAACATATCTCCTGAAGATATCATTGAAATAACCAGAGATGGCCCTGAGTTCAAATACAATGACAGCTCTGTAGCCCCAAGATTTTGTAGAGTTGTATGCAAAAATGAGTCTATTCATTCATACAATAAATACCATTGCAAAAACCAATCCCAACCATAAAAAACTTCCCTCAAGACCAGACTTATCCATACTGCAAAGAATCCGCTCCTGTGAACTCCGCGCTGAACTCAAAAACCGTGTAGACAATGGAGAAAAGGACCTATACATTGACTACAGAGCTGATTACATCAAAAGAAAGTCACACAACCCACAACTCCGCATCCAACCCCACCCCATCAAATCCAATATCACTCAAAACTAGGCATACACGCCCCTAACTACCTCTATTCCAACTACAACTGGCCTTAAATGCAAGCTACTCAATGCAAGAAGCCTTGTAAATAAAATACCTGAATTTCTCCTCTTACTAAATACCGCTAAATTCGACATTATATTTGTCTGTGAAACATGGCTCAACGCATCTCTCCCTGACTCCATTACCACAGTAAGAGATATCATGTTTACCGATTGTGAAATCCGTAGAGGAATTGGTGTTGCTATCTTCTATAAAAAGTCCCTACATCTAAAAAACATACAAGTTACCCAGGAGCTTGCTCTTCCTGAGACCATCATTTGTGAACTGTCCTTAAATATCACATTTCGGTTCTTACTATGTTACAGAGCCCCTGATTATGACATTGAACATGAAAACAAACTAAATATATTACTAACATGGGCAGCATCCTGCCCACACGCTTTTATCTTTCTTGGTGACTTCAATCTACCTCATATTAACTGGACCCTTAATGAATGTACAACTGAACCCACACATGCAATCTTCTACAATGCAGTAACAAATCTGGGACTAGAACAACTAGTAACCAACAACACTAGATTTAACAACTGCCTCGATCTCATCTTCTGCAATAGTTTGAATTCAATTTATGGAATATAAATTAAAGAACCCTTTTCCAACAGTGACCACAACATGATTGATTTTTGTCTCAACATACGTCCACACAAAAATCATCACAATGACGGAATCCCCAATTATAACTTCAAAAAAGGCAACTATCATCTTATAAACAACGATCTCTCATCCCTCGATTGGCAATTTCTATTCTCTGGATGCAATACTATAGAAGACCATTACAATATATTTTTACTTGAAGTCAAAAGAATCATCAAACTATATGTACCATTAACAACTCCCAAAACCGGAAAAAACAAATTACCCAAAACAATAAGGAAGTTTCAATCCAAAAAGAAATAACTTTGGCAGAAAAACAAATCTGGTCATGTTGCCAACTTCAAAAGCCGATACAAAAATTTATGCCACCAGATAAAAACTGAATGCACCAATTATCACATTAAACAAGAAGGAAACCTTCTATGCACCAATTCCACCCGTGCTTTCTACAATTTTGTAAACAACAAACTAAAAGACTCAAGGTCCATCCCACCCCTGACAGGACCTTATGATAAAGACTGCAACAATGACACTATTAAAGCCAACCTCTTTAACACATTCTTTGGCTCAATATTTGTAAACAGCAATGGATCATGCCCAGTATTTCCTAGTCAAACCACAGACAACTACAATGATCTAATACATATCGATTTTACAGAAGACAATGTTGAAAAAGCACTACGCAATCTAAAACCATCTCTATCTATTGGACCGGACGGAATATGTGCCTACTTCTTTAAAAAGCTACCCACTGCCATAGCAAACCTCTAAGCATAATCTTTGAAAAATCTTTCAGGACCAGCTCCTTGCCAAAACTATGGTCACAAGCCACGGTCATCCCCATCTTCAAAAAGGGAGACCCCAGCCTAGTTGAAAATTACAGACCAATCTCTTTATGTTGCATCACCCTGTAAAGTCATGGAATCAATTATTAACCAATCCATCATCCTCCACTTAGAAACAAACAACCTACTCTCTATTAAACAATTTGGTTTTAGGAAAAAACTATCATGTAATCTGCAATTCTTACATTGCAAAAACATATGGATTACACAACTCGATCAAGGCAAAGCAATAGATGCAATCTACATAGACTTCTGTAAAGCCTTTGATTCAGTGGTACATGACAAACTACTCCTAAAACTAAAATCATATGGTATCTCTGAACACCTGCATAACTGGATAGAAGCCTTCCTGTGAAACAGACAACAAATGGTCAAAATTGGGAGCGTCCTATCAAATTCTGTACCTGTCAACAGTGGTGTCCCCCCAAGGCAGTGTTCTAGGACCAACTCTTTTCATACTCTACATAAATGACCTCTGTGATCATATCAAGAGCAACTGCATTCTCTTCGCTGATGATGTAAAACTATTCAACAACACAGGCAATACTGCTACCCTTCGAAAAGACCTTGACTATGTATCAGAATGGTGAAACAAATGGCAACTTCAAATCTCAACAAATAAATGCTCTGTACTACATATTGGCAAAAAAAATCAGAAAATAAAATACAAGCTGAATAGTCAAGACCTTGCTGATGATCCAAACTCTGTCAAGGATCTTGGAGTACTCATCTCAAATGATCTAAGTGCTAGAGCCCACTGTAACTACATAGCCAAAAAGGCACTAAGAGTTGTTAACCTAATCTTACGTAGCTTTTTCTCTGGTAATATTACACTAATAACTAGAGCAAACAAAACATTTGCTAGACCAATACTCGAATATAGCTCATCAGTCTGGAACCCACATTACGTATCTGATATTAACACAGTTGAGAAAGTCCAGAAATATTTTACAAGAAAAGTTCTCCACTCCTTTACTTGTTGCAGAATACCTTATGCTACCAGACTCGAAATTCTAGACCTTGAAAACCTAGAACTACGCTGCCTTCGGTCCGATCTAAGTATAGTATATAAAATCATACATTGCAATGACCTACCTGTCAATGAATACTTCAGCTTCAACCATAACAATACAAGAGCAAACAATAGATACAAACTCAAGGTTAATTGCACCAAACTTGATTGTAGGAAATACGACTTCAGCAACAGAGTGGTCAATGTCTGGAATACTCTACTTGACTCTGTGGTTTCTTCCCCAAATCCCAAAAACTTTAACCTTACTATTGACCTCACCCCTTTCCTAAGAGGTCTGTAGGGGGCGTGCATAAGCACACCAACGTGCCTACCGTCCCTGTCCTATTGTTTCTTTTATATTTCATTTTTCTTATATGTATCCATGTATTCATAACTATGTTTTACTTACATACTATTATCTTGTAATCAATTGATAAATAAATAAATAATAATGTTAGGTTTTGGTGCAGTTCAGAATCTGAATTAATCCAATGAAACTCGGAACATGAGGCAACGGATAATCAGCTTTATTATTGCTCAAGATTAAAACTAGGTGTTTTTAATCTGCCTTAAACAGAGCAGGCAAAGCGAGAGAAAAAGAAAGGCCATGCACTAACTAAAACTTTTATTTTCTTTTTATAGTCTATACATACTCCACGCACAACCCATCGTTGTGTTAGAAACATAATTTCTTATGCATTAGTGAAGAGGAACTAAAGAGCCTCTTGATGCGGGTGAAGAAGGAGATTGCAAACATTGGCTTGAAACTCAATATTAAGAAAACTAAGATCATGTCATCTGGCCCTCTCAATTCCTGGCAAATAGATAGGGAAGAAATGGAAGTAGTGACAGATTTTATTTTCCTGGGCTCCCAGATCATTGCAGATGGGAACTGCAGCCAAGAAATTAAAAGACGCTTGCTCCTGGGGAGGAAAGCTATGGCAAATCTAGACAGCCTACTCACAAGCAGAGATATCATCCTGCCAATAAAAGTGCATCTAGTCAAGGCTATGGTTTTCACAGTTGCAATGTATGGCTGTGAAAGTTGGACCAAAGAATGGAGGCCTTTGAACTATGGTGCTGGAGAAGATTCCTGGGAATCTCTTGAGCTGCAAGGCAATCAAATTGGTCAGTCCTAAAAGGAGGTCAACCCTGACTGCTCTTTCGAAGGCCAGATCCTGAAGATGAAACTCAAAGACTGGCCACCTCATGAGAAGGAAGGACTCAGTGGAGAAGACCCTAATGCTGGGGACGATTGAAGACAAAATAAGAAGGGGACGGCAGAAAATGAGGTGGCTGGACGGAGTCACTGAAGCAGTAGCCGTGAGCTTAAATGGACTTCAGAAGATGGTAGAAGACAGGAAGGCCTGGAGGAATGTTGTCCATGGGGTCGCGATGGATCGGACACGACTTTGCAGCTAACAACCATAAAAGTTCATGCAAACTTCATGATTTCCCCAGCGCTTGGGAACAATGGAGCTCAAAAGGAAAGAAAAAGAATACAGATTTTCCAGAGCTTGCTAGGTTGTTATCTTCCCATTAGATACTTGCAGCAGAGACAGAATTCACATTTTAACAGGACAGCAAGGCTACTTAGCTAAGCTTGGCAATTAGCCTGGAGGCCTTATCTATGCAGATAAGAGCATTGGGTTACAATGGAGTTCAGTTCAGCAGGAATAACAAGAGCTGAGTTATACATCTGTATGCTCTAATAGGGTGTTTCCTATTGCTGGAACAATGGTGACTTGCTTCGGTACTGGTGTCCAAGTAAGAACTTTGGCAGGCTTGTCCTGTCTTCTCGAAGCTAACAACTGTTATTCCAGAAATTGTGCCAGTAACAATCGGTCTTATTACAGGAAGGTAATATGTTGTTGTTGTTAGTTGTGAAGTCGTGTCGGACCCATCGCGACCCCATGGACAACGTTCCTCCAGCCCTTCCTGTCCTCTGCCATCTTCTGGAGTCCATTTAAGCTCAGGTCGACTGCTTCAGTGACTCCATTCAGCCTCTTCATTCTCTGTCGTCCCCTTTTTCTTTTTCCCTCAATCGTTCCCAGCATTGGGCTCTTCTCCAGTGAGTCCTTCCTTCTCATTAGGTGGCCAAAGTCTTTGAGTTTCATCTTCAGGATCTGGCCTTCTAAAGAGCAGTGAGGGTTGGTCTCCTCCAGGACTGACCAGTTTGATCGCCTTGCAGTCCAAGGGACTCGCAGGAGTCTTCTCCAGCACCATAGTTCAAAGGCCTCCGTTCTTTGGCGCTCAGCCTTCCTTATGCTTCAACTTTCCCAGCCATACATTGCAACTGGGAAAACCATAGCCTTGACTATACGCACTTTTGTTGGCAGGGTGATGTCTCTACAAGCATCAAAACCACAATCGCTAGACACAAAAACACAATCGCTAGACACAAAAACAGTTTTTTCCCAATCGCCATCCCTCTGCTAAACAAATAATTCCCTCAATACTATCAAACTATTTGCTAAGTCGGCATTACTATTACTATTAATCTTCTCATCACTCCTTATCACCCATCCCCTCCCACTTGTGACTGTATGACTGTAACCTTGTTGCTATCCTAACAATTTTTATTGACCGTTTCCTAGTATGATTTGATTGCTTATTGTAACCTAGGACTGTTATTAAGTGTTGTACCTTATATTCTTGACTCTTGACGAATGTATCTTTTCTTTTTATGTACCCTGAGAGCATTTGCACCAAGACAAATTCCTTGTGTGTCCAATCACACTTGGCCAATAAAGAAAACTAATTCTAATTTCGGTTCGGTTTCTGCTCATTTTTTTCAAGCTACGATAGAGCGGTACGAAAGAGTTAAAACTACAGAGCTTTGATTTCCTAGACCTGCCCGCAAAGCTTTTTTTGGGGGGTGGGGGCGTGCTCCTCCAGATCTTCGTAAGGAAATTGGCTTTTTTTCGGTCGGTGAGTTCCAGGGAGCCGGGGGAGTGGGAAGCGTCGCTCGGGACGTCCTGCAAAAAGGGAAGGTTGGGTCCGTTTGTTGCTGTCTCCTGTATAAAGGGCAGGGGAGCGAGAGAGAGATCCTTTCCCCTGGCCCCGCTGCAGATCAGGTAGACCTCTTCTATCCAAGGAGGCTTTCTTCGTAGCCATATGGTCAAACGGGCAGGAAAAGATTTTTACCCTCTGCGAAGCGATGCGCATTTTGAAGGTAATCTATTCCAGGCTAATTGAATGAAATAGGGTTGCGGGATTTGGGTTTGGATAGTCTAGAGCAGGGGTCTCCAACCTTAGCAATTTTAAGACTTAAAGCAAAGCTGGCTGAGGAATTCTAGGAGTTGAAGATTGTATTTTATTGTAGCTGTACACCGCCCCGAGTCCCTATTTGGGAGAGGGGACGGTATAAAAGTTTTAATAATAATAATAATCATCATCATCATCTCCAACCTTGGCAACTTTAAGCCTTGGCGGACTTCTACTCCCAGAATTCCCAAGCTAACATGACTGCAGGAGGAATTCTGGGAGTTTGAAGTCCACAAGTCTTAAACTTGCCAAGTTTGAAGACCTGTGATTTAAAACTCCCATGGAGGCTGGAGGTTTAACAGATTTTAACACAGCTGGAAGGGACCTTGTAGGTCATCTAGTCCAACCCCACCCCCACCCCACCCAAGCACCAGAGATAAGCAGTTGGACAGCCGACTCTCAAGGAAGTGCTTTCCTGCACACTGCAGAGGGTTGGATTAGATGACCTTTGCTGTCCCTTTCAGTTCTGCAGGTCTTTGATTTAACTCAAGGGTCTTCAAACTTGGCCAGTTTAAGACTTGTGGACTTCAATTCCCAGAATTCCTGAGCTAACATGACTGGAGGAGGAATTCTGGGAGTTTGAAATCCACAAGTCTTAAACTGGCCAAGTTTGAAGACCCGTTATTTAAAACTCCCATGGAGGCTGGAGATTTAACAGATTTTAACACAGCTGGAAGGGACCTTGTAGGTCATCCTGTCCAACTCCCTGTCCCAATTCCGGGAGATGAAGTCTGCCTAGGCTTAAAGTTGCCAAGGTTGGAGACCCCTGGGCTAGAGAAAAGAAAGACTGGGAAGGACATGATGGCAATATTCCACTATTTAAGGGGCTGCCACTAAGAAGAGGGAGGGGGATCAATTTATTTTCCAAAGCACCAGAGAGCAGGATAAGAAGCAATGGATGGAAACTAATCAAGGAGAGAAGCAACCTGGAATTCAGGAGAAACTTCCTAACAGTGAGAACAATTAACCGGTGGAACAACTTTGCCTTCAGAAGTTGTGGGGGCTTCATCACTGGAGGTTTTGAAGAAGAGACTGCAGAGTCCTTGTCTGAAATGGTAGAGGGTCTCCTTGCTTGGGCAGGGGACTGGTCTAGAAAGACCTCCAAGATCCCTTCCACTTCTAATTAATTTTAATTCTTATAATTCCAATTCTAATTTTGCTGTGACCAACACACTGGTATTGTTTCGATGCTTGCCATTTTTGATATGTGATTTATTTTTAATAATATGGTGGGCATTGATTTATTTATTTTGGTGTACTCTAGCATTTATTTATTTACTAGATAACCCCTGACTGTGATTGCCATTTTAGATGTCTGATTTATTTTTAATAATATGGTGGGCATTGATTTATTGATTTCAGTGTGCTCCAGTATTTATTTATTTGCTAGACAACTTATGACTGTTATTGTTTCAGAGATATTATTCAGAGATGATTAGGGGACTGGAGGCTAAAACATATGAAGAACGGTTGCAGGGAGTGGTTATGTCTAGTCTAATGAAAAGAAGGACTAGGGGAGACAGGATAGCAGTTTTCCAATATCTCAGGGCCTGCCACAAAGAAGAGGAAGTCAAGCTATTCTCCAAAGCCCCCTGAGGGCAGAACAAGAAGCAATAGATGGAAGCTAATCAAGCAACCTAGAGCTAAGGAGAAATTTCCTGACAGAACAATTAATCAGTGGAACAACTTGCCTCATCCTTAATCTTCTCCTACATTGCCTTAGGGTCAAGTATATGCCCTGTATAAACAACTGCAAGCATGCTCTTCTAATGATTATTATGAATCCTCTCCTAACTCCTTTTATGATTGTTCTTTCACTAATAAAATAAAAAAGAGTGAAATGTGGTAGCCATTGAGGTCCTCTGGATGGTGCTAGAGGCTAGCAGCAGACTGCACATTTGGCTAAGGGGGCCGCTTTTGTTACTGCATGATCTCCTTCCCTATATTTTGGTAAAGGTGGAAAGTCCCTAACTTTCCAGACGATCTCATTTTATTAACATCACCACTAGTCTTAAGGATTGGTTGGGAGGTTGTACCAATGTGGATGGGAGCTTTCACCCATGTGGCATCTATTCTCCAATCCAGATGCTGTATCTATGTTGCCTTTGTCTTCTTGTAAAAACCCTATAAATGTAATAAACACTGCCCAGGCAGTCAGACATCTTTGGACCCTGCAATGACTGGTCTTTGATTGCCACAGACTGCGACAGGCTTATGACTTCACTTCTACACCATTTCAACATGGTCAACTTTCAAGGCAAATCTGTCCCTGAATTTTAAAGAGGTTTTCCAGTGACAGCAGTATCTTAGAAGCTCTGTCATCACTGAAGGCACTAAAGAAATATTAGAATAGAATAGAATAACAGAGTTGGAAGGGGCCTTGGAGGTCTTCTAGTCCAACCCCCTGCCTAGGCAGGAAACCCTACACCACTTCAGACAAATGGTTATCCACCATCTTTTTAAAAATTTCCAGTGTTGGAGCATTTACAACTCCTGGAGGCAAGTAATCAAGCCCAAAAGGACATTGAAGAGATAAGTTTTTCTAAAAATAAATTTAAAAATTAGATTTACATAACTCCACCATTGATACCTTACTGCACTTTATCAAAATTACAAAGAAAAAGTTATTTGCAAAGCCCATTGTAAACCTTTCATGATTTTACCTGTTGTGCTGGCAATAGCCATGCATTCTTCACATTCTTCTTGTAAATCCTCCTGATGGAGTCAAATTTTAGTGTCAATTCTCTGCTTTAATCAAAATATGGATTAAGAGCATGTACAGAGTACAATTAGTTTTAAATTTTGATTCCCCTTGCTGAAACTGGGAATTGAGCCATCTTCAAAGATAATGGTTCCAAGCGAGCTGAACCTGGGAACTGAGCCACCTATACAGATAACGTTCCAGGCAATTTGCCAATCTCAGCCTATCTATCTGAGGCTTCTTTGTGTGAAAATAGCTAAAAAATCAGGAGATGAAGCTATGTAACCTATAAAAAAGTTATTTTCCAACCTCGCCTTTCTCAAGGCAAAAACTCAAAGCGGAAGAAAAAAAAATTGTTAAAGTGATCAAAAGCCTCACACACACCATCCCCCCTGCTTTTACAAAGCAAAAAGTTAACAACCAGGGAAAGAGGCGAGGAATTTTTAAAAATACTACACAGAAATCACATCCATCTTTTCCACTCAACATTCTTTTCACCAATAAATCACACACAAATAACATTCAACATAAGCAAGCGTAGCAAAGCATACACAAATACCCACACAAATAATCCTCTCTTTCCAGTAAATCACATACATTTCGTCCGGACTTTTCTCATTTCCTTGCACACGCTATCTTACTCTCCTTTCAATCTAGGATGGGGGTCAACACACAAACATCCACTCCAACTTTTTTACCATCAACATTCTCACACATTTACACTATAATCAAACTACTTGCGTACCTACAATTCTTTTCTGAGAGCTAATAAGCTCCATTGTAGAGGATCTCATCCTCCAGGGCTGGAAATGATTACATACAGACACATTCTCACACACAACATTTCCAGAGCTGGGGAGGTTTTGTCCCTTTAAATCTCCACATTCTCTTTTTTTGGACAATCTACAGTTTGTTCTCAGAGCATTGGGATAACTCAAGGAGCGGTTCCAATCACAAAGGCGATTATGGGCCCGAACCACTGCCTATCTGCCTCCCACAGCTCTAAGTCCAATCCAAAAAGCCAATTTAATTCTCTGGCTGCCAAACATGTTACAATTAATTTATTTTGAGCTGCAGCTGTTCCAATTAGGGCTATACACAGGTAAAAGAATTAGGGCTATACACAGGTAAAGGAATTAGGGCTATACACAGGTAAAGGATATTTTTCTCCAATCCTATTCAATGCTGCCTACACTTATTAAACATTATTATACATAAACACCTAAGAAGTTTTAATGGAAATCACATCCTGAAAAACATAGTAAACATTTTCTTCTTCTCTTAGTTCTTTTTAACACACATATAACAGCAAAAATTAATCATATCTTCTTTGATCAACCCCAATGTACTTTATGGAGGGGCTGTATTTTAAACATGAATTTGTGTCTCATTCCATGCTTCTGAACAGCAGAGCTAACTGTAGACCATTGAACTCAGTGGGGCATGCCTTCTACATTCAATTCTGCCACCCAGTGCATCAGAAGAGAGCAGTTGCCTGCATTCTAGTTACATCCATTGTTCTATTTTCTTAAGCATTAAGTAATTCAAAAAATTAAACATAAAAATTTTAAACAAATAAATTTATGTGTCTCTGTCCTGGGTTTCTAGCTTAAATCTTCCCCTTTTTCTAATTGTTCCTTTAATATTTGCCTTATGGGGGTGTACAATGCCTTTGGAGGATCAAAAAAATTTTAGCCTGCTCAGAAGGAGCTGAAAGTCCAATTAGAGAAGATTTTGGAGTGCCAATTTTTACCTGATCATAATCAGGAGGGGGCTTATAGTCAATTATTATTTTGCTGAAACATCAGAGCCAAATTATTGTTTTACTGACATCAGAGCCAGATGTTTCCACTGCATGACAGCATTGATACCATCAATGTAATATTTGGACTGGAGCTCTGGGTTCAATATGTAAAGTATGCCCTAACTTTATCCAATCTTGTAACCTGAGCATCCTGCGCTCAGGGTACGAGGGACAATCCTTCCCTATCTCCCCAATCAGCTTTTTTATGTCTAACTTCAGTGTGCTTTTGCACCTGATTCATGTAGCAGGAACTAATTTCCTGAACATGTTCCTGCTGATGTTGAGATAGATTGCAACCCATACTTACCACTGAGGGGTCTCGTGAGATGGAGGTGCACCTTGGGGTCTATATCTAGACGGTAGTAAGTACGTTGACTGTTGCCTTACCCCGAGGGGTTGTGCCCCTGCCCCATAGGGATGATGTCCCTGTTCAGGCGCCATATGTGGCAATCAAAAACCAGTCATTGCAGGGTCCAAAGATGTCTGACTGCCTGGGCAGTGTTTATTACATTTATAGGGTTTTTACAAGAAGACAAAGGCAACATAGATACAGCATCTGGATTGGAGAATAGATGCTACATGGGTGAAAGCTCCCATTCACATTGGTACAACCTCCCAACCAATCCTTAAGACTAGTAGTGAAGTTAATAAAATGAGATCACCTGTATGTCTGGAAAGTTAAGGACTTTCCACCTTTACCAAAATATAGGGAATGAGATCATGCAATAACAAAAGAGGCCCCCTTAGCCAAATGTGCAGTCTGCTGCTAGCCTCTAGCACCATCCAGAGGATCTCAGTGGCTACCACAGCAGTCACATGATGGCTCGCTTAACAACTATGTTGCTTTGTGATGATGGAGGTGTTGGTCCCAATTATCGTTAAGTAAGAACCACATGTACCAGGAAAAAGGAGCATGGGAGCCTCCGAGTGTCGTAGAGTGACACTTCCTTCCCCGTTATCTCTGACCATTGGTTATAGTAGTAGGGGATAATGGGACCTGGAGTCCACCAAAGAAGATAAGATAATCCTTCTCTTGTCTCGACAGGATTCCTCCATGACTAGATGTGAAATCTGTTGGGAGATTTTCAGAATGGGCTGCAGTTTGTCCTATGTACCACATGAAATGCACCATCACTGAAAGAGCAACTGCCTTCCTCAAACCAGTCCCTTCAGTTCAATTGGGAAACAAGTGGATTTATCTTGCTGGGCTGCAGAACAGTCTGAACCTAGAGCAACGATTGATTTGATCGCTTGTCACTTAACGATCTAGTGACTCTTTTATTCTTTTTACATTGGATTTTTGAAATTGTTTGTAAGCCGCCTACAGTCACTAAAAGTGAACAGGCGGCCATCACAATTCTCTAAATAAATAAAGATTTCTAGCAAGAAAGGGAAGTTGCATGCAAACGGAGGCTGTGTGCTGGATGCAAAGATGAAACAATTAGACCCATTGGTGGATCTGAATTTGGATAAAGGCCCTGATGAGACTTTTATTCCTGGAGAGCCTCCGGGCTGCCTTGCATCGAAACAGATCAAACGAGATCCTGAAGGAGAACAAGCCAAGGATTGGGAAGGCCAGGGGCAGGAATCCTTAAAGGTAAGGCGTCTCTCTCATTCAGTTGGGAGGCAGAGGAATTCTGACCCCTGGGACGATGCCAAGATCTTTCTGATCTCCTTCGAGCAAGTGGCTGAAGCTTGCCGGTGGCCTAAAGCCGAATGGATGTCCCGGCTTCTGCCGGCACTGACTGGACCAGCCAGAGAGGCCTTTAACAGCCTAGAAACCGGAGATCAAGAGGATTATGGGAAAGTCAAGGCTGCCATCTTGCGAGGGGCAGCCTTCAAAATGGAGGCCCAGCGCCAGCACTTTCGCCAGTTCCGCTACCAGGCGGTTGAAGATCCGCGGAGGGTTTACAGTGACCTCCGGGAGCTTTGCTATCAGTGGCTGAAGCCAGAGAGACACACCAAGGAGGAGATTCTGGAGCTGCTGATCCTGGAGCAGTTCCTGGCTATCCTCCCCCCAGAGATCCAAAGCTGGATCCGGGAATGTGACCCAGAGAATTGGGTCCAAACTACAGACCTGATGGAGGATTTCCTGATGAGCCAACAGGAGGCAGAGACGTGGAAACAACAGGTGCGGTTTGGGGGTATTGGAAATGGATAAGTTCATCAGCCCTTTATAAAACTCTTATAATAATAGCAATAGCCCTTAGACCAGAGTTGGGATTCTACCTGGTCAGACCGGTTCTATAGAACTGGTTGTTACGATTCTGCGCAGTTCGGAGAGCCAGCAAATCGCGCCACTGGCTGGCCCCTCCCTTCCCCGCCCCTCCCATATCACTCCTTACCTGACATGCACGCCATCCAACTTGCCTGCGTTGTGCCTTCCCCTAAGTTGCTATTTCACTTTTTTTTTCCCCCCTGACCATCAGCTGTTCCGACTATCAGTTGTGCCGGGAGATTTAGATTAGCTGGAAAGTAGGAAATCATTGGATTTCTTGCTTTCTATGCTAGTCTAACAGCAGAGCTGAACCTTCCTTAGGAATGAAGCTTCTATTATTCAGTGCAGACTTAGCTGATGGCAGAAAGATAGATCTCTGAGCGAATCTGTGATTCTGTGAGCAACTCAATCTGCCTGCCTGCTTTGCCTGATTTTGGGTAAAAGTTGCTCTTTTTTTAAAAAATAAAAAAATCAATATTTATATATTTACAATATTTACATATAAGCCACGCCCAGCCAGTCACGTGACCACCAAGCCACGCCCAGTCAGTAAAGCATGCCCAGTCAGTCACAAGACCACCAAGCCACACCCACAAATTAGGCCACGCCCACAGAAGCGGTTGTTAAGAAATTTGAATCCCACCCCTGCTTAGACTTATATGCCGCTTCAAGGTGCTTTACCCAGCCCTCTCTAAGCAGTTTACAGAGTTACCATCTTTCCCCCAACAATCTGGGTCCTCATATTACTGACCTCGGAAGGATGGAAGGCTGAGTCAAAACCTTGTATGTTATATTTCTATTACATTCCTGCTTTAAAGAGCTCCGTGAGAGATGACGGGGAGGATGAGAGAGGTCATGGAAGGAATGTTACTAAAGAACAGCTATTACAAGTAAGCCCTTGACTTACCGCAGCTCATTTAGTGACTGTTCAAAGTTACACCGGCCATTGCAGCATTCCCACGATCACGTGATCAAAAATGGAGACGCTTGGCAACTTGACTCATATTTATGACGGTTGCAGTGTCCCGGAGCCACAGGATCACTTTTCGCGACCTTCTGACAAAGTCAGTGAGGAAGCCAGATTTATTTAACAACCATGTTACTAACTTAACAAGTGTCAGCGTTCCAGCAACCCTCCTTTCCAATCAATAACTCCGAGACAGACATATCACAAAGATTGCTTTATTTTGGATAATAAACTGGCACATCTGTGGAATCCCGAATCTGAAAGCTTTCGGGCTTCCTTGCAATATTCAAAACTACAAATCCATCCCCCTCCCTTGGCCGTCATCCCATCACATGGCCCAGTCACAATCCGTCCTAAAGTAAAGATCCTTATTTCGTTCTGCGCCATACTCAATGACCTTGAACTAGCAAAAGAATTTTATTTTGTCTACTCAATTGAATCCCCCTGCCCTCCCACTTTCTCAGGCTTGTGGCAGCGTGGGAGCATCGACTCTCAATATGGCTTCCAAAGCTGACAAAGTGGTTCACAACAACCTGTGGCAAGAAAGGTCGTAAAATGGGGGCAAAATTCACTTAACACATGTCTTGCTTACCAACAGAAATTTTTGGGTCAATTGGGGTCGTATGTTTAGGACTATCTGTGTATTCTTATTTATGTTAATTTGGGAGAGCGCCCATCTCACAGAGCAACTCTGTTAGATAAGAATGATAAGACCTGAGTTCAAATCCTCACCTGGGCATGAAAAGTGGCAGGTAACTTTTTCCTGATCTATTTTTCCCCTCAGTGAATCATACCTCACAGGATTGTTGGGAGATTAAAAATGGCGATTAGAGCATTCTGTGTAAAGGCCTATTGTGAGATTTCCAAGGCGGTGAAAATAGAGCATTTTAAGACAGTTGCAGAACATGCAAAATCTGGGTGAAATAATTATAGTTTTTGTAAAACAGTTCTCCAAACCAACTGGGATTTTTCTTGTCTGTTTCAGGTGCCGGTATCTTCCAAAGACACGATTGCAGATGCACGCAATCCTGTAAAGGAACTGCTGTTTGTGGAGAACAAAGAGCATATTCTTGAGGATTGGAGATCAGCACATCCAGGTTGGTGGATTTAGCACCATTGACTTGATGTCTGATGCAAGGAAAACATCCAGTGTGCCAAATCCTACCCTTTCAAACTCTTATCTATGGAGATTCTCAGTCATCCAGGTCATAGTTGTCCCAAAGGTGGTTTTTCAAGAGGTAATTGGACTTTCTGGTTTTTCTTTCAGAGTTGCCTCTTAGAAAAGCAGTTTTGGTCTTGCACTAGATGACATTGTTTGGGTATTTTGTTTAACATACTCGTTATATGTCCTCCAGAGAATGAACATGGGAGCTCATGAGTGGGTTTGTGTGTAAGGACTACATTACAATTTAGCACTGATTGATTCTTTATGATGGTTCATGAAACCAAGCAACACATTGTGTGCAACACACTATCAATTCCCAGCAGCAAACTATGTGCTGCCCTTGACAAACAAATCAAGCCAGATTTCATAATTTGTCGCAGTGTAGGGGCTAAAACAGGATTTGGCAACATTGACAATAACACCAGTGTTAGAACCTGCAAGGACAATTACATTTTTTAAACATTTATCTCAGCATTTTTCAGATTGTGCAATTTTAAAACGGGTGGACTTTTTCTGAAAACTGGAAGTAACTTGCAGTTTTTGGCAAAACAGGTGCAAAATGTGGTCATGTGACTGTAAGATTTTGCAAATGGCTGTAATTGCAGCTGTGTTTATCAAGCACCTGAAATGTAGTTCATAACCTTGTTTGCTATGCAACCTGTTATAACTCCAGGCCTATCTGTATAGTTGTAATGAAAAGAATGGCTGCATTGTCAGCATATAACAAAAGCAGACAAAAGCTAGAATTAGAGCCAGTTTATTGCCATAAATGAGTCTCAGGGGGGGAAAAAAAACTAGATTAGAGCCAATTTATTGCCATAAATAAGTCTTAGAGGGAAAAAAAACTATAATTAAAGCCAGTTTATTGCCATAAATAAATCTTGGGGGGTGGGGGGTTGGAACTAGAATTAGAGCCAATTTGTTACCATAAATAAGACTTGGGGGGGGAATTTAGTTTAGTTTACTTTCTTGTCCTTGCACCTCTTATAACGAAATCAAACACCATCTTCAGTGCACATCATGACCATGAAAATAAACATAAACACACATCCTTCACACTCCATACATTGAACTGAAAACCCTCAACACTGCACCAACACTGCACTATACAAAAAACCCACTAAAATTAGAGCCAACTAATTGCCATAAATAAAATTTAAAAAAATCCCCTAGAATTAGATCCAGTTTATTGGCATAAATGAGTCTTAGGGGAAAAAAAACTAGAATTAAATCCAGTTTATTATCATAAATAAGTCCTTGTGCTACCGTCGATTTGATGGCACATAATAAATCAAAACCCCAGTTCATGGGGAGTCCATGGTTAAGTGGAAGAAAACACTTTAGCTTCACTTTGATTGTTACAATTAGCACACATTTATTTAATCCAATGTTATAGGTTTTTTTTAGGTTTTCTTAAGACTTAGGTCATGTGAATGGTGCATCTTTTATTGTATTTTATTGCAGTCAGCCCTTTTGGGTATATTTCATGAAAAACTTTAAGAAACCAATTTTGTCTTCTACAGATGATGAAAACAGCCCTTGTAACCGTCCAGTAACTTTTCCTCTGCCTGAGGGACGAGACTTTGTGGAAACAGGACCAAATGAGGTTCGTAAACATCTGGCGGAAGGGGGAAGGCCTTGAGACCAACTTTTTGTAACAGCGACAATCTTGGATAGGTAGTCCTCGATTTACAACTGTCACTGAACCCACCATTATGATTTTAGGTCATTAGGCGGATCGTTATGTGACTGCGCCTGATTTTATGATCTTTTTTGCCATGGTGGTTAAGCCAATGCAACGGTCGTAAAGCAAACACTGGAGTTATTAAGTGAACGCCACAGAGATTAAGTGAATGCTACAGTCATTAAGTCATTAAAGACTTGGCTCTTTGAGCAGGCCGGCCTGGGCTGAAGATAATGATTTTAAATTTGATCTCCATTTTTAACTTTAAATTGGGTTTTAAGGGTGGGGGGGGGGTTTCCTAATTTTAGTCTGCAGCTGATTTAAATATTTAATTACTTTTTAACTTTTGTATTTGTGGGGTTTTTAGACGAGCTGTTCACTTAAGACTTCCAAGGTCCCTCTCACGGTTATTGTTTTTGAGCTGGGTTTCGCCTAATCCCGTGATGGCGAACCTATGGCATACGTGCCACAGGTGGCATGCAGAGTCATTTGTGCCGGCACGCGAACTGCAGGCAAACTTGCCTCACTGTGCATGCGCGTGCCTCACAGCTGATTTTCAGCCGGTTTGAGGCATTTTTCGGCCTCCCAGAGGCTTGAGGAAGGCTTCTGCAGGCTTTTCAGGCCGAAAACTAGGCCCGTTTCATCACTTCCTGTTTTTCCGTAAATACCGGAATTGACGAAACGGGCCTAGTTTTCAGCCTGCAAAGTCTGCAGAAGCCTTCCTCAAGCCTCTGGGAGGCAGAAAGAGGCCTCAAACTGGTTGAAAATCAGCTGTGAGGTGCAGTGCAGGTAAGGGGGTGGGCGGGGGTGGTTGGGGATTACGCGTGCATGCGTAGGGGGTGTGGGGGGGCACGCATTGCCGTCTGGGTGCTGGCACGTGAGCACGAACATGCAAGCGGGCGCACAATTTTTGGCACAGGAATGGTTAGCCATCACTGGCCTAATCTGTACTTTGGTTTTTCCTGCCCAGGCTAGAAAACAGGAGACCATGAGTTCAAGTCTTGCCTTAGCCATGAAAGCCAGAGCTTGGTGATCTTGGGCCAGTCACACACTCTAAGCTCAACCCACCACAAAGGGTTGTTGATGTGGGGGAAAATAAGAGGAGAAAAAAGTTTAATAGATTTAACAGATAATCAAGAGTTGGAAGGGACTTTGTAGGTCATCTAGTCCAACCCCCTGCCCAAGTGGGAGACCCTACACCATTTCTGACAAATGGCAGTCCAATCCTTTCTTGAAAGTCTGTTGGATATGCTCACTGCCTTAAGTTATTTGTAAAAATAGTACAGGGCAGGAAGCAAATAAAATAGAAATCACAATTTGAGCTTCTTCTCGTTTCAGGGATCGGTGGATTTTGAACTGGCTATGCATTTCACGGAGGGAAAATGCTCTTCCCTGGACTCAGCCCAAAAAGCCTTTTACAAAGAGATTCTGCAAGATGGTCGTGAAAAGGGAACATCTTTGGGTAAGCCAAGAACCCCTTTCCATTATTACCTGGAAGAAAAGAGAGAGAAAAAGGTTGCTCCTGTTGTTGTAGTTTTTTTTAAAAAAAAAATCCTCCATGTTGTGTCCTTTCCTAGTGTGCTACAGCTGAAGTAAAATAATTTCCTTAGCCACGTTTGAAGATCGAAGCAAGGAGTGATCTTTGTTTCCTTTTTGGGGAGAAGAAGGAATAAAGAAGCACCCTATGGCAGTGGTTGCCAGCTACTGGGCCAGGGACCACTGGTGGTCTGCGAGAAAATTTTGGTGGTCCGCAGAGAAATGTCTTCCCCAAAGCACTCCCCCTAAAGCAATTAATCCAGGCTGTACGGGAGAACACAAGGCTGCGCCACCCACATGGCCCGCCCACCCGCTGGCCCTCACCCTTCAGCCAAGCGCAAACCTTACCTTGAGTAGAGCTACACAAGCTGGAACTGGAAAGTAAGACCAATGGCGGGGGAAGGAAATCCACCCCAGGGTCACTTGCTGACGTTGGTGGGAAAATCGGTCCTATATTCCAGAGCTGCAGTAGTCACAAGATTGGCCCTTTGGTCATCCCTGAGCAGCTCCTCCAGTCCATGGCAGGCCGGTGCACCCGGCTGGACGAGCAGCTGCTCTGGGATGACCACAGGGCCAGTCCTGTGACTACTACAACTCTGGAATATGGGACCGACTTTCCCACCAACGTCCGCAAGCCACAGTCAAAATTCATATTAGTGGTCCGCAGGATTTAAAGATAGGAGTTTGGTGATTCTTGAAGTCCAAAAGGTTGGCGACCCCTGCCCTATGGGGTAGCTTCCTAAAATCTGGCATCTCCAGGGACTTTAGTTCTCAGAATCCTCAGCCAATATGCTAGGGCCATGATGGCGAACCTATGGCACGTGTGCCAGAAGTGGCACGCAGAGCCATCTTTCCAGACACGCCAGCCATCACCTGTTGCTCTTCCGGGTCCCGGTGTGTGCCACCCAGCTGGTCTTCGCACATGCGGGAGTGCCGGAAACCGGAAAAGCAACTCCTGCCATGTGCTGGTCTTTTGGTTTCTAACGCACATGCCCATACGAAGACCAGCTGGCCAGCGTACATGAAGACCAGCTGTCGGCGCATGCATGGGTGTTAGAAACCAGCCAGCTAGCTGGTCTTTGCATGCACATGCGTGTTAGAAGCTGGAAGATCAGGTGGCCGGGAGCTGCTCTTCCAGTTTCCAGGGTGCGCATGTGCATTTTGGCACTCGGTGCCTTTTCGGCGCCTGCATGCTCCCATTTCGGCACTCAGTGCCAAAAAAGTTAACCATCACTGTGCTAGGGAATTCTCGGCGTTCCAGATCCAATATATTGTGAGAAACAAGTGAGGGAAGGCTGCCTTAGAATTTAGGGATAATATCAGTTACATCCTCCCCAGTACATGAGCCAGCCCACTGAGTTGGATGGAAGAAAGATCTACATTCATTTTTTTCTCCTCTGCTTTAAATACCAGATTAGCAAATATTTTAACAGTGGAATAGGAAAAAAGATAGGCTGAAGGTGATTAGGAACTAGAAGTAGATCTCTGGGCAAAGTTTGGTCTGTACCTACAAAAGTTTAAACGTTTCAGACAATTCAAGAAGTAAAACTGATTTTTAATAGATTAATTTTCAGTCTGTTCGCACGGACAGTTAAACGTTTCAGGCAATTCAAGAAGCAAAATTGATTTGTAATAGATCAATATTCGATCTGTTCACACAGACTGTTAAATATTTCGGACAATTCAAGAAGTTGATTTTTAATAGAATCTCAGCAATGGCTTGAAGTTGTGTGAATCTGTTCTCTTTCAGCCTCAATCTTTGTGATCTGTAAAATGGGATAATTAATTGGTTGCCATTGAGGGAATTTTTGTGCATCTCTGATACCTCAATGGTAGATCTGCCTTTGTAGCTATATTGCAAGAGGTAACGGATTCCATACTTAATTTTGTGCCAGCCCAAATTATTATTCTCAGAATTTTGGTAAAAAGTCCTAAAATTGATCCCCGACAACTGAAATGTGTTTTTACCTTGCCTAGAGTAGAGGCATGGACTGAAATTGCTTATGGCTGAATATATGGAATTACATCTACGTGGAGGGAAGCATGGAGCAATTTATCTCAAGGTTTGGTTTTGGGCCTAGTACAAGTAGTCCTCAGCTTACCACAGTTTGCTTAGTGACCGTTCAAACTTATAACAGCACTGAAAAAAGTGACTTATGACCACTTCTCACACTTACAACCATTGTAATTTACATTCGGATGCTTGACAGCTGGTTCACATTTATGATGGACGCAAAGTCACGTGATCCCTTTTGTGCGACCTTCTGACAAGCAAAGTCAATGGGGAAGCCAGATTCACTTAACAATCGGGTGACTAATTCAACAACTGCAGCGATTCCCTTAACAAACGTGGCCCGAAAAGTCCTAAAACTGGGGGCGAAACTCACTTGGCAACATAAATTTGGGGCTCAATTGTGGCTGTAAGTCGAGGACTACCTGTATAAGAAATCACATATTGACTACAGTTAATCCTTGACTTACAACGGTGGCCGTTGAAAGTTGTATTGTTCAACATTTTCATAAACAATTTAGATGAAGGGATAGTGTCAGGATTCCGGCAATCGCCCTAATTAAATCATGATTCTCGAGCCAAACTTCAAAAAACGTCAAAGGATTCATTAGAGGCGACATGCTGGCACTGCCCTGTATGAAGCCAACTCTGGCATACATAATTTACCATCCCCTGTGACCCTGTTTCGCCCCCTCCCCCCTGGGTGTCTCATAAACCAAATTCTCCAATTGAGCACGTTCACAGGCTGGGTGTCATCAATCACGTTCTCCAATTAAATATATGCGCGGGCAAAAGCTCTGGTAGTTTAGTTATAATCTTTTAAAGATAAGAGTTGGAATGTACTTTTGCTTTCAACTGCTCTTCCAGATTTCCTTCCTCCCCCCCCCCTTTTTTTTTAATGGCAACTACTAAAACAGGCATAGGAATATTTTATGAGTTGACAGCAGTAGTGGTATTCAGCCGGTTCGCTCTGGATTGGGCGAACCGCTAGCAAGAATTTGGCGTGGGTCACCGAACCGGTAGTAAGTTCTGGCTGACCACGCTCCCGACCCGGTCACCCTCCTACCCGATGCTTGCTCACCCTGCTCACCTGACATTCGCCTAAGGAATTTATTTCTTTTCCCTCCCGACAATCAGCTGTACATAGATCAGCTGTGCCGGGATTCCCCTTGCTGAGGCCCAGGAAGGCAAAAAATGGCTCCCCCCCCCTCCATTTTTGCTTCCTGAGCTTCAGAGGAGTCTTAGGGGACCGGCTGCTGCCACCAACAGCCTCCTGCCACCCAGTGCGCTCCCACAGGGTCGGCCTCCTCGGGGTTCCGTTGGCTGAACGATGCCAGCTGGCGGCCCCGAGGGTGCAGGGCCTTCTCTGTGGGGGCCCGCTCCCTTTGAAATGACTTACCCCCGGAGATACGGACCATCACCAACATTCAGACCTTCCGGCGCGCAGTAAAGACCCACTTTTTCCAACAGGCCGGCCTGGCCCAGTAACAGTTGTGGGGGTTTTAAATTGGTATTTTAATTTGTATCTGTTTTTGATACAATTTTTATCTTTCGGCCACAAATTTAATTATTTTAAATTGTTTTTAACTCTATAATTCCTATAGCTTGTTTTGTTATATCTGGCTGTACACCGCCCCGAGTCCCGCTTTTGGGAGAGGGACGGTATAAAAATCCAATCAATCAATCAATCAATCAATCAATAAATCCCCCCAGAGGCTTTTCTGAGGCCAGGAATTTCCCAAAATGGAGCGTGGAGGGGTGCTGCATGCCCCTCCCATGCTCTGTTTTTTTTTCTTCCTGAGCCTTAGGGGAGCAAAAATGCCCCCCCAGAGGCCCCTCTAGGGCCCAAAAGGCCCCAAAAACGGGTGGGGGCTGCAAAAAAGCAAAAATAAAAATTAAAACAAAGCCACGCCCCTCCAGTCACACGCCCATGCCCACCAAGCCACACCCACAGAACCAGTAGTAAAAAAATTTGAATCCCACCAGTGGTTGATAGAAAGAAGGGGAATGCATCAAATTTGCAGACGACATCAAGCATGATGATAGAGGCTCAAGATCCAGAAGGATCTGAATCCTCCAACTCAAAGCTGGCCTTCTCTAAACCTATAACAGCACACATGTAGTCCTCGACTTACAACAGTTCATTTAAGGTTCAAAGTCACGGTGGCACTGAAAAAAGGGATTCACCCTTAACCACCACTACAGTATCCACATGGTCACATCGTCAAAATTTAGACGCTTTGGCAACTGGTTCATATTTATGACGGTTGCAGTATTCCGGGGTCATGTGATCGATCAGCTTTTGCCACCTTCTGAGAAGCAGAGTCAATGGGGAAGCCAGATTCGCTTAACGATCGAGTTACTAACTTGACAATTGCAAGAATTCACTTATCAACAGTGGCCAGAAAAGTGGTAAGATGGGGCAAAACTCGCTTAACAAATGTCTCGCTTAGCAACATAAATTTGGGGCTCCGTTGTCGTAAGTCGAGGACTACCTGTCCTGTTGCAGCAGCCCCATTGGTTACGTAATCGTAATTTAGGCATATGGCAACTGGCATATACATTTACAATGGATCTGGGGTCATATAATCGCCATTTGCGACCTTCCCAGAAGTTTTCTGACAAGGAAAATTAATGGGAGAAACCAGAATCAGAATAACAGAGTTGAAAGGGACCTTTGGAGGTCTTCTAGTGCAACCCCCTTCTCAGGCAGGAAACCCTATACCATTTCACACAAATGGTTGTCCAATCTCTTCTTAAAAACCTCCAGTGTTGGAGCACTCAAAACTTCTGGAGGCAAATGGTTGCATTGATTAATTTTTCTGTCAGGAAATTTCTCCTTAATTCTAGGTTGTTTCTCTCCTTGATTAGTTTCCATCCATTGCTTCTTGCCCTGCCCTCAGGGGCTTTGGAGAATAGCTTGACTCCCACTTCTTTGTGGCAGCCCCTGAGATACTGGAACACTGCTATCCTGTCACCCCTAGACTTTGTTTTGATTAAACTAGACATACCCAATTCCTGCAAATCGTTCTTCATATGTTTTATCCTCCAGTCCCCTAATCGTCTTTATTGCTCTTTTCTGCACTCTGTAGCAAAAACAGGTCATTGTCTTACTTAGCAATGGAAAATTTGAGCTCAGTTTTGGTTGTAAGTCAAATTGTAATCTTTTCAGTCTTAAGTGTGCAATATTCCTTCTCCTTCTTATGTGAATTAAGGACCTGTCTCTCTGAACTTCTGCATATATTCTGGTTGTTTTGGATTTAAAGTATGTTTTTTCCCTGACTGCCTCTCTCTCAAGGTAATCTTCTTTACTCTCTACAGGTTCTCTAATTTTCTTATACAGGTAGTCCTCAACTTAGGATCATTTGTCCCAAAGGTGCTTTTTCAAGAGCAACTGGACTTATTTGTTTTTCTTTGAAGACATTTTGCTTCTCATCCAAGAAGCTTCCTCAGCTCTGACTGGATGGTGGGGAAAAGAAGGATTTATATTCCTCGCAGACAGCTGGTCATTTGCATTCTTTTAGAGAGTCATTGAGGCCACTTGGAGGTTTATCTGTATTCTCAGAGTCACAGTGGGGGAGGAATACCACATCAACCATCTTCAGTCTTCAACATAGTCCTTTCAGCAATTCCAAGGAGGTTCCACACCCATTAGCAGTACTCAGGAGACTTTGAGGACACAGATAAACCTCCAAGTGGCCTCAGCGACTCTCTGAAAGAGTGCAAATGACCAGCTGTCTGCCAAGGATTATAAATCCATCCATTCCCCACCATCCAGTCAGAATTGAAGAAGCTTCTTGGATGAGAAGTGAAACATCTTCAAAGAAAAACCAAAAAAGTCCAGTTGCCTCTTGAAAAAGCAACTCTGGGACAACCAGGACCTAGATGACTGAGAATCTCCATAGATATTTACGACCATTTGTTTTTTGACAGCCTGAAGTTATGAAGGCTTCAGAAAGGATGCTTGATGGCTTGTAAAAGCACTTACGGCGATTGCACACTGTTGTATGATCCCCTGTGGTCAGCTGGTCAATTGAGTGTGATTCAGTTGCTTGGCAACAGGCTTGCATTTATGACCGGTTGCAGCATCCTGAGGTCACATGGTCATGATTTGGGATATTTTTTTTGCTAGTTTGGTTTCTGGAAAAAAAAAAGAAAAACCATCCCTTGAGCAAGATGGATTCACTTAATAATGTGGTGACTCACTTTAGGATTCATCATAAAACTGTCATAAATTTGAGTCCGGACATGTGGCAATTCGACTGATGACAGCAATGACTTAACAATGGAAATTCTGGTCCCTATTGTAGTTTATTTAATTTTAGTTTAGTTTATTTTAGTTTACTTATTTATTTCTTAAGTTTGCTGGCTGCCCATCAGTAACCGCAGGGCAACTCTGGGTGGCTTTTGGCGTTCAAAAAATAAAGCCACACAAAATCTATATGCAATACCAATAAAACCCTATAAAATTACAAATATTCAATTCTAATCAAAAGATGGGGAGGAAGGCAGTCAGGATAAGCATTGCAGGAAGGGGGAGGGGGATCTGTTATTAATCTGTTATAATGGTAACTCGCTTATTTGACTGCTTCAAAACCCGTCGAATTTGCTACTCGGCGTATTTTGATGCAAAACTGTTGTCCCGATACTCGTAGTTTCTTTGGTATTTGGGACACTACAAAAGGAAGAGGGAGATGGCGGATAGGAGAGAGGGATTGGCCATGCTGGGAGGGCCACTGCAAAAGGAAAGGGGACAGACACAAAGGATGGACAGGAAGTTGACCATGCTGGGAAAGTCATTGACATAGCAAAAATGACAAAGAGAAAAAAAATTTTCCCAAGCCAAAATAAAGAGTCCCCTGGTTGGTTTGACACTTGTTATTTTTGGTGCCGGTTGTGCCTCCCAGAACCAATGAACATCGAGTACCGAGGTATCAGGGACACGGTGGCTCAGTGGCTAAGATGCTGAGCTTGTCGATCAGAAAGATTGGTGGTTTGAATCCCTAGCACCGCATAATGGAGTGAGCTCCTGTTACTGGTCCCGGCTTCTGCCGACCTAGCAGTTCGAAAGCAGGTAAAAATGCAAGTAGAAAAATAGGGACCACCTTTGGTGGGAAGGTAACAGCGTTCATTTGTGTGCCTTCGGCATTTAATCATGCCGGCCATATGACCACGGAGATGTCTTCGGACAGCGCTGGCTCTTCGGCTTTGTAACTGGAGATGAGCAGCGCCCCCTAGAGCCGGAAACACTAGCATGTATGTGCGAGGGGAACCTTTACCTTTACCAAGATACCAGTGGGGAGGCTGGATTCACTTAATAATGGGGTTACTGACTTAACAGCAATGATTCCCTTAACAACTGTGGCAAGAAAGGTCATAAAATGGGGCAAAATTCATGTAACTGTTCTCGCTTAGCAGTAGAAGTCTGGGGCCCAATTGTGATCGTAAGTTGAGGACTACCCGTATTCATTCAGCTGAGGCCTAGCTGTATTTTCTCTTCTTTCCTTCTCTGCTCGCTTTCAATTTCTTCCCTGTTCTCTCAGATCACTTCACTGCAGCCGAGATCAAGGAAGAAACGCTCCAGCCGGGCGGCCCTGAACTCGAAGGAGACCATCAAAGAGAAAGCTTCTATGGGGAAGGATTTGTGACGCCCCTTCGTCAGAAAGAAGACGCCGATTTAGAAAACACTGAGGGGACAACGCTGCCCAAGAGGCGGCTTTGGGAAGAGGGCCAGACCCTTAACCAGCATCTAACCCACATAAGTGAGCAAAAACAGTCAAGTCCCGAATGCGGTGAACAGTTCCACTCTCGGCCACCGATGGTTAAGCGTCGGCCAATCCACGCTGACATCAAACCGACAGAGTGGCAGGATGTCCCCAGCTGCGAGAAAAGCTTCTTTGCACATCGAGTGATTGAGACGGGGGAGAGGCCAGACGCGGCCGCCATGTGCGGGAGACGCTTCTGCGAGTGGATTCAGCCGAGCCAACGCCGCATGAGGCAAGGTGGAGGAGACCTGGCTTACCAGTGCTCTTTATGTCGGAAGGAGTTCCAGAGGAAACGAAACCTCGTCGCGCACCAGAAGACCCACACGGGGGAAAGGCCCTACGCGTGTTCGCAGTGTGGGAAAGGCTTCAGCGAGAAAGCCAAGCTGATTCGACACGAAAGGGTCCACACCGGAGAGAAACCGTACGCCTGTCCCGCTTGCCCGAAAAGTTTCAGTCAGAGAGAGACATTGTTGAAGCACCGAAGGCTCCACGCAAGAGAGAAACCTTATCCGGGTTTAATCGGTTGGGGAAGATTTTGGACAGCGAGAGACGTGGTCGCAGCATCACCAAATTCACCCAGGGAGAAACTTCAGTAGTGTTTTGTGAAGCTTGGAAGCGGATGGGGGGGGGGGAAGTGGAGTGTTCCCGGCTTACGACTGTAATCGAGCCCCCCTCCCCCAAATTATCTATTGCTAATCAAAAGTTATTAAGTGAGTTTCACCCCATTTTACAACGTTTCTTCTTGCAGTCGTTTAAGGGTTAAGCTGCCCTGTTCTTTTGTTGCAAGATGGGTGGCAAATAAATTTAATAAATAAATAAAATCACAACTGCAGTGATTCACTGGTTTATTTTTAACTTGGTTAACACTTAGTTAAGTTAGCTGAGTGAATTTGGCTCCCTCCCCCCCATGGAATTTGCTAGTCAGAAGGTCGCAAAAGGGGATCATGGGACACGGCAACGGTCATAAATCTGAGTCAGTTGCCAAGCAGTTGCATTTGGATCACGTGACCTTGGGGATGCTGCAAGTGTGAAAAACGGGTGTAGGTCCCTTTTTCCAGTGTCGTCGTATCTTTGAACGGTCACTAAACAAAAGGTTGTAATTTGAGGATTGTCTGTAGTTCCAGCTGGGAAACCTTGACCTCTGATTGTTCAGCTTGGGAGGCTAAAGATGCAGCATGGCCTTCTCCAATTCAAAGAGACACTCTGTCATGCCCTTGTTGGAATCTGATTCTGAGGGGGAGATTGAGCAGCTGACAGGGAGTGGGAGTCTGGCTCAGGTGGCTGTGGAAGAAACGGGGGAGGGCAGTTTGGCTGGGCATTCAGAGGAAAACCCAGGGCTCCCCTCTTCATTCTAGGGCATGCAGGGAGAAGGGAGCAGCATGGCTTATGGGAGAGAAAAAGGCCCTGATCCCTTTCAGTAGTTGCAGCTGGGAGAACAGCATATAAGTGGGGCGTTTGCACGCAGCTCTTTGCTGGAAGCGAAGCGTGTGGGTGCTGTGTTATTCTTTGAAAGTCTGCAATATATCATCCTGGCCTGCCGTGTTAATTACTTCAGTGTGGTTTGTGTTGAGTTTTTTTTTTTTTTTAATTATCTTTACTTTGGATTCAGACTGCATTTCTGCCCTTTGTAGATAAGACTGTTTTTGGAAAGGTTTGATATCCTGCCGAGGATAATTGGGCATTGAGGCCAAGTTGGAGGCATTAAAGGGAATTTATTCTACTTTTATGAAGTAAAAGTACTTTTATGAAGTAAAAGTTATTCATTATTTTTCTGTCATGCCCCGGGTCATCATACACTCAGTTAGGTAGGCTGAGGCAAAGAGGCAGTCCCAGAACCAGCGAAATCCAGCGGCTGGACAGGGGACAGACTGTATCTGACCTCAGTGTGGAAAGGATTGCCATTCTCGAATTGGCCTTTTTAGAATAGTATAGAAGAACTTTATTGTCATTGTACAAGTACAACGAAACTGTGGATGCACCCCAGCAACTGTTTGCAGTACAATAAAACCAAAGGACTTAAAAATAAAGATTAAAGAAAAAAATAGAGTACCCACATTTCCATTTTCAATTTGACAGTGCAACATCTACGAATATACACAAAATATACATCCATCACTGACTGTGACGCTTTGCCAAGTGCAATACATAAGACACAGATTGTACTGTAATAAGTTATTATACATCTGTATGAGGTATTGCAGTTTTCACATCTTTTCACATCTTAATATGGTAGTAACTTATATTTATTTGCAGTTTGGATGGCCCAGGGAAAGAAACTATTTGTTAATCTAGTGGTGTGGGATTTTATTGACCTAAAGCGCCGTCCAGACGGCAGCAGGTCAAAAAGATAATTGCCAGGATGTGAGGGATCTTCTATGATGGCCTTGATTCTGCTTTGGCAGCGGGACCTGGCTAAGTCTTCCAGGGAGGGCAGAGGGCAACCTCTGTATTGAGCTGTATTTATTGAGCTGTATTTATCACCCTCTGTACGGTTTTCCTGTTCTCAGCTGAGAAACCTGCATACCACACACCCAGACAGTATGTCAGAGTGCTCTCCACAGACGCTTGATAAAAAGCCAGCAACAGCTTCTTTTCCACATTGTTTTTCCTGAGAACCTGCAGGAAGTGCAGCTGCTGCTGAGCCTTCTTCACTATGGCCTTGGTGTTAGGGGACCAGGAGATATTGGCTGAGATATGGATGCCAAGGAATCTGATCGTAGAGACTGTTTCCGCTCGTTCCCCGTTAATGATGAGTGGGGCGTGGTCCTGTCCATGTTTCCTGAAGTCCATAATCAGTTCTTTGGTTTTATGGACATTCAGTGACAAATTGTTCTGTGAACACCAGACAGACAGGTTCTCTACTTCTGCCCTATATGCTGTCTCATCCTCTCCAGAGATGAGACCAATCACGGTCGTGTCGTCTGCAAATTTTATGATGGTGTTTGTTTCGTGGCTTGGTGAGCAGTCAAAGGTGTACAAGGCATGTAGCAAGGGGCTCAAAACACAACCCTGGGGGGAACCACACGAGATACTGTTTTAGGATCTTTTCAGAGCACGATACCATAGTCTCTTGAGACTGAAGGATGCCAATATATATCTGTAGTTCCCATATTCTCCCCTCCCCTGGAAAAAAAATCTTGGTGGTGAGGAAAAGATTTCAATAACAAATAGCCATTCACTAACTTCCTGTATAGGGAGTCCTCGAATTATGGTCGTTTGTTTAGCAATAAGTTACAATGGCACTGAACAAAGTGACACGTGATTGATTGGTCTGAAATGGTATAGGGCAAGGGTCTTCAAACTTGGCAAGTTTAAGAGCTGTGGACTTCAACTCCCAGAATTCCTGAACTAACATACTTGGAGGAAGAATTCTGGGAGTTGAAGTCCACAAGTCTTAAAGCTGTCAAGTTTGAAGACCCCTGGTATAGGGCAGGGGTGGGATTCAAATTTTTTAACAACCGGTTCTGTGGGTGTGGCTTAGTTGGTGGGTGTGGTTTGGTGGTCATGTGACTGGCTGAGTGTGGCCAACTCAACATCACTCACATCGAGGCACGCATCTCCTCGCCTGGCCTCTCATGACTGTGGGGACATTGCAACAGTCCTAAGTGTGAAAAAGGGTCATAAGTCACTTTTTTCAGTGCCATTGTAACTTTGAATGGTCACTCCACACAAGCAAAGTACCAGCAAAGGAGGGGAAAAAAATTCCAGAGAAGTTCTAGAGACAGGAAGTCTAATCCTGCCAAGAATGTAATAAGGGTTAACGGAGAGGCAGTTTCTGTAAGCAACACCAGAATGTTTCCTTCCTGCCTTCCTTACAGGATTAGGCCAGTCATTTCTTCTAACAACCGGTTCTCCAAACTGCTTAGAATGTTAACAACCTGTTCTAGCGAATAGGTGCAAATCTGTAGAATCCCACCCCTGGTATAGGGTCTCCTGCTTGACGGGGCTGGACTAGAAGACCTCCAAAGTCCCTTCCAACTCTACTCTGATTCTGATTCAAAGAGTGTGAGAATAAGCCAACAAATAATAATAGGCAAGAGGAAAACAAGGAGATATAGTCGACTCCAGCACCCTTTGCTCGCTTTCTCCTCTCCCTGTCTTTCAGTCCTTTCACACGTGTCCTGTTCTCAGCACATCCACCCATGTTGCCTTTTATGCTTTAAACATCTCTGTTCTGACCTAGGCTTCCCCCAAAAAGCACTAAGCAGACTCTTTGTCCCAGCAAAATCCCTTTTTATTAAACGAAGGTGAACTTCTTGCATTCACATTCAGCCAAAGGCCTGGCAAACAGTCTTTCAAGGGTGTAATTCTAGGAGTACAGACCTTATCTAGCTTGGAGAGCTGCCAAGTAAATATTTTCAAACTGCAGTGCTGACAAAGAAGGACTCAGCACAGAGTCTCTGAGATGCACAGGCAAGATCTTCACATTGCTGCAATGAACGAATTGTTTCCTGCAAAAGCCCACTCCCCTTGTGGTTCTTCTTTTAATCCATATGGGAGGGGCCATTCACCATCCACCTGTGGCTTTACTCCCACGTCGACCCTTAAGTTTGTAATTGTTCTTTTCTTTTGGCAGCGCTGCGCATGCGCAGGCTGGAAACCAGGGGTGGGATTCTACCGGTTCTGTCCACCTCTGTAGAACCGGTACCTCTGAAGAGCAGCAGACATTGAACCGGTTCTATGTCTGCTGCTGGTTTGGCCCACCCGCCCAACTGGGTTCTTACCTGACCTTTATTTCCTTTTATTTTTTTCAACCTCAGCTGCCGTTAGAGACACAGCTGCAGTTGAAAAAGCAGGAAAAACAGTGCTTTTTCAAACACTGCCTCCCTAAACTCAGCCGTCTAGGCAGCAAGCTGATGAAGATTTACACACCAGCGCAGAGTGCAGGGAAGCACATCATAAATCACCGAACCGGTAGTTAAACTTGTCGGATCCCACCCCTGCTGGAAACCAGCTCCAGCTGCTCCTCCACCTCACTGCTGTCTGAGCCCAAAGGTAGCTGATAACTGCCAGACTGCCCTGGCCCCATCTCTGCCTCTGACGCAGAGCCCTCGTCTGAGCCTTCCTTAGCCTCCAGGAAACTGGCTCATGTTCCTCCCCAACCTCCTCACTGGCCAACTCTGCTGCCAGCTCTTTTTCAAGCTCTCGTCCTCTCCATCCAACCATGAATTTCTCTGCCATCCCGCTTATTACCATGGATACTATTTTGGCTTTCCATTGTCACCGTCCTTCTATTTACGGGTCTTTGCCATTTTGCGATTCCATCCATCCCCCCCCCCCCGCCCTCCAGTTCTTCCCCTTCTATTCTGCTGTCTCCAAATAGCACCATGCCTGCTATCCAGACCTCTTTGTGGTTCTTAGCAACAAGTCTGGGGGTGATAGGTAGCAGGTGCTTCTCTGTATGAATTCTGAAATCATCCCAGAACTGCTTCATTTCCTGTTCCTTTATTTTGTGGTCCCACCTGTTCTTGCTTTGCAGGCCAATGCGCCATTGTTGCTACTTTGTCATGTTGTGGTTTGTGGTCATTCTGTGCAATTTTCTTGCAGCACCTAGCTAGTTGGTCCACTGTTTTTTTTCAGCTCCTTTGCAGAGGTGGCATTTCTATGGGTTGCCGTCTTCTCAATTCTAGTTTTGTACGCATTTGTTCCGAAGGCTTGAATTAGTCCCTCTGTCTCTTTCCTTAACTTTTCCTGCTCTTGGCCATTGCTCAGCTATAACTTGCTTTATCCGTTTTTTTGTTTTTGTTTTCAAAATGCACTTCGTCTTCTCATGCCTCTTTTCTGTTCTTCATTTGGTCTTTCTTGCAGACTAGTTTGATCTCTGCAGTACTTCATAAGCCTTCCTGGTATACTAGCTTCAGTGCATCTTCTTTGCTGTCAATCAATCAATTAATCAGAATAGAGCTGGAAGGGGCCTTGGAGGTCTTCTAGTCCAATCCCCTGCTCAAGCAGGAGACTCTACCATTTCAGATAGGTGGCTGTCCAGTCTTTTCTTAAAAACCTCCAGCAATGGAGCACCTACAACTTCTAGTGGCAAGTTGTTCCACTGGTTAATTGTCCTCACTGTTAATTGTTAGGTTAATTGTCCTCACTGTTAGGCTGAATAGTCAAGACCTTGTTGATGATCCAAACTCTGTAAAGGATCTTGGAGTACTCATCTCAAATGACCTAAGTGCTAGAACCCACTATAACTACATAGCCAAAAAGGCGTTAAGAGTTGTTAACCTAATCTTACATAGTTTTTTCTCTGGTAATATTACACTAATAACTAGAGCATACAAAACATTTGCTAGACCAATACTCGAATACAGTTCATCAATCTGGAACCCACATTAGGTATCTGATATTAACAGAGTTGAGAAAGTCCAGAAATATTTTACAAGAAGAGTTCTTCAGTCCTCTACTCGTTGCAGAATATCTTATGCCACCAGACTTGAAATTCTAGACCTAGAAAACCTTGAACTACGCCGCCTTCAGTCCGATCTTAGTATATAAAATCATACATTGCAATATCCTACCAGTCAATGAATACTTCAGCTTCAACCATAACAACACAAGAGCAAACAATAGATACAAACTCAAGGTTAATTGCACCAAACTTGATTGTAGGAAATACGACTTCAGCAACAGAGTGGTCAATGTCTGGAATACTCTACCTGACTCTGTGGTTTCTTCCCCAAACCCCAAAAACTTTAACCTTAGACTGTCTACTAGTGACCTCACTCCCTTCCTAAGAGGTCTGTAGGGGGCATGCATAAGCGCACCAACGTGCCTACAGTCCCTGTCCTATTGTTTCTTTTATATTTTATTTTTCTTATATGTATCCATGTATTCATAACTATGTTATACTTATACCTATTATCTTGTAAGCAATTGACAAATAAATAAATAAATAAATAAAGTTTCTCCTTAATTCCAAGTTGCTTCTCTCCTTCCTTAGTTTCCATCCATTGTTTCTTGTCCTGCCTTCTGTGGCTTTAGAGAATAAGTTGACCCCCCCTCTTCTTCTTGGCAGCCCCTCAAATACTAGACTACTCTTATCATGTCACCCCCCCCCCCCGCAGTCCTTCTTTTCTCTAGACTTGGCCAGACTCAATTCCTGCAACTGTTCTTCATACATTTTAGTCTCCAGGCCTTCCTTTTAATTATCTTAGTTTCTCTCCTTTGCATTTTTCCCAACGTCTCAACTCCGTTTTGTACATCTGTCCTTCAGATATTCTTCCAATTTCCTTTTTTCCCCTTCGTTGGTGAACTTGTAACATTCCAAAACCACCTATTTCCCTTGGTTGAGTTGGTCAACATTGCTGGGTGGATGAAGGGCAACGGTTGTCATTATTCTGTGCTTCCTTGCCCAGGGCTTTTGGCCTAGTGATTCTACTCCACTATTCCAGCTATTTATCTAATGGGTGAAATTGTCCAGGTTTTAATTGTTTCATTATCATCAGGCTGCAATCTTACATTGCTTACCTAGGAGTAAATTGCACTAAAACTAGTGACATTTACTTTACTTTTCATAGCTTGTCTCGGCTGTTCTTGAAAAGCTATGTATCATCAACCCTAGCTAGAATAGGCCGTCACCTCCTCACAGCAGGGGCCTTCAAACTTGACAGCTTTAAGATTTGTGGACTTCAACTCCCAGAATTCCTCCTCATGTTAGTCATGTTAGCTCAGGAATTCTGGGAGTTGAAGTCCACAAAGTCTTAAAATTGCCAAGTTTGAAAACCCTTGTCATAGAGCTACTGTGTAGGATAGATTATGTTGGGAAGTCAAAGGGAAAGTCAGTGGCAGATCACTTGTGTACTGGATGTTGTTAGTAGTGGGATGGAAGACCACCAGAAGATCCTGTACAAAATAGTGTAAGAAAAGCAACTTTTTGTGGCACCTTCTAGACAAATGCACTTACACTATATGTATATAATAATTGACTATCCTAGAATGAATTGGACAGCTTACAATATAAAATGTACAATATAATAAAATACAGTTTTATTTACAGTTGAAAGTTTCCTATTTTACTAAGGAAGCCAAAGAGCTCATTTCCATGTGCTGGGGTGACCATATCTGTTGAACCTCTACCTGTTCTATAGACCTAGCAGAGACAGGGCCCAACATTGCAAGGAAATGGGGGGGAGGTTTGCAAGGAAGTGGGGGAGATTTTGTTAACCGTTCCTCACCCCAATGGAGCTCTGACGCCTCTCTCTTGACCCACTTCTACTGACCGTCAAAGCGCGCCCCCCCCAGGGAAACGGAGACCGAATTTTGGAACTCCTTGCTAGGGTGAGAAAGCAGCCACACTTTTTCCAAAGGTAGAAGGTGGTCCTCGAATTACCCCTTTGATCCCAACTGCGGTTATAAATTGAGGATTATCTTCAGAAGAGAGTACTAGTAGTTACAACCACGACTTAATGACCACAACTGAGCCCAACATTTCTGTGGCTAAACGAGTTTTTGCCCCCACTTCACGACTTTTCTTGCCGCCGTTGCTAAACGAACCGTTGCATTTGTTAAATTAGTAACAACGTTGTTAAGTGAATCTGGCTTCCACACTGACTTTGCTTGTCAGAAGGTCCCCGGGACATTGCAACCGCCATAAATACGAACCGCTTGACTTTGATCATGTGATCACGAGGATCCCGCCACGATCGTTAAGTGTGGAAAAAAGCGGTCCCAAGGCACTTTTTATCAGTGCCCTTAGTCACTTCCAAACGGTCACTAAACGAACTGCTTGCAAGTCGAGGATTCCCTTGTCCTGCATCCCTGCCAACGGTATGGGCACGCTGCAAAGTCCTTTACCTGGAGGGACAAAAAGCTAAACTCGCGGCCAAGTTTGAACGGCGCGCGATCGTAATTCGGGGTCGATCTGGGCTCCGCTCCCCATCGCGGCATCGGCGCCCGGATCGCCAGCGAAGAAAACGCGACTTCTTTGCTTTGCAAGCCAAGCCCGGCTTCTCTGCAGCAGGCGCTCGCGGCGGGCCATTGTCAGCCGCGATACCCTTTCGCGCACGCGAGGGATCCTGGGAAACGCAGTCCGCGAAGGGCCCGAAAGACCGCCCGCCAGAGGAGCCCTTTCGGCGGAGGCGAACTACAACTCCCAGCGTTCCCCGGGAGGTGGGGAAGCAATGAAGCGTCCGACTCGGTCTCAAGTTTGCAATGTAGACGTTCCCCCCTCCCGCCACCCCGAAGCCCCCCCGAAGGAATGGCGAGGGCCGGGCTGAGGAGCTGCCTCGAGGGGCGACCTTTCCCCTCGCTTTCTCTCCTCGCTTCTCCTTGTCCCGCCGTCCCTCACGCCCGCCTTTCTTGAAAGGAAAGGCCTTCCCGGCCTGGGAAACCACGCCCGGAGGTGAAGAGCGCAGAGGGACTTTGCACATGCTCAGAGGCCGCCTTTTTTTCCCTCCCCCATCCCCGAATCGGGGTCGTTTCCCTTGTCTTTTGCGCTCGAAGAAAGGAAAAGGGACGCCGCGCGTGATATTGCGGGAAGGAAGTGCGCTTTGCACATGCTCGGAAGGGATCTCGTCTTTTGCTTTCTTTGCATCGCCCTCCTTTGCTGGGACTGCCTTTTTTTTTTTCTTTGCCCCCTTCCCGTTTCGGTCACCATTATCGACTGGGGGGAAGAAAGAAGAAAGACGGGCGTTTGTTTCATCGGGTGGGTGTTTAGAGACAGGAGGGGGAAATACTTTCCGCACATTTTTGTGCAAGACGCTTTTTCCCTCCCCCACAAAAAATAATTAGGAAAAAAAAAATCCTATAGCTGCTGCTTTTTACCTTCGTTTTCTTTTTCTCCTATTTCCCTCGGGTAACTGGCCGAGGAGCTGGGCTGCCCTCGGTTAAAGGGAGGAATATAGCACTCTGCGTATGCTCAGAGGCGCTTTTTTTTTTTTTTTTAAAACCTTCCAGAATGGCAAGCCGAAGTGCCACATATCGGTCTTTGCTGACTGGTGTGGTCAACTTGATGGAAAAGCCCAGAGGAGCAGCACCATTTTTCCTTTTTTAAAAGAGATATTATATTTATGTTATGTTTTATATTATTAATTAGAATTATATTAGAATATATTACATTATATTACATATATTGGAATATATTACTATATTGTATTATATATTATTTTGCAAATATTCTGTCAAAGTGGGACAATTGCTTTTGTCACTTTCTTCTTTTTTTTTTCCTTTTTTTTTTAATCCACCCCTTCAAACATCTCTCCTGACTGCTTTTTTCTCTCCCTTCCTTTCTTTTCTAGTCGCCTCATTTTTTGTGGAAGATCGAAACAGTTTTACCATGAATGTTGGAATCGACAAGACTGGGGAGGACAAAATGCAAGTAAGAATTTGGGAAGAAGGAAGGGATCCTGATCAGTGGAGGGAAGATCCCTGATCCCTTAAGACACACAGTGTGTGTGTGTGTGTGTGTGTTTGTGTTTATTATGTATATGTATATAAATATATATGTATATGTATATAAATGTATATGTATATAAATATCTTTTTTGTATCTGTAGAAATTAACTATTAACTTGTGATGTGACAGTTTAGATCTATGACAAAGATAACCGGCTTTGCTTTCAGATGATTGGAGATTTAGACACCAAATTTTCCATCTAAATTAGGCCACCAGATCTGGGCTGCAGAGACACAAGGAAACCACTAGGCGGCAGCTGGGAATATTGTCTCTGTCTCTTTGCTGCCCTCTAATGGCAATCTGAGATATTGCAGACAAGATCCTTGAAGCATTAAAGCCTTAATATGATCACAAAAATTGGCAGGATGAGTTATAAGGGGGCAAAAGAGGAACTGTCGAAAAACAGCCGCTGATCTGATCTGAAGTGGGCAAAGATGGTTTGGGTCCAACGTGGGCATCTCTACATCTATTGTCTGCTTCTTAAACAGCTTATCTCAACCTTGGCAACTATAAGATGCGTGATCTTCAACTCCCAAAATTCTCCAGCCAGCCAGAATTCTGGGGGTTGAAGTCCACGCATCTTAAAGTTGCCAAGATTGGGAAATACTGTCTTTTAATGAATCTGTGCCTTTTTAAAAAAATTTCCAGCTCAGAAAATTTGTCTCTTGGTGAAGAAGTGTGTGACAAGGATCTTGGATGAAAATTTCAAAAGTGAGATTGTTGTCACATCAAAATGTATCTAGAATGGGCCTTGCCAACAAATAGTATTTTTCTCTGCACTGCTCATATTAAGTCATACCAGGCATGGCCTCCCTCCTGCCCAGCTTTACAGCCCAGTGCAACTTTTTACATCCCAGATTCTTCTCTGCCCCCAATCTTGGAAAAAGCAAAAGACTAAATTGTGGTAGGGTAGTCTTCTAATCTTTTGTATCCACTTTATTTTCGAAAAGAGACACAGATCCGCAATGCCTGAAGACAATCTTTGATCCCAGTGCGATGTCAATTTAAGGGGAAAACTGGCTGAAAATTGGGATTGATTGGGTGATCACATGCTCAAATGAGTTTACTGAATGAAACACAATGGCTTAAGTGTGCACAAGGCCGTAAGCCATGGTTTATCTGGCCTAATGGTTGGATTTGCAACTTGTATGAAGCAGTTCCAAACAAATCTCATTATAGGTGTCCACAGTGCCAGCAATGGTTGTAGTTACTATTTGGTTTTTATTCAGCTGAACAGAAGTATATATGTTATTTATTAGAACAGTCAAATTAAAAATAGCTCTGCTGGGAAAACAAAATTCAAAGCGGCATCCTTCACTCAATACAAGAAATTTGAAAAGGGAAGAGAATTGTAGAATAAACCATAGATAGAAGTGTTAGAAGAAAAAAATAAAGAAGCACCACGTGGAGCTAAATCCAAAACCTACAATGCAAAGCTTACAAAAACTGGAATATTTCTTGCCATCTCCCTGGGATTTATTTATTTTTTTTCCTTTCTTTAGGACAATCTCGTAAACCTTAACAAAGAAAGAGAGAACGAGGGACGTGATAGTCAGGAGGTGAAAGACAGTGAGAAAAAGATCATAGAAGACAACAAAAACGAGGACTCCATATCTACCAAGGATGATTTACAGGTAGGAATCACATTCCCATTTCCCTTCTGCACACGCTCTCTCTCTCTCTCTATCTCACACACACACACACAGACACACACCCTGCACTGTTGTGTGGTCCACTTTAGGAAGTGATGAATACAAACGTTCCAGAGACAACATTCAGAAGAATTGTCTTAGGGGCTCCTGGATAGAATGGGACAATTTGGTGCAGCCAATACGCTGCGGCCAACTCGCCACGGGACCCTTTTAACAATTCAATTTTTAAAGTATTTGAAATAATTAAAAAATGATTTGAATTTTTATCATTCCCATTTCATTCTGGCTGTCCTTTGGCATCCTTTCTTTAATTATTCTATTCCACCCTTTCTTTGGTATTAGTATAACTCTTCTCCCGTGGCAAGTTATCCCCAGCAAATTGGCCACGCCCAAAGTTATCCTAGACCTGCTTCTTGAGGCTCCAGCTGCATTTTTCAAATTCCTTGGCACGGGCCAGAGTGATGGAACAGCTCCACGTATGAAGCTGGTAGAGCATGATACAAAACTAAGTAAAGATATGTGGCGTTGAAGCTCTCCTCCCCTTGCAGAAAAATAATTACTGGGTGCTTTTTTTTTTTCATTTATTCTTCAGCATAAGATTTTTTTTGATGTTGTTGACAAAAGAATCGGAAGTATAAGTGATCAGTGATATTTTCCGAATAGATGTTACAGCATTAAGTGTCGTACCTTATGGTTCTTGACTCTTGCCGCATATATCTTTTCTTTTATGTATACTGAGAGTATTTACACCAAGACAAATTCCTTGTGTGTCCAACCACCCTTGGCCAATAAAGTATTCTGTTCTATTAAACATGTGTTAAAATCATTTCCTGAATAAAGTGGCAGATTGCACTTGGATCAAATAATAACTCTTTCAGTTATTACCGCGCGGGTGATCGTGGGCGCCCCTCGGGGCGCACACGTAACACCACTTCTCCGCAGGCTGCACTGGCTTCCTGTGGCCTTCCGGATTCGATTCAAGGTGGTACTGACGGTATTTAAAGTGCTCCATGGCTCGGGACCTGGGTACTTACGGGACCGCCTGCTGCCATCAACAACCTCCCGCCGCCCAGTACGCTCCCACAGGGTCGCCCTACTTGGGGTACCGCCACCTGATCGTTGTCGGCTGGCGGCCCCGAGGGTGCGTGCTTTCTCTGTGGGAGCGCCCTCCCTGTGGAATGATCTCCCCCCGGAGATACGAGCCATGACAGATATCCTCTCCTTCCGGCGCGCAGTTAAGACCCTATTTTTTAAACAGGCTGGCCTGGCCCAGTAAGGGTTTAAGGGGTTTTAAGTTAATAGGATTTTTAAAATTTTAAACTTTCGGGATGCAGCTATATTTATGTTTAATTCGGTTTTAAACTCTATTTAATTTTATATTCTTGTATTTTATGTATTTATTAGGCTGTACACCGCCCCGAGTCCCTTTTCGGAGAGGGAGCGGTATAGAAATACGATCAATAAATAAATAAATAAATAAACTCTAAAATTGACTCAAAAGGGGAAGCAAAGAAAATTGTGAAACATTTTGTTCTATTCACGATGTAAGCTACAGTAATTGGAATTGGCATCCTTCCCTCTCAGAGAGACTATGGTATTGTGCTATGAAACGGGTAACTGCCAGTTCTCGTGTTATTTCAAATGTTGTATACAAAGCTGGAGTGTCCTCTTCAGAGCACGAGGCCTGGGTAATTTAATATGGAGGATAAACTGTTACCCAAGCAGCAGATTCCCCTCTCTCTACGTCACTGAAATAGTCTAATGGAACGGCAGAGCCGATACGATAGTTCCAGCTGCATCGTAGGAGTTACCAGAACACAGTCACGAACTGCTTCCGGGACTCCGGATTTTGCCTCGAGGTTGACTCCTGAAGCCTTTTCCAATAATACATATAGCCACAAGGCAGTGGAGGTTTGAAATCAAGAGCTTCCCTTCTCCTAGAAGATGGTTCTACCGTTTTATCTGCCGTTGGGGCATAAAGCCCTTTCCAGCCTTCAAAACGGTTGACCATCTTCCGTAACCTTGGAAAGGGGTCCTGTCATGACCCAGAGCGTACCACGAACGTAACAAAAACCAAAACATAAATAAAGGTCCTTTAGTGCCTTCAACTTGGCTTCACTGTTCAATTGTTCACAGTTGGGAGATTAAACTATTTTCAAAATAACATTCCAAACGAAAGAAATAACAGTTCAAAATCAAAAGAGCAGATAACGAAGCAAAAACCAAAAACAAACCAGCATTGAAGAAAGTTCCACGACAGACCAGGATAATTAATTACAAACGTCAAGAAGATAACCAGGGACAGTCCGTTGGAAGAACGCCAATCAAGATAAACCTCCTCCAGGAAAAAACACACTTTGTCTCCAGCATCTGTTAGCACACAGGTCCAAACTCTTATTCAGTTGTCACACCTGCAGCCCATGAAGAGGATCAAGGCCCTCTCCTTCCGAGTAGACCACGTTTTCACTGATCCTCTCCTCCCTGCATCCCTAGGATGGAGAGGGGATGGGCCTGGGTCCTCTGACTGCTCAGCCGGCCTCTGCCCTTCCCCAGCCTCATCCATAACCTCTGGAACCACACTTCCACTCCCTGTCAGCTGTTCCTCCTCTCCCTCAGAGACAATCTCCACCAGGGGCATTACGAGGTGCTACCAGCCGGGCCAGCTGGACCAAGGCTTTTTAAGGAGGTATTACTCCTCCGGCACTCCTCCTCACTCCAGGACGCCTGGCTCGGCTCCATTTGCAATGTCCATTATCTTCCAAAAGATGCAGTAATAATAATAACAATAATACCTGGGATTAGAGTGGTGGCCTAGAGGTGGAGCTCTCGCCCCATAATCAGAAGGCTGTGAATTCGATGCTAGATAGAGGCAGAGATATTTCTCTCTCTGGGCACAATGAGAATATATCTGCTGAACAAAACTCCGTCTTGGCAACAGGCAGGGCATCCGGCCATTAAACCCTCTGCTAGCTCCATTCAGTTGGCCAGACTCCACTCCTGCAAGGGATTGTGGAGTCATGAAAAGAAGATGATGAATACCTGGGATTGTGGCAAATAAAATCCATTTTTCCTGAATTAACCACTTGAAAATCTTGAAGGGTATCCCTGTCGAAGAAATTCATCAGTAGCTGTTCAAGACTCCGACAATCCACTCCCATTCAAATCATGAGTCTCTAGCCACATCTCTCAGAGTTAAAAAAAAAAAAAAAAGATTTATTAGGAGTGAGCATGCCAGCGCTACCTGCATTCGGACTTCCGACAAAAAAAGACAAGCTTTGCAATGTTTTTGTCTCAATAATATTTGCTTTGTATTTTTTTTTTAAATCAAGATCTTCTCACTTTTTAAACAGAGTTTTAGCTTCCATTATATCTCATGTCCACCCCTGTGTGTGTGTGCGCGCGCGCGTTTATTTTAAATACCCAACTTACCAGGTAACAACTCTTGATGCTTTCGAACCTTATTACAGGGTTTGAGCACAGGTAGTTCTCGACTTATGACCACATAACGGAGGCTGCCCGTTATGGCCATAAATCATGTTGATCATAAAGAGGGTCATCATGTGCTTGATTCTGACTTTATGACCTTTATTGTGGCTGTTGTTAAGCAAATCACCCTAGTCACAAACTGAATTTGAGATAATTAAACAAACTCATTGTGTCAGGGCTCTGGTAGTTACCCCCATTTAAATCATGAGTCTCGAGCTGAACTTCCAAAACTTCAAAAGGATTTATTGGGAGTTAATATGTCCGGTACTGCCTGGGTGCAGCCGACACTGAGACGCATCATTCATCTCACCCTTGACCTGGTCTTCCCCCACCCTCTGGATGTATATTCTCCAGTGAGACACATCCATAGCCAAGAGTCATCAATCATGTTCTCCAGTAATAATCTTGCGTGCCAACAGCTTCGGCTGCCTAGCAATTATCTAGGAAGTATTTAAGGAATGCACTACTCTCCCCACTCCCTTTCTGCTAGCAACTCTAAAAGACCAGAGAAATATTTTTGAGTTGACAGTAAGCTATAAACACTCTTAAAATAAAATGATGAAAAGAAAAAGAGAAGAGGGGTGCTTTCTTAGTCTGATTTACCTTGGCGTTATTTTGATGATTAAATTATATAATCCAAAGCGATTCTGGGCCTTCTGTGCTGGAATTCTGCAATGGGACCAGTACATTAACAGGCCTGTTGTTGGTTGAAATCTTCCAGTCTCAAAATATCCCTGCTGGTCTGATTGGGGATAGCTTTTCAGGTGTTAACAGTCTCTCTTCCCCTGTTTTGTCCATTTGTTTTCTTACAAGGAGCTGCAGGGGATTAAAATGGAACAGGGTGAAAGCGCTAAGGCCTTGGTGATGGAAAAGGAGGAGGAAGAAGAAGACAGAAACTGCAAGGAGGTACTTTTAAGAATAATTTTACCCTAGGTTGGCAGGCAGATTTTATCTTAATTTCGAACTGCAGTTGTATTAATCGGAGCAAAGATGGAGGCTATTTTTTTATTTATGTTCTTCCTGCCATATTATGCTTGAGTGCATAATAATCCTGTGAGGTAGGTTGGGCTAAGCAAAAAGGACTAGTCAGTGAGTTTTGGTATGTGAGAGAGAACCAAGACCTGGGTTTGTATAATCCATGTCCGGCTCCTTCTCTATAGCCCCATCCTGGCTGTGGGATTGAGAGGAAAGGACCCGCCCAGATGATTCTCCTCAGGGAGCTTCCATGATTGAAAAGAGACTCTAGCATCAGGTTTTCTTAAAACGTCACATTTGCCTCTTCCTTTTCTCATAAATATAATAGATTTCCTCCCTCCTCCCTTCACTTTCTCCTGTCTTTTCTTTCTTTCTTTCTTTCTTTCTTTCTTTCTTTCTTTCTTTCTTTCTTTCTTTCTTTCTTTCTTTCTTTCTTTCTTTCTTTCTTTCTTTCTTTCTTTCTTTCTTTCTTTCTTTCTTTCTTTCCTTCCTTCCTTCCTTCCTTCCTTCCTTCCTTCTTTCCTTCTTTCTTTCTTTCCTTCCTTCCTTCCTTCCTTCCTTCCTTCCTTCCTTCTTTCTTTCTTTCTTTCTTTCTTTCCTTCCTTCCTTCTTTCTTTCCTTCTTTCTTTCTTTCCTTCCTTCCTTCCTTCCTTCCTTCCTTCCTTCCTTCCTTCCTTCCTTCCTTCCTTCCTTCCTTCTTTCTTTCTTTCTTTCTTTCTTTCTTTCTTTCTTTCTTTCTTTCTTTCTTTCTTTCTTTCTTTCTTTCTTTCTTTCTTTCTTTCTTTCTTTCTTTCCCCTCCCTCCCTTTCCCTTTGTCATTTCCTTTTATTTTCTATCTTCCTTCCTTCCTCCCCTTTCCCTTACTTTTCCCCTTTCTTTTTTCTTCCCCTCCCTCCCTTTCTCTTTCCCTTTCCCATTTCTTCTTCCTTTTCTACCCTTTTCCCTCTCTCCTTCTTTCCCTCCTTTCCCTTTCCCCTTCCCTTTCTTCCTTCTCCCTTCCTTCCTTCCTTCCTTCCTTCCCTCCCTCCCTCCCCTGTTCTGTTCCTACTAAAAGCCAGTAGAGTAGAAGTTGAATAAGGAAGTCTGAAAGAACTCTTCTTGAAATCAAGAAGCTCTGGTCAAGATCTGTTCAAGGTTTTTATTTCTTCGCCTAGCTCTAGTTCTTCCTTTCCTAAAATTCATTGATTTCTTTGAGGTGTAAAATGTTGCCTGAATATCTTTAAACAGAAACCGGTGGTTTTTTCAGTTGGGGGCTGGAAAAGTGGAAACAGAGAAAGTCCTCGTGGTTTCTATTAATACAGTTTTATTCAATGGAAGGTGCAGCCTGATTCAGACATGATTGACCTGAGTCAAGTGAAAGAAGAAGAGGAAGAGGGCAAGGAAGAAAACAGCAGTGAAGAAATAGTGGTATGTCTTTATTGTATTGAAGCTGCATCTTGTGCACAGAATGCCAAATTACAGAAAAAATTGGCCAAGAGGAACATTTTTGTGCAGGTTTACATTAAATTTTATTGCTACCGGTTTCGTTCAATTTTTAAGCTAGAAAGACATAAAATAAATTAACTTTAATTTTACATTAACACTCAAAATAAAAGTAAAAGAAATTGCTGCTGCTGCTGCAATACTCTGTGCCAGTGAAATAATTCCATGGCTATTAGTTTTGCTAGAGTTCCTAAGTAGATTTTTCTGTCTGTATAATTATGTTTCTCTTTTCCCCTAGGAGTCTGGAAGTATTGAGAGCAGGTAAGAATGTTTTTTTTTTTTTAAATTGCCTTTGTTCATGGCATCCCTGCCAGAGTGTCTGTTAGGGGCAAAGGTTCAAGGCCATTAAGTTAAACTGCAGTTCAGAAATATTGCTTAAATTCTATACACAAGAATCTAGTCAACTAAAGTTCAAATCTGAATCTGTGCCAGATAAAAGTCAACGGACTTTAAGGAGGGGCTGGACTTGGACCACTTATGGCAACATAATGATTCTAAGCTAATGACACATTTTACTCCCCCATCACCACCACCAGTTTTGCCTGCTCTTCTACATTTTCACCCAAGGCTCAAAAATAAATCTTTCCCTAGGAATTCAGACCTATACTTGGGATCTTGCGGTGATGAGTTAAATGTTCGGGTTCATAAAATGTATTTATTTCAAGTAGAAAAAGCACTAGTAATTAAAATCAGCCGTTGCAGGATCAACAGTCCAGTTCTCTTAACGTGGCCCAAATTGTTTAAACATTGTCTTTTTCTCCTGCCTTTTCGAGTTTCTTGTCACTCCTTCCTTGCAATAGAGGAGAATATCTATAGTTCATGGTTCAACTGTGGTATCCTTGGTGCTCTCTTGAGTTTGGATGTATGCTTGCAAGACGTTTCATTACCTGACTAGAACACCATCAGTGCAAAGGAGGGTGGGGTTTTGCTCCCTCCTTTATATACAGTGGTTTGACCTCCCAGGGTTGATGGGGGCTTCAATACACTAGGGCAGGGGTCGCCAAACTTTTGGATCTCAGGGACCACCAAACTCATAATTTTAAATCCCATGGACCAGAGACCCTGGGAAAATCCCCAAAAAAGTCTGCAGGAAAATTCCCCACCCCGTTTTCCTACCGATCAATCATTCTTTATTTGGGATCGCAGGATATCGTCTCCAGCTCTGTTCTCGGGGGAGGGGGGGGAGACTTTTCACTTCATGCAAGGAGAGCAGCAGAAGCAGCTTGGGGGAGAAAAAGAAAGACTTTTGCTGCTTTCCTTGCATGCAGCCAAAAGCAGAAGAAAGAAGCAGCCTGGTGGCCAGGCAAGTTCCCCCCCTCTGTCCTTTCTCCCCTCCCCTCACTACCTCGTGTTGTTTGCAATGCAAGGGACTCAAGCCTTGTGTTCCCACGGGCCATGTAAGCAGCGCAGCCTTGTGTTCCTGTGCAGCCTGGATTAATTGCTTTGGGAGGAATGCTTTGAGGGTGGCATTTCTCTGCGGACCACCAAAATTTTCTCACGGACCACCAGTGGTCCCCGGCTCATTGGTTGGCGACCACTGAACTAGGGAATGTCATGGTGCGAGGGGGTATGTATGCGGTTTGCTGCCTGTTTATATGTAGTAGTTTTCCTTGCCCATTTTGGATGGGGTGTTGCTTCCTTCTTGGCAGAGGAAGAAGAAGGAAACTATAGATACTCCTCAATTTAAAACGAAAAGAAAAGAAAATGGAAGAAAATAGTTAATCAATTCAAGTTCATCCTAAAAAAAACCAGAAAAACTGGTATTAATTCCCTTACAATCCTTCTCATAATTCATTTTGATCACATTTTATAAATCCTTAATATGTGTTAATATAATTCAATTGTATTTTACATATTTTCATTTTTTATTTAATCTAACTGTTATTGTACATTCCATTTAGTAACAATCCCCGTTTCATCTTCCGTTTTAATTACATATATTTTCCTATTTTCTACACGATTTCTTATTTCTAAAATATTTATACAATCTCTTATCACCATGCAGAATCCTCTATTTTAGTTGTATTTTAGCCATTATCTCTGTATCTATCAATCAAACTATTTCCTTTAATTCTTGTTTGTTTCCCATATTTCTTTATTTCCTGATTCTGTTTTTTGTAACTTCTTTTCCCCTTTATTTCCCCCCCCTTTTTCTGACTCCAATTTTTGTCCCCCTCCCTCTTTAATGCTTCCTTCTGTAATCCTCCCTTCTGCTCTTTCCTTATCTTTTGTTTATTTCTCACACTGTTCCTTTTTCTGATTATCTCAATCTCCAGTTTTTAAGTCCCCTTTTCTCCTTTTTAAGTTTCAAACCTTGTTGTCCCAATTTTTTTTATTAAAGATGGCCTCTCCTTTATTCAAGTCTTCTTCCTCTAAGGCTTTTTGCTGATCCTCATAGTCCAGAACCACCATTTCCAAAGATTGCAGAACAAAGCCAAACAATTCTCCTTTCACTTGCAATTGTTCCTTTATTTTTTTAAATTCCATTTTCAGTTCCAAGTAAAGTTCTGCCATCTTTCAATACTACCCAATACTTTTAGACAACCAAATTCTATAAGATTGCTTCCCAGAATTAATTTCAATTATATCTACGAATAATCCAATGTCCAAAGTTTCCAAAATCCTCAAACAATTCCAGAACAGTTTCTTCTTGCTTCTTTCTTTGCTACAATTTTCCAAGCTCTACTTGCACTTTCCAGGGGCTCTATTTGATTGTAGCAACATTTCATTTACTTTGTTATTCTTTAAAAGTCTTTTAAAAGTTCACTTTAATTTCTTTCAGCATCAGGTGGCACTCTTTAGTATGTCCAAGTTCCACCCCCTTTTTTCCTTCCTCCGCTTTTTCTTCTTTTCTGGTGTCAGTTTTAAAATTCACCTGTCACATTTCATGGAAGGAGGGATGCAGGAGTTGAAAAGTTCAAGGTTGTTCTGTATGTCATATTAAGAAATTCCAAGTGCAGTTAATTGGTTCTCGTGATTTATGAAGTGTAGAAGTGGGAGGAGAGAAGGGAGGAGAGAAGGTGGATTCTGGGTAACGTGCAAAAATACTTTCACTTTGGGAAATTGCCTTTGACATGCCAGATCTGTTTCTAAGTAAATCAATTGGAGAGAAAATGTCTCGGAGTGATTGATATCATGGATACTTTCTAGATGACTTACACCTGGTTTTTAAGTTTAAAAAGACTCCTTATTTTCCTTTTGACACTTTCAATTTCAGCTTTAAGTTGCCTACTTAGTGTCAGAGTCATTTTCGCTGATTTCTTCTTCTAGCTTTTCTCTCAAAATTCAAAGCCACCTCCAGCTGTCAGATCTCCCCCCCCCCTTTTTGCCGCAGCTTTAAAAGTCTTTTCCAAAGAATTCTTAATTTTAGCTCCAGGGTACCTTGTATTCATATGTTAATCCTGTTTAACCCAGTCACCCAAGCAATCAATCTTATCCGGTCAGATCTTCCTCTTTGTGATGGCCATTTTGGCCACCCCTGCATCTGCCTTCGGAGAGGAGTTTTATGCCTCGCCAAGGAGGAGGAATGCAGCTGCCCTCAGCTGGCATTCTCCCTGTCTCCACCATCTCTACAGGGTGGCTTCGGGCCCGAATTAGGTAGATCAAGGCCCTCCAGCGGTGAGCACAAACCGAAGCCACGCACGATCACGGATTTTGGTCTGTCGCCGAGGGAGCCTAACCGGAAGAGTCCTTTTTTCCACATTTATGACTGTTGCAGCATCCCCGTGATCGCATGATCAAAATTAGAACTTTTGGCAACTGTCTCGTTTTTAAGATAGTTACAGTGTCCCAGGAACACCTTTTGAGACCTTCTGACAATGTCAGTGAGGAAGCCAGATTCACTTAACAAACGTGTTACTAATTTAACAATGGCAGGGATTCACTCTGCTCTGACAAGGAAGGTCTTAAAATGGGGGGGGGGGGAAATCTCACTTAACAACTGTCTTGTCAGGGTTCCACGTAATATGCCCATAGCAAACAGAACTCCAAGGCAAGCAGATTCCTCAAAGAACCAGGATTATTGGACATATCATATTGGCACAGACTGGTGAAAACCGACTGACTCTAAAGGTTCCTGCGGTTTTCACCTAATTAAAAGTAAAAGTTTTTTTCCCCTTTCCCAAACAATCAGTCACAAGGTCCAATCAAGATGCTGTCCGGTTGCTTGGAAACTTTTCAAGCCTCTTTTTAGCCACCTGTGGGAATGTCCTTGGTTCTCAGGGGAAGCTATTTTGTTTTGGTTACCTCTATTCCTGCCTTCCTATCCCTCATCACCTGTCAGGATTCCGGCAGTTACCCCAATTAAATCATGAGTCTCGAGCCAAACTTCCAAAACTTCAAAGGATTTATTGGGAGTTAAAATATCTGGCACTGCCTGGGTGTAGCCAACTCTGAAACACATCATTCATTGCCACCCTTGACCCTGATTTTCCTCCAATCCCTGGGCGTATCGCAATTCATATTCTCCAATGGGACACATCCATAGCCCAGAGTCATCCATCACGATCTCCAGTTAGAATTTTGCGTGGCAGAAACTTCAGTCACGTAGTTACTATCTTTGAAAAACTATTTATGGAATGCACTTTTGATTTCCAAGCTGCCGCACTGCTCTTTCAAACCCCTTTCTCCCCCCCCCTTTCTGTTGGCAACTCTAAAAAGACCATAGAAATATTTTACGAGTTGACCTCACCATTGTGGCAACACTGAAGCCTCCAAGATGGCCTCAAGTCAGGCCAACTTCAGGTTTGACAGTCTCGCTTAGCAACATAAATGTTGGGCTCAGTTGCAGTCATACATGTACACCCCTACCCCAAAATGACAGGACAAGCTATTGCCTATAAAAGGCCACAACCCCCACTTTCCCTCACACTGATACTCTTAACCGAGTCAGGTAACGAAACGTCTGCAGGTAAACCCTCAAGCTCAGCACCAAGAACTCTTAGGAACTAGAGTCATTTAAATTTGACCTTTGTGATCCTGTCTTCGTTCTGGGCTCAGTCGTATTGATTTCTTTTCTCCTTTCTCTCCTTGGGTCCCTCAGAGAAGAAGACGAGCCGCTGGCTGGGAGACTAGAGGAGATCAAGCAGAGATACGGCAATTTGTGTCAGAACAGCACCGTTTTCCAAGAAATGATACTGCGGCTCAAAGGTCAGGCTCCTTTAGTTGATGTTCAGAGTTTGCAGGACATAATATGGTCCCAGGAGGCTCTGGTGATGTCTTGGCTTGCAGTGGGCTCTTAGTCACTCCCTTGGCCCAGTCAGTTGTTCTGTTCTGCTCTGGTTTGAATTTTCCTGATTTTTAGTCAGTCTTGAATCTTGACAACTATCTGCCCAAGTCCCTGCAATGTTCTTGGCAACATTTTTTAAGAAAGTTTGCCCTCCTCCTCCTCCTCCTTAAGGCTGAGAGGAAGGGATTGGCTCAAAGTCACTCAAACCAGCTAAGACAACACTGAAACTCGCGATCTTCTGATTTCTATCCCTGTTCCTTTAACAAAAAAAAACAAAACTAAATTGGCTCTCTTCCGCCATACCGAATTCAGTGTTTCTCAACCTTGGTAGCTCTAAGAGGTAAGTGTCAACTCGTAAATCATTCCTATGCCTGTTACCGAGTTGCCATAAGAAGGAGTGGGGGGGAAAGGCCTGACTGAGCACATTCAATGCTTATCTTGTGGAGATTGTAGCCTAGGCTACTGGGTCTTCTGTCCACGAAAATTTTTCATTGGAGATTGTGATTGATGACACCCAGCCCGTGTTTTGTTGGAGAATCTGATATATGACACATCTAGTGGGGTGGGGAGAAACAGGATCATAGGTGATAGTAAATTACATGTCTCAGAGTTGACTTCATATAGGTTAATGCCGGTCATGTTGCTCCTAATAAATCTTTTGCTTTCTTTTGAAACTTGGCTCGAGGCTCATGATTTAATTAGGGCAATTGTCGGAATCCTGACAGTAAGGACCAATTCCCAGAATTCCTCAGCTGTTTCTTTAACTGGTCTCTCCCCTGTTTCCTTGACTTGGTCAGGAACTTGTTGATTTCTCCTGTCAAGATTCCGGCATTGAACCCCATTTAAATCATGAGTTTCAAGCCAAATTTCCAAAACTTCAAAAGGATTTATTGGGAGTTAAAGGCGTGACATCGCCTGGGTGTAGCCGACTCTGAGGCACATCATTCATTGACACCCTTGATCTTGGGTTTTCCCCCACCCCCTAGGTGTATCGTAATTCATATTCTCCAATGGGACACATCCATAGCCCAGAGTGATCAATCATACTCTCCAGTTAGAATTTTGCTTGGCAGAAACTTCAGTCACCTAGTTACTATCTTTGAAAACATTTATGGAATGCACTTTCGGTTTTGCAACCTGCTGCACTGCTTCCCCCTCTGCCTTTCTGTTGGCAACTCTGAAAAGACCATAGAAATGTTTTATGAGTTGACATCTCCATTCTCTTGTTTTTCTGCAGCCGGATGGAGGAACCAAAAGAAGGAACGGGATTGTTTGCCTGGGGGCTCGGAGCGACTGCAGCTGAACAGGATGATGTGGGGCGGAGACGAAGTCAGCTTTACCCCCAGCGTTGGGGGCCAATTGGGGGCCCTGGACAGTCCCTCGAGGACGGTGGATTGTCTGCTGGAGGCCAGAGCTCCGATCTCAATCCCATTCGGCGGGGGCTTCTTCGACTTCAGCGAATTTGCGGTCCAGCAGAGTTTCCTCCAGAGGAAAGGCCAGGAGCTCTCCAAAACATTTGGGTCGGGCCTGAGCTCCAGCGTGGTCGAGCTCCGGACTCAGGAGAAGCCGCTGCTGGGGGAGAAACCCTACGAGTGCAACGAGTGCGGGAAGAGCTTTGGCAAACGCGCCACCCTGAACACCCACGGCCGGACCCACACGGGGGAGAAGCCCTTCAAGTGCTCGCACTGCGACAAGCGCTTCAGCCAGAGCTCCCACCTCCAGCTGCACGAGCAGACCCACACGGCAGAGAAGCCCTACAAGTGCAACGAGTGCGGGAAGAGCTTTGGCAAACGCTCCACCCTGAACACCCACGGCCGGACGCACACGGGGGAGAAGCCCTTCAAGTGCTCGCACTGCGACAAGCGCTTTAGCCAGAGCTCCCACCTCCAGCTGCACGAGCGGACGCACACGGGGGAGAAGCCTTACAAGTGCCTGCTGTGCGAGAAGAGCTACAACCAGCGGTCCAGCCTCATCATCCACGAGCGGAGCCACACGGGCGAGAAGCCCTACTCCTGCCTGGAGTGCGGGAAGAGCTTCAGCCAAAAGGCCACCTTGGTCCTCCACGAGAAGAGCCACCGTGGGGAGAAGCCCTACAAGTGCCTGGAGTGCGGCAAGGGCTTCAGCCTGAGCGCCGACCTCATCCGCCACCAGAGCATCCACACAGGGGAGAAGCCCTACACCTGCTCCGAGTGCGGGAAGAGCTTCAGCCAAAACTCCCACCTCATGGCCCACATCCGGACCCACACAGGAGAGAAGCCCCACAAGTGCCTGGAGTGCGGCAAGGGCTTCAACTGGAGCTCGGAGCTCATTGCCCACGAGCGGACGCACACCGGCGAAAAGCCCTACCAGTGCCTCTACTGCGCCAAAAGCTTCAGCGTCCGCTCCAGCCTCAGCAAACACGAGAGGACCCACACGGGCGAGAAGCCCTTCGTCTGCCCCCAGTGCGGGAAGGGCTTCATCCAGCGCTCCAGCCTGGTGGCGCACGAGCGCTCCCACACCGGCGAGCGGCCCTATCTGTGCCTGGGCTGCGGCAAAGGCTTCCGGGAAAGCTCACAGCTCATCGCCCACGAGCGGACCCACACCGGCGAGAAGCCCTACGTCTGCTCGGAGTGCGGCAGCTGCTTCAAAGCCAAGGCCGCTCTCCTCCGCCACCAGCGCGGTCACTTGGGCCTGAACTCCTTCATCTGCGCCGACTGCGGGAAGATTTTCTCCTCAGCCGCGGAATCCCCGGAGAAGTGTCCTGAGTGCGTGAACCTGAGCCTGATGTCGGATCTCGCGCGGGAATCGGAAGAGGCCGATCTGGAAACGGCCGAAGGAGCGGGACAAAGCGACGATGCTAAGATGTGAACGGACGAGGCCGGCTGGGCCTTGGGTGTTCTGCTTTTTTTGCTGGGCATAAAGTCGGCTTCCTCTTCAGACCCCGCAAAAGGGACTGTGCTGCAGCCGACGGAGTGCCAGTTTTGTGGACGGGAGGTGACTGTGGGCAGCTGAATGCCTTCCCCTCAGATGTGTGATGACCATCGCAGTTTTGGTTCCTGTCCCAAACCAGGCCCGTTTCAGACCCTTTTGGAGGGAAACTGGAAATGCAGAGAGGGAACCAGAATCAGGTGGATATGAAAACGAAAGAGAATGCCTGAAGTTTTAGTATCGTCTTTTGCTACCCAGGATCTGGAATGCAGTTCCTGATCAGCTGGAGAGTTGGGTCTGTAGCAGAGGAACCATGCGTCTTTGAGACCCTTTTTTTGATCCACGGACCCCCTTGCTGTCTCTCCGAAGAGACTTCGGTTTCACATTTTTTTTAAATGAATTGTGCTCAACTTTTTAATGGATTTGATCCGTAAAGAACTTTTACCTCACTAAATCCTAGTGGATGCATGTGAAATACCTGGGACTGGGCTGGCCTTCGGATCGGGCTTCAGTCAGCCTGCCTGAGTGCAGAGCCAGGGGGTTTTTTTTGGCTTGCGTCGAAAAATAGTGGCACAGAAGCAAAAATACCAGAGGGGACATTAATGGAGGAAAGCTGGTTTGGTCACATTGGACCTTGAGCAATCGATTCGATCCCTATCTCATTTCACATTTGCTTTAGATAGCAAGCTCAGCTGACTGTAGGTTTTTATTATTTATTTGATAGCTAGATTAGAAATACGAGCTTTTTCTCCCTTCGGATGAAATTAGGGTGATTTGGTAGGACATCCCAATGAACGTGGGAACATCCAGGTCCAAGATGGCTGGAATGAAAGGCAGCTTTCCAGACGGGCACCTCCGTAAAGGGAGATGGCAGGAAAACACACATCTGAACACAACTCTTTTCTAAGAAAGCCGTCCTAGGTACATCAAGGTGTGGCTCTGTTGCCAGAGAGGGAAAAATGAACTTTTAACAGTTTTGCACTTAACTCCCTGGAAGTGGAAAGCTAGTAGCTCGGGGCTAGTTAGTACAAGGCGATCTCTTGTACTACTTGGCAGTGAACCTGTTCCATAAATAAATCTATTTAGGCAACATTTTTCCTCATATTTCCCCTACAGTAGTGTATCTCAACCTTGATAACTTTAAGATGGGTAGACTTTAAGTCCCAGAATTCCTCAGCTAGCCATGCTGGCTGGGGAATTCTGAGACTTGAAGTCCATCCATCTTAAAAGTTGCCAAAGTTTAAAAAAGAAAAAAAAACAGCAACAATGTCCTACAGTAACATAAGCCATCCATTAACCACTTAGCACTTCATACCTAAACCCGGCCTTTAGCCTTCCCTAACCTCATTTCCTTGCTGACTCTGAATTATGGGCGTTGTAGTTACAACACAACTGAAGAGCATGAGATTTGGGAAGAAGCATAGAATTCTGGATTATTATTTTTTTCTTTGTGAGTTAGGAGGTCCAGGAATTGACACGCACACACTCACTTTCTGCAAACTAAAAGTTCACTCCAAGTAGGTAGATGGTAGATAGATACAGTAAACAACTTCTGAAGTGGGGGATCCATACTTTTTTCCTCTCCAATGGTTCTGGGGAAAAGGTAAAGCTTTGAAAATTGCAGCTGCAAAAAAAGTGGGTTTTTTAATAAGACATAAGCTTTGCGTTGACCGCACTTGGCTGAATCCAGTTGTAAACCAGTTTAAGTGTCCTGAGGTTCTGTAGAAGAAGGGGGGAAATGTCTCCGCGAAAGAATTTTTCCTCACGTGAGGCAAAATTCCTCACCAATTTTGCTTCATAAAGGCAGCTGGGATTCCTTGCGAAGTGAAATCATTTTTTTTTTAAAAAAAAAGTTGACGTCTGTAGGACAGAGGTTCCTTTAGACCAGAGATCTCGCAACTTTTAAGACTTGTGGGCTTCAATTCCCAGAATTCCCCAGCCAGCCAGTTCATGCTTATTTCCTTCCAAGAAATTCACTGCACAGACCATTTTTTTGCATTTTTATTCAAAGTGTTAGGTGCACACACGGAGAGGTGTGTGTGTGATTCTGTCACAGAAATTGTACCCTGCCAAATTCTTCCATTTGCAACTTAAGCCATACATAACAATCCAAGGGTCCCTCCCCAATCTTGGTTTGTCCAGATTGTGGCTTTGGCCTTCCTATCCTTAGTTAATGTGAATGTGAATAGAATTGAGTTGAAAACAACTGGGAGTGCCCTGGCTGGATTAATACAGCACTAACAATAGCACTTAGACCTATATACTACTTCATAGTGCTTTACAGCCCTTTCTAAGCGGTTTGCAGAATGAGCCTATTGCCCCCAATAATCTGGCTTCTCATTTTACCGACCTCGGAAGGATGGAAGGCTGAGTCAACCTTGAGCCGTTCAGGATCGAACTTCATGCAGTGAGCAGAGTTAGTTTGCTTTAGAGCTTTCTAACCACTCTGCCACTACAACTCTTACAGAGGCAAAGTCGGTGATCGCTTTCCATCACTTGTGTACGTAAAGTGCGCCTGAAAATGTGACGTCTCTTGGGGCTCTCTGAGCTTGGTTGTTTTCTTGCAGACTTTCACCACCGAACTAGGTAACATCATCAGTGCTGGAGAGAGTGGGGTTTACCACTTCTAGCACTGATGAGGTTACCTATTAGGGTAAGGAAACATCTGCAAAAAAGTAACCAAGGACCCCATAGTTCTACCCTGAGTTATAAATATTCTCTTCTGTCAATACACCTGAAAATAACCATGGTTTAAAAAAATTAAATGTCTCCAAAAGCTGATGCTTTGCAAGGCTGTTATATCTCATGAAATTTCCGTATTCTTGCGAGACATCGCATAAGATGTTAGGCTGCCATTGTTGATTCCTTGATGTTTTGAGGATTGAGCATCATTTTCTTTAAAACAAAATTATAATTATTTCGTGGGCACTCTTTGGAGTTGCAGAATCTGGAAGGATTGCTGTCCCCTGATGTCAAATATCAATATTTTTTTCTTTAAAACAAAATTATAATTATTTCGTGGGCCCTCTTTGCAGTTGCAGAATCTGGAAGGATTGCTGTCCCCAGATGTCAAATATCACCCTGTATGTGACACTTGTATAGGCTCCTATAATCTGACGCTGTCTTCAGCGGTAGAAAATGGTATTTTTTCTCTCTGTTTTTTTAAAAACAAAATCTAATACAGGTAACAAGCAATGCCTGCCTTCGTCACAGGCTTCTTGGGTACTGTAAAAGGGCACATTGTCATTAAGGACATTGCCATGCTTTCAGAAATTGTGAAATGTACACTGAATATTTAAACTTAAGGGATGTCAAACTCAAGGCCCCGGCGGCCTGCGGGGTACTTAGATCTGGCCCATGGGGCCACCATGGAAACAGTGAAGGACTGGCCTACAGTGCTTCTGCCAGCAAAAATGGGCTCCCAAACTCCGTTTTCGGCTGCCACCGCCTCCTGCAACCCTCTGTCAGTGAAAATGGTCCCAAGTTCCGTTTTCACTAGCAGAGGGTTGCAGGCGGCCATGGTAGCCAAAAACTGAGCTCGGGAGCCCGTTTTCACCAGCAGAGCGCTCGGACCACCACAGATGCCCCCGATAGGAGTGATGTTGAACTTGCCAGCTCCCCCCTGCCCTCCCGAGGTCAAACACAACCCTGATGCGGCCCTCCATGAAATCGAGTTTTGAAACCCTTGATTTAAACCCTGGGGGGACTGGCACTCCCTCCATCAATCATCAGTTGTGTTCTCCTATTAGGGTAATGCTTCTCAACCTTGGCAATTTTGAAGGAGGGTGGACTTCAACTCCCAGAATTCCCCAGCCAGCCATGGGGAATTCTGGGAGTTGAAGTCCACCCACCTTAAAAGTTGCCAAGGTTGAATAATCCTGCATCGGGTTCATGAATTGTACATTGTTCGAAATGGGGAGGTCTCCTTGATTTTGTCTCCTGCTATGGAATAGTACTCCAGTATCCAAAAAGGCTGGTCTTTAATCCCGCCCCTCTTTTAAAATTTTTGTAATGCTGTTATTTTTTGGGGTGGGGGGGGGGTTCTTCTCTCCTCCCCAGCTTTCTGGCTTTGCTTTCATTGTGAATATGCTTTGTTCCGCATCTCATTTCGGCTCTTGGTTTTTCTTCGTTATTTTTGGGCGTTAATAACAAATAATAAAATGATCTCTTAACATGCCAAAAATTCTTCTGCCTTGTCCATCCATCTTAGCCTTGGTGTCTTCCTCACTATCCAGGTTTGTCTCTTTATCCTGTTTCTTTGGGACATATGAATCTTTTCATTGGAGACTTGTTCTCCTTTCATCTGTAATCCAGTCCTAAATCCAATCTGCAGATTTTGAATGTATTGTTCGCAATCCATAATCTTTGCAACATTAGCAATATGCAGTTTCCATGCCCCCAAGGGTACACATTTATATGCATATCTCAGAAATCAAATAAGATTGGATATAAACTCTAAATCCTAAAGGTGTTAGCATATCTATGTTCATGTTACTCCAGAAAAGACATTTTATTTATTAATATCCTGCCTTTATTATCATTTATAAATAAGGCAGTGGACATACCTAATACTCCTCCCTCCTGTTTTTCCCACAACAATCATGTGAGGGGAGTTGGACTGAGAGAGAGAGAGACTGGCTGAAAATTATGCAGCTGGCTTTGATCCCTGGACGGGCCTAGAACTCAATCTGGTGATTGGCCCAAAGTTACCCAGCCAATTTCCATGCCTAAGGCAGGCCGAGAACTCACGATCTCCTGGTGATTGGCCCAAAGTCACCCAGGCAGACCTAGAATTCACAGTCTCCTCTCCCAACACATAGTCCTTTTCCATATTCATTCCAGTTTGAGTTGCTTCCTAAACCAGTAAGTTCCCTAAACAGTCCATATGATGCAGTTGGTATAAAGTACAGTGGTACCTCTACTTACGAAAGCCTCTACCTACGAAAGTTTCAGGTTACGAAACGCGTCTTCGAGAAAATATCGTCTCTACCTACGAATATGTTTCAAGATACGAAAGGCTTTCTTGGAAAATGGCGCGTCCGAGCTGTGCTGCCATTGGTTATCTTCCTGGCATCCCATTGGCTAGGAGGGATCAGTGCGCACGCACCACGCCGCGTTCTCAGTCTCGCGCTAGCAATCCATCAAAGCAGGAAGTAACGAAGAATTACAGTTCGGGGGCTTGGAACGGATTAGGACATTTACAGGTAAAATGTGCCTCTACTTACGAAATTTCCAGGTTACGAAACGGCTTCCGGAACGAATTAATTCGTAAGTAGAGGTACCACTGTATAGACTAACTTGGCAACTTTTAAGATGTTTATAGTCTTCCTTGCCAGCCTTGGGGATTTTGGGAGTTGAAATCCATACATCTTATAGTGGGCAAGTTCAAAAAGCACCTGGTATGCTATGTTTTCCTAAAAAATAAGACCTAACTGGAAAATAAGCCCTAGCATGATTTTTCAGGATGCTTGTAATATAAAAACTACCCCCAAAATAACCCCCAGTTAAGACTGTCAGCCAGACGGATGCATTTACTTTATTTCCCTGAAAATAAGCCCTAACCGGAAAAAAATGCCCTAATGCGTCCTTTAGAGCAAAAGTTAAGACCCGGTCTTATTTTAGGGAAATACGGTAGATGAATTGCTGGAGATGATGCTCGCCAATTGGTAACCAAGGAGAAAACAAGAATTTTTCCAAACTGCTTTATTATAATTTCTATTCCTCACCTTAATCCCACATTTAATTCATGTTTTGCTGCGATTTATGCAAGTTCATCATACTTTTAGCATGCTTATTGTGAAGTAACATTTCCACAACACTCCCCAAGTTTCATCTACTGACTTAAGCAGGGGCCGCCAAATTTGGCAACTTGTGTCTGTGACTTGTGTCTATGGAGATTCTCAGTCCTCCAGATCATGGTTGTCCCAAAGGTGCTTTCTTCAGAGGCAACTGGACTTTCTGGTTTTTCTTCTGAAGGCATTTCACTTCTCATCTAAGAAGCTTCTTCAGCTCTGACTAGACGGCGCAACATAGGAGAATAAACCCATCAGGACTAGATTCAGCAGTCCACCTGCATTTAAAAGACCCAGGCCATTCTTTTGAAGACAACAAAGTCCATATTTTGAACAGAGAGAACCGCTTGTTTGAAAGGAGTCAAAGAGGCCATCTATGTCAAAACTGAACAGCCCTCTCTCAATAGAGAGGGAACATAATCTATTTCCAGTCTACAACACAGTTCCAAGAAGGCTCCACAGCTCCATTTGCACTATTCAGGTGACCATGACACAGATAAACCACCAGGTGGCCTTATCGACTCGCTAAAAGAATGCAAATGACCAGCTGTCTGCAAGGAATATAAAATGGAAGCTGCTTGGAAGAGAAGTGAAAGGTCTTCAAAGAAAAACAAGAAAGTCCAGTTGCCTCTGGGGGGGGCATAGAGGAAGTACCTTTAAGACTTGTGGACTTCAATTCCCAGAATTCTCATGGCAGGCTGAGGAATTCTGGGAGTTGAAGTCCATAAGACTTAAAGTTGCATTTTGGAGGCCCCTCTGGCCTAAAGGTTAAGTAGGTACCAGACCACAAGCTGTCAAACAATCTTCAAAACCTTCAAAGACCACAGACCCTCAAAAGTTCTGCCCATCGAGTTCAGCACTGAGAAAAATTCAGATGGCCGTTTCTCCGTCTTTGTGGATTCTCTGATGTTTATGCAGGATCGAACTCCGGCTGAAACTCTTCTCGCACTTGGAGCAGCGATACGGTTTCTCCCCCGTGTGGCTCCTGCGATGTGAGATCAAGTGATCGCTCCGACGGAATCCCTTCCCACACTCGGAGCACTTATAGAGTTTCTCCTCGGAGTGGATTCTCTGGTGTAAAGTTAAGTGTGGGCTCTGGCTGAAACACTTCCCACATTCGAGACATCGGTAGGGTTTTTCTCCCGTGTGGATCCGCCGGTGCAGAGTCAAATGAGTGCTCTGATTGAAGCACTTCCCGCACTCGGTGCACTGGTACGGCTTCTCTCCGGTGTGGATCCTCTGGTGGGAAGTCAGGTGGGTGCTTTGGCTGAAAGTTTGCCCACACTCCGGACATTGGTACGGCCTCTTACCCGTGTGGATGGCGCGATGTACAGTCAGCTTCCGACTGTGGCTGAAACTCTTCCCGCACTCCGGACAGGTGAAAGGTTTTTCTCCCGTGTGGGTGACCTTGTGCAAGATGAAATAGGTGCTCTGGCTAAAACTTTTCCCACACTCCAAACATTTGTAGCGCCTCTCTCCGGTGTGCATCCTTTGGTGCTGGGACAGGTGGCCGCTCTGCCGGAAGCCCTTGCCGCACTCCCGGCATTGATAGGGTCGTCTCTCCGTGTGGATCCTCTGGTGGACTTTGAGGCGGGATTTGGAACAAAATCTCTTCCTGCACGTGTGGCATTCGTTCTGTCTCCTCTCCCTCACTGTTTGTGGCTCAGCTGGGATCACCTGGCCAGCATCTTTGCTGGCGATGGAGACATCCCTCTGCTTTTCAGCCGCCACCATTTTCCTTTCCTGCTGTCTTTCTGAGTCATCCAGAATCCTTGTGGGTAATTCTGTCTCTTTGAGCTGAACTTCCAGAGAGATCCCACCTGCTTCCATCTATTTTTCTCTCCCCCACGGTCCTCCTGTGGAAGGAGGGGGAAGACCCAATTAATCATTTAAGACAAAGGTAGATTTAAGTGACTATTCTGAAGCACTAAGCCTGTGTTTTTCAACCTTAGCAACTTTAAGATATGCGGACTTTAACTCCCAGAATTCCTCAGCCAGCATGCTGTCTGGCATGATTCTGAATTCATCCAGATCGGTGTTTCTCAACCATGACAACTTTTAAGATATGTAGACTTCTGGCTGAGGAATTCTGGCAGTTGAAATCCCCCAATGGTGGTATGCTACCGATTCGGCCTGGTTCACACGAACTGGTAATTTTAAAAAAATGCTCAGATCAGCTGAGAGACTAGAATAAACGCCCTTCGAATGATGTGGGAGTATGAACGGATTTCCAGAGGGATTGTAGACTACAGGAACATTACTCAGGTGATCCTGTGGACACAGATAAACCTTCAAGTGTTTCAACAACCCTTGAAAAGGATGCAAATGACCAGCTGTCTGCAAGGAATATAAATCCATCCATTTCCCCACCATCCAGTCAGAGCTGAAGAGGCTTCTCAGATGAGAGGCGAAACGTCTTCAAAGAAAAACCAGAAAGTCCAGTTGCCTCTTTGAAAAAAAAAAAAAAAAGCACCTTTGGGACAGCCATGACTTAGATGACTTGAGAATTTCTGGATTGAATCTCTGGCTTGCTTTGCTGATCTGCAGGCTGCGGCTTTGCAGCCCGGCTATCTCGCAACCCCTCCCGCCCGCCAATCAGATCTACCCTGTCTCATCTCCAACTTGTCCCAGCCGCTGATTCAGGGAAAAAAAACACCGCATTTTGTGACTGACTCTGCTTTATCTCAAATCTGGAGAGTGTTCTCAGTTGCAGCCTGGAACAAAAGCCCAACCCTTTTAGAAAAGCCAGACCTGGATGGGGCTGCAGTTTTATCGTTGAGTGCAGATCTTAATTTTGAAGAGCAAGGTCAGCACACTTCTCTGGCAAGCTTCTTTGGAACTGCCTGCAGTTCTCCTCCCCCTAAATCTTCAGTCAGCCACCCCAAATTCCCAGACTTTTCCTCCCACCACCACCCAAGAAAAGAAAGCACAGGAAGTGACTTCATGGATGAGTAGACCCTCGTTTCCCCCCCCTTTTTTTTTAAACAGCTTCTCTAGGCAGACAGATTTGCAGGATTTAACTCTTACTTCAAATTTCCAGAGGAAGAAATAAAGGGGAGAAAAAAAAAGGCCTCGGCAGTTAATATTTGGAAGAGACACTGGAATTTGCAAGCAGCAAAAAACCCATGTGGTGTTTTCCCTGCTGTCCGAGTTATTGCACAGTTATGCCTGCAAGATGGACGTTCTGAGTTCAAACATTTGATGTAGTTTTCGTTTCTTTTTTGGTTTTATTAAATTCTAATTCCATTCTATTCTATTCTATTCTAATTCTATTCTAATTCTGATTTATTTATTTATTTTGTCAAGCAATTATAAGATAACAGGTATAAGTATAAACATAGTTATGGATACATGAAATGGATATACTGTATATAAGAAAAATAAAAAAGAAACAATAGGGCAGGGACGGTAGGCACGTTGATGTGCTTATGCATGCCCCCTACAGACCTCTTAGGAAAGGGGTGAGGTCAATAGTAGACAGTCTAAGGTAAGTCAAGTAGAGTATTCCAAACCTTGACCACTCTGTTGCTGAAGTCGTATTTCCTGCAATCAAGTTTGGTGCGGTTTACCTTGAGTTTGTATCTATTGTGTGCTCTTGTATTGTTATGGTTGAAGCTGAAGTATTCATTGACTGGTAGGACATTGCAGTGTATAATTTTATATACTATACTTAGATCGGACTGAACGCGGCGTAGTTATAGGTTTTCTAGGTCTAGTGGATGAGTGGAGAACTCTTCTTGTGAAATATTTCTGGACTTTCTCAATTGTGTTAATATCAGATACGTAATGTGGGTACCAGACTGATGAGCTGTATTTAAGTATTAGTCTAGCAAATGTTTTGTATGCTCTCGTTAGTAGTGTGATATTATCAGAGAAAAAGCTACGTAGGATTAGGTTAACAATTCTTAATGCCTTCTTGGCTATGTAGTTACAGTGGGCTCTAACACTTAGATCATTAGAGATGAGAACTCCAAGGTCCTTGACAGAGTATGGATCATCAACAAGGCCTTGACTATTCAGCTTGTATTTTATTTTCTGATTTTTTTGCCAATATGTAAAATAGAACATTTATTTGTTGAGATTTGAAGTTGCCATTTGTTTGACCATTCTGATACATAGTCGAGCTCTTTTTGAAGGGTAGCAGTATTGTCTGTGATGTTGAATAGCTTTACATCATCAGCGAAGAGAACACAGTTGCTCTTAATATGATCACAGAGGTCATTTATGTAGAGTATGAAGAGAGTTGGTCCTAGAACACTGCCCTGGGAGACACCACTATTGACAGGTACATAATTTGATAGGACACTCCCAATTTTGACCATTTGTTGTCTGTTTGACAGGAATGCTTCTATCCAATTATGCAGTTGTCCAGAAATACCATAAGATTTTAGTTTTAGGAGTAGTTTGTCGTGTACCACTTGATTGCAGGAAGTACGATTTCAGCAACAGAGTAGTCAAATCTCTGGAACTCACTACCTGATTCTGTTGTCACCTACTCAACCCCCCCCCCCTCCTTTACCCTCAAACTAATCTCTATTGACCTCACCCCATTCCTAAGAGGTCTGTAAGGGGCATGCATAAGCGCACCATCGTGCCTACCGTCCCTGTCCTATTGTCCCCAATTATTAGTTCCTATTTCTTGTATTTAAAACTTATGTTTATTCTTGTTTCTGTTGAATTGTAAGCTTTTGACAAAATAAATAAATAAAGTTTGCTTTTCAGAATGTAGACCTAGCTTTTCCTCAAATGTTATTCACACGCACACAAAAAAAAACCCTCCAATCATTGTCCGTGCTTGCCAAAACCTATGGAAAGGAAGAGGAGAGGGCCTCTCTCTGGGCGAACTGGCAAGGGAAAGGTTAATTTCCCGCAGAGCATAGGAAAAGACCGCTCTAGCCCTCTTACCCTCCGAAGCGGAGCCAGGCGGGGCATCATCATCATCATCATCACCATCCCGCTTTCCTTTTAACTACCGATCGCCGCCGGCTAGACAGTCTCTCACCAGCGGTTCCTCCTAGCACCGAGAACCTTCGGAGAGGGGGGTCCTAGAGCGCCTCGTCAGGAGAGGAGAAAAAATAAATAAAAGCGAAGAGACCAAGACCGGATGTGACGAAGATCGTTTGCGTTCTCTCTCTTTTTTTTTTTCATCCCCTCACGCTCCCCCTCCCCTTGCACCCTCCGCTCTCGGGGCGTCTGCCGTCTCTCTTGCTTCCACCCCACCGCACCAGGCGCTTGAAGCGGCGCTCTCCCTCCGAAGCCGAGTCGGGATTTTGCAGCTCTTGCGGGCGGAAGAGGCCGGTGAGTCTCGGAGGCCGCTGGCAGGGCAGCCCAGATCAGCAGCAGCAGCAGCAACAGCCGCCTCCCATTGAAAACAGCCGGGGAGGAGGGGGATCTGCAGGAGCCCCCAGCAGGGCAGTCTCCTCGGGCACGTCGCCCACGTGGAGCCTCGATTTACTCCTACCGTACTTCGCCCCTTCCAGCCACCCCGAGGATGCGGCGGGCTGGAGGGAAGGGCTTGGCCGGAGACCCCCCCCCCCAAAAAAAGATCCTGGGGTTGGGATGGGGAGGGTCTGTGATCTCCACCAATCCAGCCCCCTCCCGGCCGTTCTTGCAAACCCCGGGGTTGGGGAAGAAGCCACAGTTACTTCCCTTCTTCCTTTCCCGGCCATAACGGTCCCCCATGACTTTCAAGAAGAGATTGGACTGTCATTTGTCAGAAATGGTGTAGGGTCTCCCGCTTGGGCAGGGCGGGGGGGTTGGACTAGATGACCTACAAGATCCCTTCCAACTCTGATTATCTGTTATCCTCTTCCCGGGCCGGGTTATTTCCAAAGAGGTCGGAGGAGGAGGAAGCAGATCCCAAGGTTTCATATTGGCTGGGAATGCTGGGGTTTGTAGTCCCGACGCCACTGGAGGCCCTAGGTGGGTTTTCCACCTCTGCTTTAGAAAGACCAGGGGGTGCCAGCCAGGGGAGTTGGAGGCTGGCAGGGCAGTTATTATTAACTAGCAGGGTACCCGTGCATCGCTATGTGATCAGGCAAGTTTTGGGGGAGGAAAATAGGAGGGGGGGAATTGTACCTCTGCCTACCAGCATCCATCGGTGTTCATTTGGCTAGCGTCCTGTCAGTGTGTGAGAGAGTAGAGGGCTGTTTGGAAACTGAAAGAGTATTTGCTGTGTGAGCAAGAAGGAGACAGCAAGAAGCCTGGGCGTGGCTTAACTCAGCTGCAGTTGGAACAGATTTTTTTTCAGGTGGGGAGGGAGAGCAGAACTCCTTAGCATCAGAGCGTGTTAATAATAATATAGGAAATACTAATGCTCTGATGGTCATTTGGAAAAATCCTTTCTTAGTGAGCACCTAGAAGCCAAGAGGAACATACATGCCAAATTTCAAGTTTGTAGGCTTTATGGTTCTGGAGATTTTGCGATGATGCGTGAGTGGTATTTCGCTTTTATATATATATATATAGATTATTATTTCAGTTATCTATAATATATTATTTTAAGGTACTATTGAGCTAAGTTAACGACAGGTGGTCCTCGACTTACAACAAGTCGTTTAGTGACCATTTGAAAAAAACGGGGACATGTGACCGTTACCCTTACACGAGTGTTGTAGCCTTCTCCGTGATCGTGGGATCGAAATTCAGATGCTTCGTAACTGACTCATGACGCTTGGAATGTCCCAGAGTCATGGGATTCCCTTTTGCAAACTTCTGACAAGCAAAATCAGTGGGGAAGCTGGATTCACTTAACAACCATGTTACTACTTTAATAACTGCAGTTATTCGCTTAACAGTTCTGGCAAGCAAGGTTGTAAAATGGGGCAAAATTCATTTATTTATTTATTCAAATTTGTATACCGCCCCCTCTCCCTAAGGACTCGGGGCGGTGCACAGCCAGATAAAAACATATAAATACAAATACAATAATTTAAAATAAATTAAAAGAATTAAATAGATTGGCTTTAAGAGTTACAAATGGGGAATTAAAAAAGTTAAAAACCATTTAAAAACCGAATTTATAACCATTTTATATAACTCTAGGCCAGACCAGCTAGATGGAATAGGTGGGTTTTTAGTGCGCGCCGGAAGGTCAACAGGTCGGGGACGGTCCTCATCTCCAGGGGCAATTCGTTCCAGAGGGAGGGGGCCCCCAAAGAGAAGGCCTGAATCCTCGGGGTCGCCAACCGTCCAGCCGGCAGCACCCCAAGGAGGCCCGCTCTATGAGAGCGCACTGGTTGGCGAGAGACTGACGGTGGCAGCAGGCGGTCCCGTAAATACCCAGGTCCCAAGCCATTAACTAATGTGTTTCACTTAGCGACAGAAATTTTGGGGTCAATGGTGATTGTAATTGTGGCTGTCAGTAGAGGACTAGCTGTAATAGAAGAGCTCTAGAATATTGTATGTGTTGCCTTTCTACGTTTTGGAATAAGTAAAATAGCATGCATTGCCATCAAAAAGCATTGAGGGATACCCTTAATTCTCTCTGATTGTCTAACTGTATAGTTGGCCTTTTCAGCATATTTTTTTTCTGACATATAAGGTCATAAACAGATATTTTTGCTTTAAAGTAGATAAATTATATGAAGAGCCAACAATTTTTTAAAGAGTTTTTATTTCACCGTTCCAGATTAATGATATTTGGAGATGGGTTACAGCTAATATGAAGTCATTCTTACAAAATCAAAGCATTATTTTAATAAATAGCACTTTAAAGGGGCTCCTAATCCAGATCAGTGCTTCAAGTAAAGCAAACCATTTGAAAACAGAATATTAACTCTTAAAATCCACCCGAGAGAGAAAAATATTTAAATCTTGGGGAGGAATCATATATATTTTCTTTGCTCTATAGATGCACTCTCTGGTCTGGTCTGAGTGGATTTTTTTATTCTTTAAATCCTGAATTAGGGAGGAGAAAAAACTTTGTTTCCTTCACCTGATGAAATACTTTCGCTCATAACTCAATCCTAATACTATATTTTCCTAAACTAAGATGCCCCAGCAATTGGGATATGAAGTAACTTAACTTTACAAACAATTTTGTATTATACGGGTAAGCATTGCTTCTGTCACTGTATCAATCAAACTAAAAAACAGAACCAGAAATCATCTTCTTTAAAAAATTGTGCTTCTGTTCTTTTCAGAGGTATAATATTTGCGGCTTTTTAATCCTAGCTTTATGCAGTCCAGCTCTAATGAAATGTTCAGGAGATTTCAAATTGTGCCATTTTGATTTACCTTTTAAAAAAGATATTGCCCTACGGTGGATTTTATAAGATGTAAAAAAAAATAATATCTGGCAGTGAATTTTAATTATTTCACAACAGTTTTAGGTGATTTTAACACTCTCATAATCCTGCTGGCTCTAGGCAATTTACAAACATAAATCTGTCATTAAAAGCCAACAACAGAAGGCCTGCTTAAAAAGATAATCTTTTCAGCTCCTTTCTAAACTGTAAGCAAGAAGGTAGCCAGTTTTTATTTTGGTGGAAAGGAAGATATACTACAGAAAGGGCAGAATGCAGATGTTAATTTGATCTCATTTTGATTGATATTTTTTTAAAAGAAAGCCTTCATCCTTTTAACAGCATCTTTTTATATGACTTCCTGATTCTCTCAGATTTGAGCACAGATTTGATCATTTATGGGTGATGTGGCAAAATGTTTAATGTCAAAATCCACTGTTTATAAATGTAACATTGCTCATTATAACAAATAAGCATGCATATCGAAAAAGCTTGATCCACCATCTTATATAAGCCTTGCTAAAAGAAAAAAAAATGTTTCATTTTTCATTCAAGAAGTTTCTTCAATCCATCACTCTGGAATATTGTTAGAGCTTAACTGCCATTCTAATGAGTGCACCCTATTTGCACATATAAGACCTGAAAGTGTGCAGTTTAAAACATAAATACAGTGTAATATAACACCTTGTGCTGGAGAGAATTAAAATTCTATATTTATTAGACTTCAGATTATCAGAATAGAGCAACGTGGAGTTTTTTTTCATTTCCAAAGCTTGTTAAAGATTTTCCTGCATGCTACAAAACAAAAATAAGGCACATGTATATTATATATTCTATTTTGAATGATAGCTTTTCCATAATGTAGTCTAATCAGGAAAACTATTCTGAATTTAAATGCTATAATTTTAGAGTGAAAAGTAAGTCGAGCAATAATTCTTGTCTGATATATCCTTCCAGATATATTGAACAAAATTCCTTTCAACATAACTATCTCGGAGATACAAATTAAGGAAAGAATTAAGGGATGGCACTCTAATTACCTTGGTTAAAAAAATCTTGTTCACAGCAATATTCTTAATTCTTTAGCAAACAATGGCTTCTGGAATGGTTTATAAAAAGCAGTAATATCAACAGAAAGGCTTAAGATGCAATCTTTGATCTTAAAGTTATGCTTTTAAGGATTAACATTTAAGAGGGAAGACAGAAAACAGAAATGGGAACAACAACATAAAAAGTTGGCTATCGGTTCTTAGTGTACATGTTGGAAGAAACAGTTTAGGAACCCAAGTTGAATAGTTTTTGATGAAGTAACTTAACCATTTAAGGAGCTGCTGTTTCAGCAGAGCTAATAATACAGAGCTGCTTTGTTTTTGCCCTTCCTGCTTTGTAACCTGAGAAAATAATGTCATTATGATTTGGGATAGTTTTCTGACCCTCAAGTCAGAAATGATTGAAGTGAAAAAAATCCCTGGATATAATCTAACCCAGTTTTTCCTCCTTCCTTTTTTTAAATGCTTTTAGACAATCCTTAGTTTTATTGCAGGCAACATGGCCTATTCTGTTCACAGAGAGAGAGAACAATCAGTTCTGCACTAAAGGATCAATAAAATAATATATTAAATGGCTGAAAAGTGAGGCCGGCTCCTAAATTTAGCATTTTGTGAATAGATGGATATAGCTCGACTTATGAACACAATTGAGCCCATATATCTGTTGCTAAGAAAGACAGGTATTTAAGAGTTTTGCCTCATTTTACAACCTCTCTTGCCACAGTTAAGTTAGTAACATGATTATTAAGTGAATCTGGCTACCCCATTGACTTTGCTTGTCGGAAGGCCGCAAGAAGGGATCATATGATCCTGGGACACAGCAATGGTCATAAATATGAGTCAGTTTCCAAGCATCTGAATTTTGATCACGTGAGGATGGGGGAGGATGCAATGGTCGTGTGAAAAGGGGTCATAATAACTCACTTTCTTCAATGGGATTGTGACTTTGAATGGTCCCTAAGTGAACCATTGTAAGTCGAGGACTACCTGTGATTTTCTTTTGCTGAGAACGTGTGTTGTGAGGAAGAGGAGGCATTTTGTCCAGAGAAAAGGAGGACATGATGTTATCAGGTACATAAAGGAAACCTCCAATATAAAGAAAAAGATTTAAAAATGGTTTTCCATTGCAGGTAGTCCTCGTTTGATCGGTCATAATATCAGTCACAACTCGTGACTGTCGTAAAGTGAGTCACCATGTGACCATGCCCAACTTTATGATGTTTTTCAGCACTCTATAAGCGAATGCGGTTGTAAAGCAAAGGCCTCATGGGGCAATTTTTGACAGAAATTGGAAGTAAAAACCCGTTTTCTAGCCAAAACGTTCCAAATTGTGGACACGTGACCACAAAATAGCCTTAAATGTGCCCAAAATGTTATCACATGAGTGTGTGGTTGGAGAGATCAGAGGTCGGAATTTCAAATCTGGGTCGAAAGCAATTTTTTGGGATTTTTTGGTGCGGGATTTTGAATGGTTGCTAAGCAACCCATCGTAAGTCAAGGGCTACCTATACAATAGAATAGAATAGAAATAGAATAGGAGAGACTAGAATAGAATAGAACAGAATAGAATAGAATGAAATTCTTTATTGGCCAAATGTGATTGGACACACAAGGAGTTGGTGCAAATGCTGTCTGTGTACATAAAAGATAAATTCGTCGAGAGTCAAGAATCATAAGGTACAACACTTAATAATAGTCATAGGGTACAATAAGCAATCAAATCATACTAAGAAACAGTCAATATAAATTGTAAGGATTCAAACAACAAAGTTATAGTCATACAGTCATAAGTGGGAGGAGATGGGTGAAAGGAAAGAGAGGATTAATAGTAATAGTAATGCAGACTTAGTAAATAGTTGGACAGTGTTGAGGGAATCATTTGTTTAGCAGAGTGATGGCGTTCAGGGGAAAACTGTCCTTATGTCTAGTTGGTCCTTGGGCCTCAACACCAGTAAGACCAAGGAGCTTATGGTGGACTATAGAAGGAACAGATCAGACATCCAGCCCTTCCTTATCAATGGAGACCAAGTGGAGCAAGTGGCCAGTTTTAAATTTCTGGGTGTTACCATAAAAGAGGACCTGACCTGGGGTGCTCACATTGCAGCCCTGGTCAAAAAGGCCCAGCAGAGATTATACTACCTGAGACTTCTCAGAAAAAAACAACTGAATGAAAAACTGCTGGTGACCTTCTACCGCTGCACCATAGAGAGCACCTTAACTTACTGCATCTCTGTATGGTTTGCCAACTGCACAGTGGCAGATAAGATAGCACTCCAGAGGGTTAACGTCATTGCCCAAAAGATCATTGGTTTCCCTCTCCCCTGTTGTGGTTAGCCGGCAGCAGGTGCGGACAGTTGACGAGAGCGAGGACTCAGATGAGGGGCCAGGACCATTAGGGAGTGGACTGCTGCCTTCAGAGATTGTGGGGGCTGGCAGCAGCGATGAGGAAGTTCCCGAGGAGCCTGTGCCAAGTGCACGTAGGGCTGCTCGCAGGAAAGAGCAGCTGCAGTAGCACGGACGACTCGAGAGTAAGGCTGCAAAGTCATGGCCCCTTCTTCAAGAAGATAAAAGCCAGCTGTGAATCGGATGTTCTTTGCAGGAAGCAAAGACGTTTTGAAATTCCAGCCTCATGGACATTGCAGTATCTTATGTTCTTATTTAAAGACTCTTGTGTTGTGAAATATTTCTTGTCTGTGATTCTTGGCAGCCTCGCACAGTTTTGGTGAGGCTTATGCTTATCAAAATTAATTAGCTTGTAGCAGCCTTTTCACTGGGGATTCATAAGAATCATTAAAAGGTTTCTGTTCCCTTCGGTTCGTGTTTGTTTTATTGGAAAAGGGTTTGGGTCAGAACACTTGTTTGGAAGAGCTTTATAGCTCCCAGTGTCTTAAGAAAGTTCAAAACATTCTCAAAGATCCATCTCATCCTGGGCACCCTTTTTTTGAACTATTACCATCTGGCAGATGGTACAGGTCAATAAAAACAAGGACAAATAGGCTGAAAAACAGCCTCTATCCCAGGGCAGTAGCTCTGTTGAATTCTACTGTATAGTAACAGCGTTGGTGTGGTGTCAGGAGTTTTGGTTCAATGTGTGGAGGGTGAAGGATGTGTGTTCGTGTTTATTTTCATGGTCATGATGTGCACTGAAGATGATGTTTGATTTTGTTGAACGAGGTGCAATGACAATAAAGTAAACTAACTTAACTAAGTTGTTCTGGTGTGCAGTGCCCTATAGCGTCGTTTTGAAGGTAGGAGTTGAATCACTTTATGTCCAGGATGTGAAGGGTCTGTAAATATTTTCACAGCCCTCTTTTTGACTCGTGCAGTATACAGGTCCTCGATTGAAGGCAGATGGGTAGTAATTGTTTTTTCTGTAGTCCTAATTGCTCTTTGAAGTCTGTATCTGTTGAGTTGCAGAACCAAACCAGACAGTTATAGAGGTGCAGATGACAGACTCAATCATTCCTCTGTTGGAATCTGAAATAGCAGAAATAAGTTGCATCTCGTGTCCATTCGATCGAAATAGAAGGATGAATTTTCTGGTGAATCTGTGCAACATCGAAACTGTCTCGTCTGTAGAGGTTGTCAATTCTCCCATCTCTTTTTAAAGAAGAGGTCGGACAGCCGCCTCATGAGGTAAATTTCAGTGGTTTCACTCGCCCGTTGCAAGGAATCGGACTGCGTGGCGTTGCCAAACTTTTGGTATACAGGCAGTCCTCGACTTACGACCCCAATGGAGCCCAACCTTTCTGTTGTTCAGCGAGACATTTCTTGAGTGAGTTTTGCTCCATTTTTACCGCTTTTCCTGCCACAGTTGTGAAGTGAATCACTGCAGTGGATGAATTAGTAACCCCGGTTGTTAAGTGAACCTGGCTTCCCGGTTGACTCGGCTTGTTGGAAGGTGGCAAAAGGGGAATCCCATGACCCTGGGTCATAAATACAAGTCAGTTGCCAAGGGCCTGGGTTTTGATCAGGGGGCCCTGGGGAGGCAGCAACGGTCGAAAGTGTTAAAAAATGGTCCTAAGTCATCTCCCTCTCTCCCCCTCTCCCTCCCTCTCTACCTCCTTTTCTTTCCCTCTCTCCCTCCCTCTTCCCCCTCTCTCCCCCTCTCCTTCCTTCTCCCTCCCTCCCTCTCTCCATCCCTCCCTCTCCCCCTCTCCCTTTCTTTCCCTCTCTCTCCTTCCCTCTCTTCCTCTCTCTCTCCCCCTCTCTCCCCTCTTCCTCCCTTTCTTTCCCTCTCTCCCTCCCTCTCTCCTCCCTCCTCCCCCTCCCTTCCCTCTCCCTCCTTCCCTCCCTCTCTCCATCCCTCCCTCCTCCCTCCCCCTCTCCTCCTCCTCTCCCTTTCTTTCCCCTCTCTCTCCCTCCCTCTCTCCCTCCCTCCCTCTCCCTCCTCCCCCTCTCTCCCCCTCTCTCCCCCTCTCTCCCCCTCTCCTTCCCTCTCCCTCCCTCTCCCCTCCCTCTCTCCATCCCCTCTCCCCCTCTCCCTTTCTTTCCCTCTCTCTCTCCTTCCCTCTCTCCCTCCCTCTCTTCCCCTCTCTCTCCCCCTCTCCCTCCCTCTCTCTCCCTCCTCCCCCTCTCTCCCCCTCTCCTTCCCTCTCCTTCCCTCTCCCTCCCTCTCCCTCCTTCCCTCCCTCTCTCCCCCTCTCCCTTTCTTTCCCTCTCTTTCTCCTTCCCTCTCTCCCCCTCTCCCTCCCTCCCTCTCTCCCTCCCTTTCTTTCCCTCCCTCCCTCCCTCTCTCCTACCCCCTCTCTCTGCCCTCTCCCTCCCTTTTTCCCCCTCCCCTCTCCCTCCCTCCCTCCCCCTCATTCTCTCCTTTCCCCTGGCCAGTTTTGGTGAGTAACTCGGCCTTCTGGAAATTCCAGTTTCCCTTTTTATAAAATCTTCTCGCTTCCCTTCCTAAAAATCTGTTCAGCCTGTCTGCCATTTGCAGGTGCCTTATACCAACGGATCGGGCCTGGCTCGCTTGGGATTGTGAGTGTGAAAAACGATCATAAGACCCTTCTCTCCAGTGCCTTGGTAACCTTGAACAGTCCCTAAACGAACTGTTGTTGTAAGTCCAGGACTACATGTACAATGCACAACCTGGACAATGATCCGTTGCTCCAGCGTGTGAACATTTCCTTTGGTATTTATCTCAAATATTTCCTGTGCAATGAAAAACTTACAACTTGATATCACTTTGGTCAGGGTTTCTCAAAATACTTCCTTTCCTAGTCTTTCATGGAGTCTGAACAACAGCCAGTGGTTTTTTTTAAAAAAGGAATTACAGTCTGTCTGGAAAGTAGTGAGGAGAGAGGCGAAGGCAGATATGTACACACATATTTAAAAAAGATTCCCATAAGTCCCTCTTCAAAGTCCATCTCCTCTGTTTATCAGCCCAATTGACGAAAACCTTGGGTAACAATGCCATATCTCTATAAATGGCTTCAGTTTGTAGCCTTTGTGCTCAGGGTATAAATACTAGTTAACGATTATTGGGATGATACGAGCACAAATCAGATCGGGAGATCACGGATTGGAAAAACCAGTGCAGCCAAATCTTCTGAAAGATGATTCCAGTTTTAATTGTATCTTCCCTAGGCTAGTTTATGACAACCCACTAGTGGAAATATATTGAACCATCTTTTGTCCATTTGTTTGGCTAGAGCAGAGATGGCTAACCTTTTCGGCACCAAGTGCCCAAAGTGCGTGCGCATTCCCTAAAATGCAACACACGTGTGTACCCTGTGCGTGTGCCCCACCCCCATGCATGCCTGTGACCCCACGCATGTGCGTGTACTCCACCCCCCCCCTGTGCATATGCATGCAACTCTCATGCATGCGCGGCAGAGACCCGAAGGTCAAGGGCTGGCAGGAGGCGCGTGCATACAAGTGTGGCGGAGCTGAGCTAGGGCGACAGCTTGCATGCCCAGAGAGAGGGCTCTGTGTGCCACCTCTGGCATGCATGCCATAGATTCCCCATCACAGGGCTAGAGTATGGTATTATTGCTACATTAAGATCTTTCAACACTCTAAAATGTCTGTGGAGATTTTCATTTATTTATTTATTTATTTAATTTATATACCGCCCCCTCTCCCAAATTATTTATTATTTATTTAATTTATATACTACCCCCTCTCCCAAATTGGGACTCGGGGTGGTGCATAGCCCAACTAAAACAATACAATCAGAATAAATTTTAAAAATAGATTAAAAATGGATTAAATTTATGGCTGAAAGATTAAGACTACAATAAAATAATAAAAACAGGGTAAAAATTACAAAATTTAAAACCTTCCAATAGTACTAGGCCAGACCGGCTTGTTGGAAAAGATGCGTCTTCAATGCACACCGGAAGGTTCGCAGGTCAGGGATAGTCCGCATCTCCAGGGATAACTCATTCCAAAGGGAGGGTGCTCCCCCAGAGAAGGCCCGCACCTTCGGGGCCGCCAGCCGCCAGCCGGCTGATGGCACCCCAAGGAGGCCCACTCTGTGAGAGCGCACTGGCCAGCGGGAGGCCGATAGTGGCAGCAGGCGGTCCCTGGCAGTCATCCAGGTCATGGTTGTCTCAAAGACACTGTCAGGGCTCCAACAAATTCCACCCCCATTCAAATCAAAAGTCTCTAGCCGCGTCTCAGAGAAAAGAGAATTGATTTATTAGAAGTGGCCATGTTGGTGTTAGCTGGATGCAGCCGATACTAAATCCCATCATACATTTCCCCCTTGACCCTGGTCTTCCCCCCCACCCCCTGGATGTGACTTCTGCAATGGGACACATCCGTCTCCAAGAGTCATCCATCATGCTCTCCAATAACCTTCTTATGCTCTGACAACTTTGGGCTGCTGAGGTGATTATCTAGGCATTTAAGGAATGCCTTGTTTTTCCCTCACTCTCTTCTTTTGGCAGCTAAAAAGACCAAAGGAGTATCTTTATAGTTGACGGGTACTTTTTCCAGAGGCAACTGGACTTCCTTTGTTTTTCCTTGAAGACGTTTCACTTCTCATCCAAGAAGCTTCTTCAGCTCTGACTGGATGGTGAGGAATGGATGGATTTATATTCCTTTGCAGACAGTTGGTCACCTGCATCCTTTTAGAGGGTCATTGAGGCCACTTGGAAGTTTATCTATGTCCTCAGGGTCACCTGAGTGGTGCAAATGGTTCTTGTAGTCTGCAATTTTTTTCCTCAGGAAATCCATTCCTCTTCCCACACCATTCGAAGGGTGTTCATCCCAAATTGTATAGCTAAAAGTCTGTAGAGATTCTGAGTCATCCAGGTGAGGGTTGTGTAAGGCACCTTGGACTTAACTTTGTTTTTCCTTGAAGACGTGTCGCTTTTCATCCAAGAAGCTTCTTCGGTTCTAAACTGAAGCACGTCTTCAGAAGTGAGGAAGCTTCTTGAATGAGAAGTGAAACGCCTTCATGGAAAAACAAAAAAGAAAGTCCAGCTGCCTCTTGGAAAGAAGCACCTTGGGGGCTTCCATCATTCTAGCTATTGTAACACGTAGCAAAATGGTATAATGGCCACCTTACCTGTAATTTGGATGCTCGAAATAATACATATGGTCTGTGTGACTAGTGCACACACTTTGTGTGCACGCTCGCACCAAATGCGCACCATTGCGCAGGCGCAGAGGTGTTCTTACTCGCCTCCTGCAAGCCTGCACGATCCCGGTCGCTTCAGCAGCTGCCACGTGGCACTCTTCTGTGCCACGCAAAGCAGCTGTGTTTCAAATTCAGTGGATACAGGTGATTATGGGAGCCCCGGGCGGGCAGGTGGGCCCAACAGCGGAGCAGCGGAGAGAACCGGTTTGGTCTCCACTGCTCATCGCTGCTACCGGCTCGTGAGAACCGGGGTGAACCGGTCGAATACCACCACTGCTTGGCAAGCTTTTAAAACTTCTCCCCCAAATCAGTTTTAAAAGAAAAGGTTGGGCCTGCCTGTTCTGCAGGGTTTTGGAATATCCAGTGGAGTTCAGTCCTGCTCTAAAGAGTAGAGTACAGGTAGTCCTCGACTTACAACAGTTCCTTTTAGTGACGGTTCAAATTTCCAACGGCACTGAAAAAAGTGACTTAGGGCCATTTTATGACTGTTGGCAGAGTCTCCATGGTTCATGTCATCAACATTCAGGCGCTTGGCAACTGACTCATCTTTAGGACAGTTGCAGTGCCCCAGGGTCATGGGGTCAGTTTTTGCGGCCTTCTGACAAAGTCAGTGGAAAGCTGGATTCACTTAACAACCGTGTTACTAAATTAAGAGCCACAGTGATTCATTTAACGATAATAACAAGGAAGGCGGTAGGGAGCGGGGCTTGCTGTCGTGTTGTTTTCTGGTGGCTTTCCCTGTCAGAGATGGGCGTCTTAGAGATCCTGTGGTTGGGCTCTCTGCTGTTGGCTTCTTTGGCAGTTTCAGTGATGGCTAACCTTTTCCGCTCTCGCATGCCAAAACTGCGCACACATGTGCCAACACCCATAAGGCAATGCACGTGCCCCCCCCCCATGACCCCTGCGCATACGCACACGACCCCCAGCGTGATGCCATGCATCTCTGTCACTGCATGCTGCGCTGAGCATCTGTGTATGCATGTGTGACTCCGTCCCCCCGCGGGGCCCGCGCCTTTCTGCGCATGCGTGTGTGTCTCCCACGTGCCCCCCACATGCATGGCAGCTACCCGCGCATCCCACATGCGTGGCAGCTACCCAACGATTAGCTGGCGGGCAGGCAGTGGGTGTGCATGCGCAGTGGACCTGCTCCGGGCCAACGGCATGCTTGTCGGCGAAGATGGCTCTATGTGCCACTTCCAGCACGCGTGCCATAGGTTCGCTATCACGGGATTATAACATTCCCTTGGATTATTATTTTTTTCTTTTTTAATTCCAGGCCGAAACGCTTCCTTGCTAACCCGTCTCCAATTCCTGAACCGGCATCCCTCCCCCCTGAGAAAAAGTGTCCCAGGACCGATCCCAGCCAGATTAAGGATTAAGAAGCAACGATGGCAGGGGAACACAGAAACCCAGCCGGCTTGGATCTCCAGCTGGATGCCAGTGCGGAAGGTGGGGTGAAAATCGAGGTCCACAAAGAAGCTGAACCCAAGAAGGAAGAGGTGGAAAGGCCTCTCAGGATCCCTTCGGAGAGAGCCAAAGAATCCGCGGAAAGAGTAGCGGCGGAAGCCATTAAGCAGGAGCCGGCGGCCAATCCAGAAGACTGTTGCTTGGAAGTGGAAGAAGAGAAGTTTATGATAGGCAAACAGTCCCCGGTTTCCGAGACGGGGAATGAGCAGCTGCTGAAGGCGGAAGGAAGCGTCCATTCGGAGGCCGAACTCTCATCCCTGGAGGAAACCACCGACATCGGGCTGCATCGCCGGCAGCAACAGAATAATCCAGCCCCTCTTGCACATTGACGAAGGAGCCCGGCCGTTGGTCAACAGTGCCTGCGCGAAAGACAAGACTGAGTTCATAGAGGTTGGGGAGGAGGACCTGGAGGTGACCGGCGCCAGCCTGGATATTGAGCGCCAGTGTTTCCGGCAGTTCTGCTACCAGGACGCCGACGGTCCCCGCGAAGTCTGCGGCATGCTGTGGAAGCTCTGCCATCGCTGGCTGCAACCAGAGCGGCGTTCCAAAATCCAGATCCTGGAACTGGTGATCTTGGAGCAGTTCCTGTCCCTTTTGCCCGAAGAAATGCAGAACTGGGTTCGAGCCGGGCATCCAGAGACTTGCTTTCAAGCCGTTAGCCTGGCTGAGAATTTCCTGGGACGTCAGCAAGGGACGGAGCAGGGGGAACGGCAGGTGAGAAAGAGGGGTTGAGAAGGAGGAGCTGGGAAACTGAGGACTCGGCAAGCGACATCAAGCGTGGCCACCAAAAATTTGGTTGGAGAGGAGGAGCAGATTACCACAATGTTTTCAACCTTGGCAATGTGAAGGTGTGTGGACTTTCAACTCCCAGGGAATTCTGGGAATTGAAGTCCACACACCTTCACTTTGCCAAGGCTGAGAAACACAGATCTTGTCTAAACATCATAACAAAATCTAGATAATCTTAACAGCTATTTTTTTTCTTCTTATACCTAAGAGAATCGGAGTGGGCCAATTTTGAGTGTATTCCTCACCCCCTTCCTGTTCCTCTGTGCAAAATTTAATGTTTTTATAATGGTAGTCTTCAACCTAGGACCACAATTGAGTCCAAAATTTCTGTTGCTAAGCAAGACATTTGTGAAATGAGCTTTGCTCCACTTTACGACCTTTCTTGCCAGCAGTTGTTAAGTGAATCACTGCGCTTGTGAAGTTTGTAACACAGTTGCTAAGCCAATCTGGCTTCCCCATTGAACCTGCTTGTCGGACGGTCGCCAAAAAGGGATCGTGCAATTCCAGCACACTGCACCCATCATAAATATGAGTCGGTTGCCAGGCGTCCGAATTCTGATCATGTGTGACCAGGCACATACTGCAAATCGCCGTAAGCATGAAAAACGGTGACGAGGCACTTTTTTTTTTCAGCGCCGTTGTCAGAGTGGTCATTAACTGAACGGTTGTAAAGGACTACCTGTAACCTTTTTCCAAACTTGTTTTCATGTCCGTCTGTCCGTCCCCCCAAAATGCCTGAGTGTTCAGTTTGGAAAATTGCATGCCCGTTTGAAAAGAAAAAGAGAGCTTTGTAAAAAAATCATCTCTTCAATGGCTGTTAAGTTTCCTGGGCCTTTTGGCTGCCATTTTGAGACCGTTAAAGAAAGACCTTACTTCAAGCAGCCATTTTGTGCAATGCTTTCAAATTCAGCAGAGAGGCTGAAAATGTTTGCTTCCACCCCCCCTCAGACTGGGAAGGCCCAGTCTCTCCAGAATGTTTGGAATTTGTTTGGAATTGCAGGAATGAAAGATTAATGCAACTGCGAGAGCCAGGAAAGATACCACTTCAATTCAGGACCAGGAATAGCTGAGTTTTCAAGGGCTTGGTTCCAATAAATCGGGAGGAACCCAGCGTTTGAATGTTTCAAAAGGCAAAATTTAAATCAGGGAAGGAGCAGGCGTAGAAATGTACAGGGAGTCCTCAGTTTACGACCACAATGGAGCCCAACTTTTCTGTTGCTAAGTGAAACATTTGTTCAGTGAACTTTTTCCCCTGTTTTACAACCTTTCTTGCCACAGTTGTTACGTTACCCTCATGGGTAAATTAAGTGAATCTGGCTTCCCCATGGACTTTGCTTGTCAAAAGGTCGCGAAAAGGAATTACCTCAGGGGTGGGTGCTACCGGTTCTCCCTGGTACAGGCAAACCGATAGTTAATTTTATTGGCGGTTCGGCAAATCGTCAAATCCCACCCCTGGCTGGCCCCGTCCCGCCCCTCCCTGGAGTCCCCACATGCCTGTTTTGGATCCCAGTTAAGTAGGGCCTGTGCAGAGGCTTGGGGATGGCAAAAATCAGGCCTCCCAGAGGCTCTGGAAGGCCAGGAACGGGCCTGTTTCTGGCCTCCAGAGAGCCCGTGGAGGCCGTTTTCGCCCTCCCAGAAGCTCGAAGAAAGCCACCGGAGCCCAGGGAGGGCAAAAATCAGCCTCCCTCCCCCCGCTGTGGTGCAGGAGGCCAACTAGGCCACTGCCCACCATGGCCACGCCCACCCAGCAACCGGCCAGAGAACCCTTTCCTAAATTTTTGGAAGCCCACGCCTGGAAGACATAACCTCACGACATAAATATGAGTCAGTTGACAAGCGTCTTGGGATTTTGATCTCATGACAGTGGGGATGCCGTGAAAAGTGGTCAGAAGTCGCTTTTTTCAGTGCTGTGGAAGCTTTGAACGGTCACTGAAGTGAACGGATGTAAGTGGAGGACTTCCTCTACAGCAGTAGTGTGCAGGTTTAACACATCAGAGGTCACCCAGCAGTATCTTGCCCTCTTTTTGCTTTGAGAAGGGCCCTTGCCCAATATCTGAAAAGGAGGGTCATTGAAATGATTGCTATCCATATGTTCCTCAACTCCGGCCTTAAGCCTGGACTGTCCTCTCCGAGGCTTCTTGGAGTTTAGCTACCCCTGGGGAGTCCTATTACAAATTCAGCCACAGAGACCCTAGACCCGTGATGGTGAACCTATGGCACGCAGAGCTATTTGTGTGGGCAAGCAAGACCCAGCCAAACCTACCTGCACTGCGCATGCGCGCACCTCCCAGCTGATTTTCGGCCTGTTTGAGGCCATTTTTGTCCTCCTGGAGGCTTGAGAGAAGCCTCTGCAGCCTCGGGAGGCCGAAAAACGGGCCTTCCGGAAATACCGAAAGTGCCAAAACGGGCCCGTTTTCAGCCTCCCGAAGCTGCAGAGACTTCCCTAGAGCCTCCGGGAGGGCGAAAATGGTCTCAAAAGCCCCAAAAATCAGCTGGGAGGTGCATGCATGCGCAGTACAGGTAAGGGGGCAGGGTGGGGGTGTTGCGCATGCATGCGCAGGGGGGGCGCATTGCATCATGGATGTCGGGGCGTGCAGGCTTTCGGCACACCACAACGAAAAGGTTCAGCATCACTGCCCTAGACAATGCAAGTGATCCTTGACTTCACCACCACAATAGAGCCCAACATTTCTGTCGCTATGCCAGATAGTTGTTAAGTGAGTTTTGCCCCCATTTTACGACCTTCCTTGCCAGGCTTCTCAAGTGAATCACCACAGTTAATTGGTAATGAAGAACAGATTTGGCCTGCATGACCACCCTGAAAAGAGCGATGGGACCGGCCTGCGGTGCCTCTGCCAGCAAAAATGGAGCGCATGAGAGCCACTCCCAGGCTCCATTTTTGACCACAATGGCCTCCTGAAACCTTCTGCCAGTGAAAACGGAGCCTGTGCGTGGCCTACCTGTGCTCCATTTTAAGCCGCGATGGCCTCCTGCAGCCCTCTGCCAGCAAAAATTGAGCTGGTAATACACACACCCTGCCTCCCACCCCCAGAGGTCAGACATAACCGTGATGATGCAACCCTCAATGAAATTGACTTTGACACCCCTGATCTATATGTAGACAGACCGTATTTTCCCAGTTAGGTGTGGGTTTGGGGATTGGGTGTACAGCTAGGCTGGCGGGAAAGTCCAGATCCTCCTCACTTCTCACTCCTTCCTTCTGCTACTGTTGCTGTTGGGTCTTGCTGCTTTTTTAGGGTCTCTGGCCCTTCAAAGAGGCAACTGTGGATTTCCATGGGACCGCGGGGCCACCGATGGAGTCAAGCGAATGGCCGATGTTCAGGGAGAACAAAGAAGAGGACGTCCCTTTACTGGGTAAGGATTTCCCAGCCCTTCAACCCAAAAACAGCAAGCAAAAAGATTAAAAAAAAGCTAGCATAAAAGGCAGAATTCTTCCCCAGGTTTCCTAGCTATTCCAGTGATGCTGTGACACTCTCTTCCGCTTGCTTTGTTACAGACCTTCAAGAACGTTGATTTCCCTTCTCTGGGATCATGAAACTCTGTTTCCATTTAAAGTATCTTTGATGCCAACCCTCTGTTTGAGATGCCACTTAGTTGGCATTCCCTTTTGATAAGAAGCCAGGATTGAGCTGGGTAGACTTTTCCAGAGCTGCCCCTGCGCTCTGAGACCATCCTGGCATTGCCCAGTTACAAAAAAGGCTTGAGCTGGCACTACCAATGGCCTGACCGGAGTCCTGTAGAGTAGTAGTACAGAATGCAACTGTCAACATTCAGCTCGAGAATCCATATAAAACCCCTAGTTCATTCCCGTTTCCGAAAATCTTACCGTTTATTGAATACACGGCATGATAACGTCGAAGTAAAACTAACTCTGAAGTTCCCAAACACCAGCTCATACAATTAAACAATAATTTTCCCAGCCAAACCCCCCCAACCAGGGATGGGATTCCACCAGTTTACACCATTAAGGTAGAACCGGTTGTTAACTTTCTGAGCAGTTTGATGAAGTGGTTGTTGGAAGAAATCATTAGAGAATGCAGAGAACCAGTTGTTAAATTATTTGAATCCCACCACTGCTCCCCAATCTCTCACGTAGCCCATGTGAACAAGTTCACTTTGTTATGGGAACCGTCCGGTTCAACTCCACACCTCTTATGATGTCCTTGAGAAGATTTCAGGCTCTCAAGGGAATCGTAGAGATTTCCTTTCTTCATCTAACCCTGTGATGGCGAACCTACGCCACGCGTGCTGGAAGTGACCTGCAGAGCCATCTCTCTGGGCACGCCAGCCATCGCCCGTCGTTCTTCCAGGTTGTGGCGCATGCATGCGCACCGGCCAGCTGGTCTTCACACACACGGGAGCACCAGAAACCGGAAGAGTAGCTCTTGTCATCCACATGCAGACCGGCCATTTGGTCTTTTGGTTTGTAATGCGCATGCGTGTGTGAAAGACCAGCTGGCTGGCACGTGCATGCGCGTTAGAAACCGGCCAGCCAGCTGGTCTTTGTGCGTGCATGCGCATTAGAAGCCGGAAGATCAGGTGGCTGGAACACATGACCATGATGGGAGCTACTCTTCCGGTTCCTGGTGCACACGCGCGCGCATGCGCACCTGTTTCGGCACTCAGTGCCTATTTAGCGCACACATGCTCCCGTTTCGGCACTGGGTGCCGAAAAGGTTAACTACCACTGATCTAACCCATTCGAAAGCAACACCTCCCCCTCTACCCCACACTAACAGCATGTTGAAGCAAAGAGGCACAAAGCTGTCAAACTTTCATCCTTGACAGCATCCCAGGATCCCGAACAGTGGTGGTATTCGACCGGTTCGGACTGGTTCCAGCGAGCCGGTAGCAGCGATGAGCAGCGGAGACCGAACTGGGTTCTCTCTGCTGTTCTGCTGTTGGGCCCACCCGCCCGCGCAGGCTCCCGTATTCGCCTTTATCTGCTGAATTTCAAGCGCAGCTGCTTTGCGCGGCACAGAAGAGTGCCGCACGGCAGCTGCTGAAGCGACCGGGATCGTGCAGGCTTGCAGGAGACGAGTTAGAACGCCTCTGCGCCTGCGGAAACGCCTCTGTGCCTCCGCAAAGTGCATATTTGGCGCAAGTATGCACGTAAAGTATGTGCACATGCGCAAAGCGTGCCCACCAAGCTACGCCCACCTAACTGGTGGCAAAATTATTTGAATCCCACCACTGATCCTGAACCAATTCCAGGATCCTGAACCATCAGCAACCCGGGATCCTGAAGGCAAATATATGTGTCCCGGGTTCCAATCTGAGTCGGTCACTGGGACCAGAGATTTGTTCTTCCAAGCTTTCGGACTTGTGCTGGAGCCCATCCTCAGGGAAATTCTCAATCTGCAGGATGCGTCTCGGGGATTGAGATCCTCCCTGAGGATGGGCTCCAGAACGAGTCCGAAAGCTCAGAAGAACAAACCTCTGGTCCCGGGGACCGATTAAGATGGAATGCTATGAAAGGCTGTCCACAGATCAGTCCCAAACCGACCAGAATAATTTAGCAGGCAAATGTGTTTTCTTTTCCAGCTTCGGTGGAGAATCCGTACACCTGCTGGGACTGCGGAGAGACCTTTTCAGGGATAGACGTGCTGGTGGCCCACCAGAGCATCCACACGGGAGAGAAACCCTTCATTTGCTCCAAATGCGGGCAGAGCTTCAGCCAGCGCTCGCAACTGACCGCCCACGAAAAAAGCCACGTGCCAAAGAAGGCTTTCCCTTGCCCGGACTGCGAACACAGCTTTAACAAGAAAAGCGGGCTCTTGGCTCATCAGAGGACACATACGGGAGAGAAGCCGTATCACTGCGTAGACTGCGGACAGAGTTTCGCCCACAAGTTCGACGTCATCCGGCACCAGCGTATCCACACGGGAGAGAAACCGCACGAGTGCCCCGTCTGTGGGAAGAGCTTCCGAAACACCTCCGCTTACCATGTCCACATGAGAATCCATACAGAAGAGAAGCCCTATCCTTGCTCGGTTTGCGGGAAGAGCTTCCGGCACCGGGCCAACGTCATTGTCCACGAGAGGATTCACACGGGAGAAAAACCATACGTTTGCGTGGAATGTGGGAAGAGCTTCGGCGACGCGTCTTCTCTTAGGAAGCACAGAAGATCCCACACCGGAGAGAGGCCGTACCACTGCGGGGAGTGTGGGAAAAGTTTTTCTCAGAACGCCGGGCTGGTTCAACACGAGAAAATCCATACGGGAGAAAAACCCTACCAGTGCCCCGAATGTCCCAAAAGTTTCCGGGACAAATCGGCTTACGTCGCGCACCAGAGGACCCACACGAAGGAAACTCCCTACAGTTGCATGGTCTGCGGCAAATGCTTCGGCCATCGCTCCAACCTTCACAAGCATGAAAAAATCCACGCCCGGAGACAAATGGTCTGAGTACTCTGATGGGAAGCGCTTCGTTCAGAAACCAAAAACTCCTCGTGCATGAACAGACTCGTTTGAAGGAGAAGGCGTAAAGCCCTTCTCTCACCTTGATAGTTTTTGTTTTGTCAACCAGGTACGCGCGCCGTACCTTCTCTTACTTCTCACTTAACGGACAGCTGGAACAACACAGCGATGTGCGTTTGGAGAAGTAAACCGATCGTATGAAGGGTGAATAGGACATTGTCTCTATTGCCATCGTGGCTTTTTCTTTCCTTTTTTTTTTTTTTCCTTTTCCTCACCTCTTAAGATTTTTTTTTTTTTTAAAAAAAGAAAACGGATTATATTTTAAGTGAGTTGATTTAACGAAGAGCACAACTCACGTTGATTGCATGTACGCTATAACCAGTTCAATGTGAACATTTCAGCTAGCTCTGGCTCCGACCAAGTTTTGTTCCTACAAGCGGTCACATCAGTGTAAGAGAGACTGCTGGGGGCTCCTGCTCGTTTTGATTCTCTCCCCCCGCCCTCCCCGAAGCCACGCAGGGTGTGGATTTGGGGCACCGGCGTTTGGGAGGGGGAATGAGTTATGGACGTTGAAGAGAGCAGGTTTGTGGCCGTGGGATGGGGTTGTGTTTGGTTCCATCCTAAAGCGTTGCCCCCTATCAGGAAAATGGTACATGCCCAACAGGGATGTATCTGGGCAGCGTTTGCTGATGTCTATGGCCCAAGGGCAGCTATGAACTTAGCATCATGAGAAGGCCTGTTGGAAACGCCATGTCAAGGGTCTACCAGAGCGAGCCTGTCTACCACCTTTGGTTTCTCACCTTGGCAACGATGAGTGAGCCACCTCTCTTTTCAGGAGGGTTCAACCAGCACGTTCTTGCCAGCTTCTGATTGGTGGGGGGTTCCCCCCCCCCTTCCTTTCAGCCCTCCTCCTCTTCCTCCTTCTCCTCCTCCTCTCCCCCTCCACTCCCCTTTTACCTCAAAGTAATAGCAGGTATTTTTTTTTATTTTTCTTTGTCTCTCGTCTTTGGCTTTTAACGCACATGGAGATCCATGCTGTCGGAACGCAAGTTAATGGACCTTGGCTTATAGTGATTCCATATAGGCATTGTAGAAGCTACTTTGTTTAATCGTTCTTTTTATACCGCACCCTGCTTTATTTCTCTTCAAATCTCTCTTTCGTCCAAATTTAATAAAGTCTTTCTAAATTGGATTTTGGTGTCGACAGCCTAATTTTAATTTGGGGGGAGGGAATTCATTAGGCTCCGAAAATGTCCTGCCGGCCTATGAATTTCCGATGGCCTGCAGAAGGGCTGAGGGTTCAAGATCGACACTTAGGCAAGAAAAACACAAAGTACACATATAGACTGGGTGAAATCAGGCTCAATAGCTGTAACTGTGAGAGGGATCTTGGAGTCTTAGTGGACAACCAGGTAAATAGGAGCCAGCAGTGTGCAGCAGCAGCCCCAAAAAAGCTAATGCAATCCTAAGTTGCATTAACAGAGGGATACAATCGAGATCAAGTGAGGTACTAATATTACTCTATAATGCCTTTTAAGGCCACACTTAGAGTACTGCATCCAGTTTTGATCACCACCCTATAAAAATGCTGTTGAGACTCTAGAAAGAGTGCCGAGAAGAGCAACCAGGATGATTAGGGGACTGGAGGCTAAAACATATGAAGAACGGCTACAGGAAGTGGGCATGGCTAGCCTAGTGAAGACAAGGACCAGGGGAGACATGATAGCAGGGTTCCAATATTTGAGGTGCTGTCACAGAGAGGAGGGTGTCAAGCTATTTTCAAGGCACCGAAAGGCCAGACAAGCCTTCAATAATGGATGGAAACTGATCAAGGAGAGATTCGACCTGGAAGTAAGGAGAAATTGGGCTGTTGTTTTGACCCAAGCTATAATATTCAAACACATAAGGGGAAATTTTCTGACAGTGAGAACAATCAACCACTGGAACAGAAATTGCTTTCAGAAGTTGTGGGAGCTTCATCACTGAAGCTTTCAAGAAGAGACTGGACGGCCATGTGTCAAAAATGGTGTAGGCCTGCTTGGGCAGGGGGTTGGATTAGATGACCTATAAGGTCCCTTCCAACTCTCTGTTTCATTATTCACCTCTGCACCTCTACTTTTTGTATCTCTATGGTCTGATAGCCACATGAGATTACATACCAGAAATAAAAGCTGTCAACCATGGGATTCAGTCACCACAGAGATAGAAAAATGAAGAGTGACCGAACCTGTGCTCATTCAAACTGCAGATTCCTGGTTTCCTTGAAGATGTGAAGCTGGGTTCCTGCATTGCGTTAATTGTAAACCAACTATACAACTTGATTCACACAACACATTGAGCCACAAACTAACAAATTGCATTTCTATGAGCTGAGCAGCCACTGTAGCTTCACTTCGCTTCGCTTCTATGCCAACAGCACCCATGAGGAATAGCAATGCAGACCTGGGCACGGAGCAGCTTCACCCAGTCCGCTAAACTTGGCTTGTTTCTAGCTTAATATGTCATGCCAACTTAAACTCAGCTTTGGGAGAACCCAACCAACCATGGCTTATTAAATTAACCACAGTAAAAGACAGTTAAAACACATAAATATGATGACTATGAAGATATTTAAAGAGGCATTAAGAATTTAAGGAACTAGATTAAGTAATAAATTGAAAAAAAAATCATAAAATAAGTGGGAAGAAATTAGATGAATAAAATTAAAGAAAATATATAAAGTAAAGTCAAGGTATGTTATCAGTTGTGAAAGATGAATAGGAAATGAAAAGTCCCAAGTTTGTACGGAAATGTGTTAACCTGGAATCATGCAGTTCATTGAAAAAAAATGTTTTTTAATATGTGAAAAATGAATAAAACTATTTCAAAAACAAACATTAAATCAGTGGAAAGTTTTGCCTCCAAAGTTTTAGTCCCACATTGGAAGTCCATGGAGGTTCTCAGTCATCCAGCTCAGGGTTGTCCCAAAGGGGCTTTTTTTCAAAAGGCCACTGGTCTTTCTTGGTTTTTCTTTGAAGACATCTCGCTTCTCATCCAAGAAGCTTCTTCAACTCTGTCCCATACGGGAAGTTGTTAAGAAGAGATTGGATAACCATTTGTCTGAAAGGGTAGAACAGAGGTGGGTATTACAGCCAGTTCTGACAAGTCCTGGAGAACCCGGAGCGGAAATTTTGAGTGGTTTGGAGAACTGGCAAATGCCACCTCTGACTGGCCCCTGCCCCCATCTATTCTCTGCTTCCTGAGTTCCAGCTGATTGGATGGGACTTCTTTTGCTGCCCTGCACAGGAGAAGGGAGCTGGAAAGCAGGTTAGTGGGGTGGGGAGGGAATGGAGATTTTGCAGTAACCTTCCCCTGGAGTCGGAAGGAAATGGAGATTTTGCAGTATTCTCCTGCCATGCCCACCAAACCATGACCACAGAACTGGTAGTAAAAAAAATTGAATATCATCCCTGGGGTAGAAGGTTTTCTGCCTGAGTAGGGGGTTGGACTAGAATAGCGGTCTCCAACCTTTGTGGCTTGGTGGCCCAGCTGGGGTGAGAGAAGGGAACTGGGTCATGGAAGGAAGGAAGGAAGGCCTGAATCTATTTACGCATACCTTATATTTCCGCCCTTCGTTTTCTAAATCTCCCTCTTGTTCTTTCATATATCTTGATATATTAATATATGTGTACTATTTATTATTCCCTTCTTATTTCTATCTCTTTTAATTTTAATTTGCCCCCTTATATCATTGTAATACTCAAAGACGTCTTTTTAATCATATTTTATTTATGTCTTCCATCTATTTGTGTTAAAATTTCATCCTTCTTTCTTTCATTAACCAATATCTCAATGTACACTTCTAGTACTAATCACAATCTGTCAGATCCGTGTATCTGTCATTTCTTCAATGGAAGAAGAAGGGGGTGGGGGTGGGGAGACTGATAAAGATATCCTTCTTGATATAACCTGAATATATTTAATCTTATATCGAATTTGTATAACCTACACATGATACAATGGAGAGATGAAACCCAGATGGCCGGAACCTATCACCTCTGAGAGAGACAGCCAGGAGATGAAGAGACCATAAAAATTCCACAGTGAGATGTGTCCTGGGAAACTCTGAAAAAGATTGTTCTAAAAAGGGGGTGGGGGGAATTAACATGTTGGCTCTTTGTTTTACTAAATACACATCAGGATAAAGGGAGGGGTTTTAAACTCCCTTATCTATCTCTGCCTGCCTGAGAGACCTTAGACGCTGCTTTTGACTCCTACATGAATTGTCTCATCTCAATAAAGGATTCCTTTTGATATGTTTTCAGAAGTTCATTCTAGTTGATCGAATGGGAAAAGTTCTGTAGCTTGACACAATCATTTAAACATTTAAAATACATCTATTCATGTTGTTACCAATCATCCAATCCATATGTTTCAACTGTTAATACACATATTTACATTAAAATATAGTCTTTCATTATCTAATCACTTATTGTTTAATTTTATCACTTTACTGCTAATCATATTTTATGCATATTTAATAATGTCATCATCCAATCTCTTAATTTTCCGCAGGGAGGCGGAACCACTTAGATTGTTCCGCCCCAGGCGCCTGATGGACCCAGAGCGGTTCCAGAGGGAGCTTGGGCCGTTTCCTGAGTCTCTGGCTCACAGCTCGCCTGGAGACCTGGTGGCCACCTGGGATGGGTTGGCCGCCGGGGCTCTAGATCGAGTTGTGCCCCTGCGACCTCTGACCCGGCACAGATCCCATTTGGCTCCAGTGGTTTACGGAGGAGCTACGGGAGATGAAGTGCCGGAAAAGATGTCTAGAGGGCATTTGGAGGGCGAGCCGTTCTGAGTCTGACCGAACACAGGTGAGATCTCATATTAAGACTTACCTTGTGGCGATAGGGGCGGCGAAATCTTCGTATTTCTCCACCCTTATTGCGTCAGCAGAAAATCGGTCTGCCATCCTGTTTAGAGTGACCTGCTCTCTACTTGAACCGAGAGCGCGGGATGACCTCTTGCAGGGTAGGGTGGAGGAGTTTTCCCGATTTCTGCATGATAAAATCGCTCAGATTCGGGAGGGGCTCGACTCCAATTGGGTGGTCCCGGGGGAGGTGTCCGGGGCAGGTCTTGTGAGTGTTATCTGGGGGGAGTTCGACCCTGTGACCTGCCGAGGGTGTGGACAGGTTGCTGGGGGGTCTGAATGCCACCACCTGTTTATTGGACCCGTGCCCTTCCTGGCTGGTTTCGGCCGCCAGGGAGACGACACAAGGCTGGCTCCAGGGGATTGTCAATGCTTCTTTGAGAGAGGGGGGTGCTCCCTACCGCCCTGAAGGCGGCGGTGGTGCGCCCCCTCCTCAAGAAGCCTTCCCTGGACCCAGCTATTTTAAACAACTATCGTCCAGTCTCCAACCTTCCCTTTGTGGCGAAGGTTGTTGAGAGTATGGTGGCACGTCAGCTTCCCCAGTACCTGGAGGAAATTACTTACCTCGATCCGTTCCAATCGGGCTTCAGGCCTGGACATAGCACTGAGATGGCATTGGTCACGTTGGTTGATGATCTCTGGAGGGCTCGTGACAGGGTTCTCCTCTGTCCTGGTCCTATTAGATCTCTCAGCGGCTTTCGATACTATCGACCATAGTATCTTGTTGCGACGGTTGGAGGGGTTGGGGATTGGTGGAACCGTCCTTCGATGGTTCTCCTCCTTCCTCTCCGACCGTTCGCAATTCGTGTTGGCGGGGGGGGGGAGAGGTCCACCTCTAGGCCCCTGGTTTGTGGGGTGCCTCAGGGGTCGGTCCTCTCTCCTCTCTTGTTCAACATTTATATGAAGCCGCTGGGTGAGATCATCCGTGGTCTTGGAGTGAGGTGTCATCTGTATGCAGATGACACCCAGTTGTACATCTCCACTCCGGACCACCCCAACGATGCTGTGGGGGCTATGTCTAGGTGCCTGGAGGCCGTGCGGGATTGGATGGGCGGGAACAGGCTTCGGCTCAACCCATCCAAGACCGAGTGGCTGTGGTTTCCGGCGCCCCGATATAGCCAGCTGACACCTTCGCTGGCTATTGGGGGGGAAGTTCTGCCCCCCACAGAGAGGGCTCGCAACCTGGGAGTCCTCCTGGATGTATGGCTGTCGCTTGAACATCATATCGCGGCCGTCTCCAGGGGGGCGTTTCATCAGATCCGTCGGATCTACTGGTTGCGGCCCTTCCTGGATCGGGACGCCTTGTGCACGGTCACTCAGGCCCTTGTCACCTCTCGCCTGGACTATTGTAATGCCCTCTACATGGGGCTCCCTGCGGGAGCATCCGGAGACTCCAGCTGGTGCAAAATGCAGCCGCGCGGGTGATCATGGGGGTGTCACGTAGCGCCCATGTGACGCCTCTCCTGCGCGAGCTGCATTGGTTGCCGGTGGCTCTCCGGGTTCGCTTTAAGGTTCTAGTTTTGACCTTTAGGGCGACCCATGGCATGGGACCAGGTTACCTCCAGGACCGCATTCTGCCAGTGATCTCCAACAGGCCGGTGCGTTCCCATAGAGAGGGTCTGCTCCGGGTGCCGTCGGCCGCTGTGTGTCGTCTGGCGGCGCCGAGGAGTAGGGCCTTCTCTGTGGGTGCCCCCGCCGTCTGGAATATTCTGCCATCGGAGCTCCGTACCGGCACGGATCTGAGGGCCTTCAGGCGCGCAGTTGAAGACCTGGCTCTTTGAGCAGGCCGGCCTGGGCTGAGATGATTTTAATTTGGTCTCCATCTTATTTAATTTTAAATTGGGGTTTTAAGGGCGGGAGTGGGGTCTTTAGTTTATCAATCAGCCGATATTAATTTAATACTTTTTTAACTTTTGTATTTTTGTGGGGTTTTAGATGGGCTGTACACCGCCCTGAGTCCCTCGGGAGAAGGGCGGTATATAAATTGAATTAATAAATAAATAAATAAATTTTCCAATTAATGCTTAATTTGTATTCATAATTCCCATATTTCACCCTTCATATCTATTTATCTTAAAATATTATCCTGATGTCTATCACATTACATAGAACAGGGGTCTCCAACCTTGGCCACTTTAAGACTTGTGGACTTCAACTCCCAGAATTCCTCAGCCAGCTGGCTGAGGAATTCTGGGAGTTGAAGTCCGCAAGTCTTAAAGTGGCCAAGGTTGAAGACCCCTGACATAGACATAGAAGATAGGTTATCCAGCCTATCCGGTCAACTATATGTGAGCTTAGCATTGTAGTGCCAAGTCAGCCAGCGATTCCCCTCCAAGCAGTTAAGGTGAGAGAGTTTGAATTCCTGGAGGGGCAGGGGAAAAAAAAAAAAACCTCCCGCAGGCGGATAAAGAAGCGTCGGGAAACAAATAACTAAAAGAAAGAGAGAGAGAGAGAGAAGGAAATCCGCTACTTCCGGTTCCGGTTCCCATGGGAAAGTGGCCTTTGAATTTTCCCACGCGGTTGGAAAGGCTTTTCCACTCCTGGAAGGGAAAACAGGCACGTGGGAGGGGATCCGGGTGCGGGAGGAGAGGCTTCTCCGCTGGAGGTTGCCTGGCAGGCAGATATTGCACCGGAGGGGAGAGGTTTTGGGACTGGGGAAGGAATGGGGGGAGGCAATCATCTGTCAAATTCTGTGCTTTTTTTTTTTTTTTAAAAAAGAATAATAGAATAACAGAGTTGGAAGGGACCTTGTAGGTAATCTAGTCCAACCCCCCTGCCCAAGCAGGAGACCCTACACCAGCTTTGTGGGTGAGGTCGTCCTGTACCAGGGTTAGTTCAAACCATATTGACCGCATAGACACAAAAGTGTTTGCCCTACCTGCTGAGCCATCAGTAGTATCCGCATTGGTTCTCCTGTTTACTTGGCTGTTTTACCATAGTAAAATACTACAAATAGACAACAAGCTAAATATAATAACAGTTGAAACTTAAAAACGTGTTTTATTTCTTGCAAGACAAGCTGTTCATTGAATTCAAAATTTTAGGATCATGCACCTGACATTGTCAGTGATTTGGTTGTATGTAATACGTTCTTTAGGTTTATTTTGTCTGTGTAGGTCTGTGCATATGTGAATGTGTGTGTACATATACATTAATATGTGTGTGTGTGTATTTATAGGTATGTGTGTGTGTATATATATATATATGTGCGTGTGTACACACACACACATATACACACATATGTATGTATGTATGTATGTATTTATTTATTCGTATAGGGTAGTGGTTAAGGTGCTGGTGGGGAAACCCAGATTCTAGATGGCATAGAAGCTGACTTGATGACATTGCCAGTCACTCTCAGCTCTAAACTGAGAAATCAAAGTCAGATTGATAGAATGAGACATGAGAAGTAGTGAGAAATTAAATTACTAATCTTTCTGCGCAGAGAAAGCCAACAGATCTTAAAGTGAATGTAATTACAGTTCGATTCAGGAAGGGCCATCCTTTGATTGGGAGCTTCCTGGTTTAGTATGAGCACCTATTCAAATGTTTTAAATCAATAAATAAATCCATCCCCATTTACACCATGTGATTAGAGAGGACTCTAATATTTCCACGTTCTTTACTTTGTGTGTGTGTGTGTTCAAAAGTTGTATTAGTTTATCAAATATAAGTACAAAATGCAAAAGAAAATAAGGGGAAAATAGGGGAGGAAAAGGGGAAGAGAAAAGTATAAGGTAAGAGGGGGGGGAAAGTGTTGACTCCCAACTCCTTTTGATGCAGTAGAATAAGATAATAGGATCAAACCTCAACTTTTTTACTTTTATATAAATTATACATTTTTATAACAACATAAATGCTTATGATTTATACTGACTGTTTCCTAGTATGATTTGATTGCTTAGTGTACCCCATGACTAGTATTAATTATGATTCTTAACGAATGTATCTTTTCTTTTATGTACACTGAGAGCATTTGCACCAAGACAAATTCCTTGTGTGTCCAATTACACTTGGCCAATAAAGAATTCTATTCTATTCTAGTCTAATCTAGTCTAGTCTAGTCCAGTCCATCCCATTCCTATTCCTATTCCGTTCCGTTCCTATTCTGTTCCATTCCATTCCAATTGTATTCTATTCTATTCCAGTCCATCCCAGTCCATCCCATTCCCATTCCTATTCCATTCCATTCTATTCCATTCCATTCCAGTCCAGTCCAGTCCATCCCAGTCCATCCCATTTCTATTCCTATTCTGTTCCATTCCATTCTATTGTATTCTATTCTATTCCAGTCCATCCCAGTCCATCCCATTCCTATTCCATTCTATTCCAGTCCAGTCCAGTCCATCCCAGTCCATCCCATTTCTATTCCATTCCATTCTATTCCATTCCATTCCAGTCCTTCCCAGTCCATCCCATTCCATTCCTATTCCTACTTCTACTCCTATTCTGTTCCATTCCTATGCCATTCCATTCCAGTCCATCCCAGTCCTATTTCTATTCCATTCCATTCCTATTCCGTTCCATTCCATTCTATTCCATTGCATTCCATTCCATCCCAGTCCAGTCCATCCCATTTCTATTCCTATTCCTATTCCGTTCCATTCCTATTCTGTTCCATTCCATTCTATTGTATTCTATTCTATTCCAGTCCATCCCAGTCCCATTCCTATTCCATTCTATTCTATTCTATTCCGTTCCATTCTGTTCCAGTCCAGTCCATCCCAGTCCATCCCATTCCCATTCCTATTCCTACTCCTACTCCTATTCTGTTCCATTCCTATTCCTATTCCATTCCATTCTATTCCAGTCCATCCCATTCCTATTTCTATTCCGTTCCATTCCTATTCCGTTCCATTCTATTCCATTCCATTCCAGTCATTCCGTTTCATTCTATTCTATTCTATTCCATTCCAGTCCAGTCCAGTCCATCCCAGTCCATCCCATTCCCATTCCTATTCCTACTCCTATTCTGTTCCATTCCTATTCCTATTCCATTCCATTCCATTCCATTCTATTCTATTCTAATCGGCAAAACCCAAAACTAAACTTTCATTTTTCCCCCACCTCGAGCACGAAGTCCAGAAGCGGTTTCCAAGCCAAAACAAAAGTAATCGGGTTCTTTTCTTCAACCAGAGCAGTCCGTTTAGCAGTCTCTGCTAACTCCACATCAGCTTTTGCAGCCATTCGTCCATTGTGGGGGGTCGCCGTCTCTTCTTTAAGGGCGCTTGCAGCTCCAGCCCACTGGACACCTTGGGAGGTGCAGAAATGGCCCATCTTCTTCCAGACCTTGGCAAAGAGACCCTTTTGAGCGACAGCGGCCTCTGGGCCAGTGCCAGGAGCATCAGGCAGAAAGTGAAGGAGGAGATCCAGGCGGAAGGGACGGCCGGGTTAGAAACCCAACGCCTGCACTTCAGGCAGTTTGACTACCAGGAGGCCGAGGGGCCGCGAGAGGTGTGCAACCACCTCTGGGAACTTGGCAACCTGTGGCTGCAACCCGAAAGGCACACCAAAGAACAGATTCTCGAACTGGTGGTCCTGGAGCAATTCCTGAACATCTTGCCCTCACGAATCCAGACCTGGCTCCGAGAGGTCGAACCCGAGAATTGCACCCAGGCGGTGGCCTTGGCAGAAGATTTCCTGCTGGGTCAGCAAGAGGAGGAGCCTCGGAAAGAACCAGTGAGTATAATTTGAGCCCGGCCGTTTCATGTGGGATGTGGTTTAGATCAGTGGTCGCCAACCAGTGGGCCAGGGACCACCGGTGGTCCGCGAGAAAATATTGGTGGTCTGCAGAGAAATATCGCCCCCCCAAAGCAATTAATCCAGGTTGTGCAGGAACACAAGGCTGCGCCGCACACATGGCCCGTGGGAACACAAGGCTTGCGTCGCTTGCATTGCGAACAAGATGAGGTAGTGAGGGGAGGGGGGAAAGGGCGGAGGGGGGGAACTTGCCCCACTTGCCCCACGCGCCTTGCCTGGCCACCGGGCTGCTTCTTTCTGCTTCTTTCTTCTTTCACAAGGAAAGCAGGAAAAGTCTTCCTTTCTCTCCCCCAACCTCCGCCAGAAATGAGACTTTGGGACCCTGCAAGGTATCCTGCTCCAAGAGGGCGGCGCCGACGTGACAAGTCTCACAAAGACTCATTTCTGGCACAGTTTGGGGGAGAGAAAGACTTCTGCTGCATCTGCTGCTTTCCTTGCATGAAGTCAAAAGTCTCTTTCTCTCTCTGAAAATGGAACTGGAGACGGTATCCTGCGATCTCTACTAACAATGATCAATCGGTAGGAAAACGGGGTGGGAAATTTTCCTGCAGATTTTTGGGGGGATTTTCCCAGGGTCTCTGGTCCGCGGGATTTAAAATTATGAGTTTGGTTGACCTGAATGACGGAGACTCTTCAGAGTTTTAGCCTAATTCTTGAGTCTATCTTTCTGTTATTATGTTCAATTGCTTGGAGATTTTCTCCTTGCAAGAAGCCTTGGCCAGTCCTCTTAAAGCAAAAGACAGAATAAATTGCATCTGTTAAGATTGGTCTGCTTCTAAAATCTATTCGTGAATTTTGACTTGGTTCCTGCTTGCTTTGTGATACCTGGACTTCCACTGCAGAGGCTGAGATCCCTTAAAGAAGACGTGATCTGTTTTCAGGTGGCTGAGGAAGCATCGTCGGATTCCTGGCAGAAGGTCATTTTCAGTGAAATCAAACAGGAGGAGGAAGAGGAGGAGGAAGAGGAGGATGGTGCATCTCTGGGTAAGGGCCTCCCTTCTATAGCCATGAATTTCTGTGTTGGCTTGATTGTGGCTTCTCTTGCTGGGTTGTTAGCAGGTGTTCTGACCCAAACCCTTTTCCAATAAAACAAACACGAACCGAAGGGAACAGAAACCTTTTAATGATTCTTATGAATCCCCAGTGAAAAGGCTGCTGCAAACTAATTAACTCTGATAAGCACAAACCTTGCCAAAACTGTGTGAGGCTGCCAAGAATCACAGACAAGAAATATTTCACAACACAAGAGTCTTCAAATACCAACTTAAGATACTGCAATGTCCACGAGGTTGGAATTTCAAAACGTTTTTGCTTCCTGCAAAGAACGTCCGATTCACAGCTGGCTTTTATCTTCTTGAAGGAAGGGCCATTACCTTGCAGCTTTACTCCTGAGTCGCCCGTGCTGCTGCAACTGCTCTTTCCTCCTAGCAATCCTGCACGCACACGAACTTGGCACAGGCTCCTCGGGAACCTCCTCATCGCTGCTGCCAGCCCCCACAATCTCTGAAGGCAGCAGTCCCTAATGGTCCTGACCCCTCATCTGATTCCTCACTCTCCTCAGCCGTCCGCACCTGCTGCCAGCTAACCACAAGAGCAGGTTTGTTAGCCTGGACAATTATAGTTTATTCAGTAGACAAAGTATAGCTTAGGAGAGGGGTCTCCAAACTTGGCAACTTTAAGATTTGTGAACTTCAACTCCCAGAATTCCTCAGTCAGCCAGCCTTTGCTTGTCAGAAGATTGAAAAAGGTGATCGTACGACCCCCGGATACTGCAACCACCATAAATATGACTCAGTTGCCAAGCATCTGAATTTAGATCACGTGACCGTAGGGATGCCGCAACGGTCATAAGCATGAAAAATGAACATAGATCAATTTTTTCTGTGTTGTTGTAACTTCAGTTACTAAACAGTTTTAAGTGGAGAACTGCCTGTACTCCGGTTACATTCTTGCCCTAGACCAGTGATGGCGAATCTTTTTGTTGTGGGGTGCTGAAAGCGCGTGCCTGCCAGCACCCACAATGCAATGCGCCCCCCCCCTGCGCATGCACACACAACATCCCCACCTTGTCCCCCTACCTGCACTGTGCATGCACGCACCTCCCAGCTGATTTTCGGCCCATTTGAGGCCATTTTCGCCCTCTCGGAAACTCGAAGGAAGTCTCTGCAGCCTCAGGAGGCTGAAAACGGGCCCGTTTTGGCACTTCCAGTATTTCCGGAAGGCCTGTTTTTCGGCCTCCCGAGGCTGCAGAGGCTTCCCTCGAGCCTCCAGGAGGGCGAAAACGGCCTCAAACAGGCCGAAAATCAGCTGGGAGGCACACGCATGCACAGTGCAGGTAAGTTTGGCTGGGGTTCGCATGCCCACACAAATGGCTCTGCGCGCCATAGGTTCTCCATCACGGCCCTAGCCTCAACCTCCTCTTATCTGACTATTGCCTTGGTAGCAGCCCTTCCTTCTGTCCCTCAAAGTCATTCCTTTTGTCTTCTACATTGAATTTGATTTTCATACATCTCAAACTGCAAACCTTATTTTGCAGGTCTTGAGCCTCTAAGCAAGAACGATCCTTAACTCCCGTTTGTTGGGAAAGGCATCGTTGATTTAAAAGGTCAACTGAAGTACAATAGAGCAAAGCCAGAATTGAAAATCATGCCCCCAAATTCCCAAGGTTAACTTTCCCTCCCTTAGGTGCTTCCCATTGCTTGCTCCCTCAATGTCCAATCAAATTCAAAGAAGATGTTTTGGGATGGTTGGTATGCTGCTGCAGTCCCTTCCCAGCCATCTGACCTTGAAGCCGTGTGTCTGACTGGATACAATCAGAGGTGGGATTCTACTGATTCGGGACTGGTTTTATAGAACCGGTTGTTATGGTTCTGCATAGTTCAGAGCAGGGGTCACAAACCTTTTGGACCTCAAGGCCCACCAAACTCATAATTTTAAACCCCGGGGACCACTAGTATGAATTTTGACTGATGGTGGCTTGCTGATGTTGGTGGGAGAGAGAGAGTGTGAGAGAGATTTGATCTAACATCTCGCTTTCCCTCTCTCGCTCCCTCTATCTCTCCCTCTCACACACACACAAACACACAGAAGCAGCGGTGGGATTCAAATTTCTTAACCAGGTTTTGTAGGCATGGCCTAATTTGTGGCTGTGGCTTGGTGGTCATGTGACTGGCTGGGCATGGCTTGTATGTAAATATTATAAATATTTATGTAAATATTTATTTTTTATTAAAAAAAGCAGGCAGGCAGATTGAGTTGCTCACAGAACCACAGATTCACTCAACTTCTTCCCTCAGGATGCAGATTCACTCATCTTTCTGCCATCGGCTACCTGACTCTGCATGGAATAATAGAAGCTTCAGTCCTAAGGAAGGTTCGGCTCCACTTAAAAGCAGAGCCGAAGATCTACAGATTAGCTAGAAAGCAAGAAATCTAATGGTTTCCTGCTTTCTAGCTGATCTAAATCTCCCGGCACAGCAGAACAGCTGATGGTCGGGGGGAAAAAAAGGAAAAATAGCAATTTAGCAGGTAAGGAGTGAGTGGGTGGGGAGGGTTTCCACGGGCCATATGGGCAGCACAGCCAGGTAAGGAGTGAGTGGGCGGGGAGGGTTTCCATGGGCCATATGGGCAGCACAGCCATGTGTTCCTGCACAGCCTGGATTAATTGCTTTGGGGGGGCTGCTCTGGGGTGACATTTCTCTGCGGCCCACCAAAATTTTCTGGTGGACCACCAGTGGACCACAGCCCACCAGTTGGCGACCACTGGTTCAGAGAACTGGCAAATTCTGCCCATGGCTGGCCCCTCCCATCTCCTCCCCACCCAGTCAGTCCTTATCGTGCATGCGCAGCATTGCATGCATGCCTGACATCGTTGACTGCATTCTTCCCCGCCCAGTCCCTCCTTAAGGTATTTTTTTCCTACCGATGATCAGCTGTTCCTATGATCAGCTGTGCCGGGATTCCCCTCGCTTACTTACTGCTTCACATAGGAGGCTTCCCTGAGGCCCAGGATGGCAAAAAATGGAGTCCCCCCTCTGTTTTTTGCCTTCCTGGGCCCCAGGGAAGCGTTCTGGGAGCAAAAATGCTCCCCCAGGGGGCTTCCCTAAGGCCCAGAAGGTCCCAAAATGGAGTGCAGGGGGGGGGTGCTGCCTACCCTCCCCATTCTGTTTTTTGTCTTCCTGGGCCCCAGGGAAGCCTTCTGGGAGTAAAAACACCCCCCCAGGAGGCTTCCCTGAGGCCCAGAATGCCCCAAAATGGAGTGCGGGGGGGGGTGCTACCTACCCTCCCCATGCTCTGTTTTTTGCCTTCCTGTGCCCCAGAGAAGCCTTCTGGGAGTAAAAACACCACCCCAGGAGGCTTCCCTGAGGCCCAGAAGGCCCCAAAATGGAGTGTATGGGGGTGCTGCCTATCCTCCCCATGCTCTGTTTTTTGTCTCCCTGGGCCCCAGAGAAGCCTTCTGGGAGTAAAAACACCCCCCCAGGAGGCTTCCCTGAGGCCCAGAAGGCCCCCAAAATGGGGGGGGGGTTGCTGCCAAAAGTAAAAAGAAGCCACACCCACACAGTCCACAAGGCCACGCCCACCTAGCCACGCCCACAGAACCGGTTGTTACAAAATTTGAATCCCACCCCTGGATACCATGAACTGTTTATGATCATGGAATCCTCCCCTCCCCCATTTTCTCCCCGGAGTTCATGGCAGACCAGCACAAAGCGAAGTGTGAGGTGGCGATTCTGACAGTTTAGATCAGAGAATGACCCAGATCTTGTCTCCACCCTGACAGGTGATGAGCAAGTGCCTGAGGAGGCCTCGGAGAATTCTTCAGAACCAGGATCACAGCGGATTCCCTGCGGAAGAGCTGATCAGTGCAGATCCTGTACACCAGAATTAGGGGAAGTCTCTGAAAGCCAGCCAGGAGGCTGCCTAGAAAAGAGAAAGGACGGCCTTCTTTGCCCCTCACCAAGTTTCCAGCAGGCTGGAGGAATTGGAGTTGGAGTTGGAGTCCAGCCCAGGATCCAAGACGAGCGGTTGAAAAAGTGCCTGGAATGTGGGAAGAGCTTTGTTTGGCGGTCCGAACTGATCGAGCACCAGCGCTCGCACACGGGCGAGAGGCCCTATTCCTGCTCGTTCTGCGGAAAGAGCTTCAGCCGCAAATCCTACATTATAAAGCACGAACGGATCCACACGGGGGAGAAGCCCTACATGTGCGCCCACTGTGGCAAGGGTTTCATTTCCAAGTCGGACCTCATCAAGCACGAACGGACCCACACGGGCGAGAAACCGTACATCTGCGCCGACTGCGGGCGCAGCTTCAGCAGGAAGCAGTTTCTAGTGACCCATCGGAGGACGCACACGGGGGAGAAGCCGTACAAGTGCGCTGAGTGCGGCAAGACCTTCAGCCAGCGGACGTGCCTAGTCATCCACGAGAGAGCCCACACCGGCGAGAAGCCCTTTCAGTGCCTGGTGTGCGGGAAGAGCTTTGGGAGAAGGGATATTCTCGTGACCCACCAGAAACTTCATGCGCGAGAAAAGGCTTTGCCATGCGCCGAGCGGCTGTAAAACGGCAACTTTTACCGAGCACAGAATACGAGGGGTTCCCGTCGGCAACGTGTTTGGGGAGGGATTAAAAGTGGAGAATGGAGGTTGTGTGTGTGTGTGTGTGTGTGTGTGTGTAAGGGGAGATAGATTCATGGATTGTGATTCAAGAAATAAGCTGTGTAAAAATTCTAGTTCGTGTGGGCAACGATAGAACAAATATCACGTGATATTCATTGGTTGATAGACACTTGGAATATTGCATCCAGTTGTGGTCGCCACAATGTAAAGAAAATGTTGAGACTCTAGAAAGAGTGCAGAGAAGAGCAACAAAGATGATTAGGGGACTGGAGGATAAAATATATAAAGAACAATTGCAGGAATTGGGTATCTCTAGTTTGAAAAGAAGGACAAGGGATGACATGATAGAAGTGTTCCAATATCTCTGTCAGGATTCTGGCAGGAATTACCCCAATTAAATCATGAGTAGAGCCAAACTTCCAAAACTTCAAAAGGATTTTGAATTATTATATATTTATTAATTATTATATATTAACATGTACGGCACTGCCTGGGTGCAGCCGACTCAGACACATCATTCATTCTCACCCCTGACCTGGTTTTCCCCCACTTCCTGAGTACATCATAATTCATATTCTCCAATGGGACACATCCATAGCCCAGAGTCATCAATCATGTTCTCCAATTAGATATTTGTCACCTAGTTACTATCTTTGAAAAACTATGTATGGAATGCACTTTAGCTTCCAAGCTGCCACACTGCTCTTTCAAACCCCTTTCCCCCCTCCCTTTCTCCCTTTAGAGATTGGCAACTCTAAAAAGACCATAGAAATATTTTATGAGTTGACAATCTCAGGGACTGCCAGAAAGAAGAGGGGGTCAAGCTATTCTCCAAAGCCCCTGAAGGCAGGACAAGAAGCAATGGGTGGAAACTAATCAAGGAGAGAAGCAACTTAGAACTAAGGAGAAATCTCCTGAGAGTTCCTGACTGCTGGCCACGCCCACCCAGTCGTTCCCTCTCCCACAGGTCAACCACAGCATTGATGCGGCCCTCAATGAAATGGAGTTTGACATCCCTGCACTAAGCTGTAATATGGTTACTTTGGTTGTGATATGATCTTAGCTGTTGTACCTGGTATACTATGGTACAAGGCCTAGGACAGTGGTGGTTAACCTTTTTGGGCTCCTGTGCCAAAAATTGTGAGCGCGCCAGCATGCCCGTACTTGCGTGCCAGCACCCAGAATACAATGTGCGTTCCCCCTCCCCACGCCCTCTGGGCATGCATGCGCAATTCCCACCCCCACCCCCTTACCTGCACTGCGCCTCACAGCTGATTTTTCAGCTGGTTTGAGGCCTTTTTCAGCCTCCCAGAGGCTTGGAAAAAGCCTCTGCAAGGCTTCTCAGGACGAATTATAGGCCCGTTTCCTCACTTCCTGTAATACCGGAAGTGACAAAACGGGCCTATAATTCGTCCTGAGAAGCCTCGCAGAGGCTTTTTCCAAGCCTCTGGGAGGCTGAAAAAGGCCTCAAACCGATCGGGGAAATATCAGCTGTGAGGCGCACACATGCGCAGTGAGGTAAGTTTGCTTGCGGCTCGCGTGCCAGCACAAATGACTCTGCGTGCCACTTGTGGCACGTGTGCCATAGGTTCGCCATCACGGGCCTAGGATGTTGTTAGAACCCAGTTAGTCGTGGTTTCTTCCACAACAATGGTTAAGTCACAAGTGGTGACTTATTATGAAGCATAAACTAGGCTTCATACCAAGCCTTCATTGGCACTTAACTATATTTTAGGATTGAAAACACATCTCAGCATCACTTGTTCAATTAGCTCGCATGTTCAAAACATGGCAAGCAATTGGGGCAGAGACCACAATTTTCAAACCCCATAGTTTTAGCTTATGGTTTATAAACCATGACTTGTGGATTCACACCTCAAATTAGAGTTTATTTTCCTTGACTGTTGTTTTGCATGATTTCTAAACCGAAGACGATGCGAGTGGAAGCAACAGAGCGTGTATTTGTGGGTATTTAAGTCTTAGCCATTTATTATTTCATTTACCATATTTTGACTTCCAGCCTTCTCTTTCTTTCAGAGACTTTCACTTTCCCCCTAAACTTAAAGGAACCACAAAAAAAAATGCATAAATATAGGCGGAGTCACATGAGCAGGGGACCTACAAGGTCCCTTCCAACTCTGTTATACTGTTAAATGCAATGTAGTAAGATCAAAACATTGGGGCCAATGGGCTCCTTTGGGACTTTGTAAGCCTCTAGCAGGAGCACTAACGAACCAATGTCTGGATTTAGCGCAGCCTGTTACCACACAGCCCTGTCCCAGAGGACAAATGAGCCTCCATTTCAGCATCTTATTAATCCAGCAGGATGTTTTTATGAGTTGAAAGTCATCCCTGCAATTAAGCATGTTGATTTATTTATTGAATCTATATTGCCATCTTTTCGTCCTTGGCGACTCAAGGCAGCTTATAGAAAATAAAACCACATTTAAAACAATAAAAAACTAACAACAAGAATCAAGTTAATATAGTACAATATAACAAAATAACTCCCACTCCCTGTCCTGACAACAGCAGATCACACGAGCCATTTAATGGGATCCATCCTGCTCTAGGTTCCCCAGTCCCGCTGACCGAACCAGGTCTTCAGCGCCTTCCAAAAGAGTGCTAGAGTGGGGGCCATTCTAATGTTTACCTGAGTAGTGCAAATGGCAGTGGAGACTTCTTGGCTGCAGGGTATTTTCTGCCCCATATCCCTTCCCTGTTAAAGACAGGGACATGCTTTTGGAGATAAGTCTATGTTGCCCACACCTCCAAGCGAAGTGAAAATGGTTTCTGTAGTCTGCAATTTTTCTGGAAATTCATTCATACTCCCACACCAGAGGTGGTATTCAGCTGGTTCTGACCAGTTCTGGAGAACCAGGAGCGGAAATTTTGAGTAGTTCGGAGAACCAGCAAATACCACCTCTGACTGGCCCTGCCCCCGTCTCTTCTCTGCCTCCCATTGAGTCCCAGCTGATGGGCTGGGTCTTCTTTGGTTGCCCTGCACAGGAGAATGGAGCTGGAAAGCAGGTTAGTGGGGTGGGGTGGGGAGGGAATTGAGATTTTGCAGTATCCTTTCCCTGGAGTGGGGTGGGAATGGAGATTTTGCAGTTGTCAGCATTCCAGGGAAAATCCATTCCTGTCAGTAACTCCAAGACAAACTTAAATCTCAAAGTACTTTTATTAGAATAGCACCTGGCATATTCTGTAGAATTCCAAAACTAAAAGTTTTCCTGGACTTCCCACACTGTCCCAACCTACAAACCATCCCCTTTTTACACATCATCACATCACATGAACCAATCCCCAAAGTAAGTTCCAATTCTTTCTGCGCCACACTCTTTAACCTTGAACTAAAAAAAGAATTCTATTTTGTCTACTAAGAGCAACTCAATTAACATCAACCCCCCCCCCTCCCACTTTCTCCAGCAGTGTGGCAGTGATGAATCCTGATTCCATAGCTGACAGGAGTATCCTTTCCCTGGAGTGGGGTGGGAATGGAGATTTTACAGTATCCTTCCCCTGCCACACCCACCAAGCCATGCCCACAGAACCAGTAGCAAAAAAAAAATTAATCCCACCACTGTCCCACACCATTCGAAGAGTGTTCATCCCAAAGTGCATAGCTAAATGATTATGGAGATTCTCTCATTGAGGTCATGGTTGTCCCAAAGGTGCATTTTTAGGAGTCAACTGGACTTTCTATTTCAAAAAAAAAAAAAGACGTTGAGGAAGTCAGCACCATGGTCAGCTCACTGCAGGGCGGGGGGGGGGACACCCATGAATTCTCCCAATTGCCTTCAGCACCATGGCCAGCTCCAACTGAAACAACAGTTTAAGAGCCAGGAGCTACTTTAGGTCTTTAGCTGAATTGCACTAATAGCTTAATTAACTCAAAAAAGGAGTTAATTAAGGGTTATCTAGTAAGGCTAGGACAGGATAGTGGGGAATGGAAGGATTGTCCTGTCAGAACTGAAGAAGCATCTTGGATGAGAAGCAGAACCTCTTCAAAAGAAAAAACAATGTCCAGTTGCTTCCTTAAAAAAGCACCTTTGGGACAACTGTGACCTGGATGACTGAGAATCTCTACAGACTTTTAGCTTAACGTTTCTCGATTCTTGGCAGCCGGAAGACATGTGGACTTTTAACAACATAATATTTAGATTTCAGCAAGACATTCGACCAAGTTGACCACAACCTACTTCTTAGTAAGCTAGAAAAAGGTGGAATAGATAGCACCACCACTAGATGGGACTCACAACTGGCTGGCAAACTGTACTCAATGAGTAGTCCTTAATGGGTCTAAGTCTACATGGAGGGAAGTGGGATGTCACAAGGTTCCGTCTTAGGCCCAGTACTCTTCAATATCTTCATTAACGACTTAGATGATGGAACTTAGCAAATTTGCAGATGATACTAAGCTAGAAGGAATAGCTAACATCCAAGAAGATAGGCTCAAGATTCCTCTCTTTTCCTGGTGAGCCATTTGTCCAAAATGGTATTGGGCAGCGGTCACCAACCTTTGGGCCAGGGACCACTGGTGGTCTGTGAAAATTTTTTGGTGGTCCACAGAGGAATGTCACCCCCAAAGCACCCCCCCCAAAGCAATTAATCCAGGCTGTGTGGGAACACAAGGGTGCACTGCCCACATGGCCTGCGGGAACACAAGGCTTGCATCGCTTGCATTGTGAACAACATGAGGTAGTGAGGGGAGGGGGGGAAGGGCGGAGGGGAGGAGTTCGCCCCACTCACCCACACACCTCACCTGGCCGCCAGGCTGCTTTCCGCTTCTTTCTTCTGCTTTTGGCTGCACGCAAGGAAAGCAGCAAATGTCTTTCTCTCTCCCAAACTATGCCAGAAATGAGTGTTTGGGACCCTACAAGGTATCCTGCTCCAAGAGGCTGCGTCGGTGTGACAAGTCTCACAAAGACTCATTTCTGGCAGAATTTGGGGGAAAGAAAGACTTCTGCTGCTTTCCTTGCATGAAGCCAAAAGTCTCTCTCTCTCTCTCCCCCTGAGAATGGAGCTGGAGATGGTATCCTACGATCCCAAATAAAGAATGATCGATCGGTAGGAAAATGGGGTGGGGAATTTTCCTGCAGACTTTTTTGAGAATTTTTCCAGGGTCTCTGGTCCGCGGGATTTAAAATAATGAGTTTGGTGGTCCCTGAGGTCCAAAAGGTTGGCGACCCCTGTTATAGAGGACCGTCTCTTGCTGGTCACATCTACTCAACCCATTAGAGGAGGAAGGCAGGGAATGCTGTGGGTCCCATTCCCAAAGGAGATACACCTGGTAGGACCCAGAAGAAGGGCCTTCTCTGTGGTGGTTCTTTCCCTTTGAAACATCATCCCCCCAGAGATTAAAACAGCCCCCACTCTAACACTCTTTTGGAAGGCGCTGAAGACCTGGTTGGGCCTGGGAACCCAGAGCAGGATGGAGCCCATCAAATGGTTCATGTGATCTGCTGGGACAGAGGCTGGGGGGTGATTTTTAATTTATTTTGTTCCAGATGTTGTTCTATTGTACTTTATTAATTTATTTGATTCTTTTTGTTAGTTTCTATCGAGTTTCTTTTGGTTTTAAATACGGTTTTACATTCTGTAAGCCGCCTTGAGTCGCCCTGGGAGAATAGGCAGCAATATAAATTCAATCAATCAATCAATCAATTAAATAAATAAATAAATAAATAAATAAACAAATCACCACATTGCAAAAAAAAAAAAAAGGTGTTGAGATTTTGGAAAAAGTGCAGAGAAGAGCAACTAAAACGATTAAAAGCCTGGAGACTAAAACATATGAAGAAGTTGCTGAATTTGGGTTTGGCTAGTCTAGTGAAAAGAAGGCCCAGGGGTGACATGACAGCAATGTCCCAAATTTTGAGGGGCCACCACAAAGAAGAGGGGGAGTCCACTTAATTTTCCAAAGCACTTGAAAGTAGGGACAAGAAACAATGGATGGAAACTGATCAAGGAAAGAAGCAACCTAAAAATAAAGAGTAATTTCCTTGCAGAACAATTTACCAGTGGAAATTTCCTTCCCTTCAGAAGTTGTAGATGCTTCATCACCTGTAGATTTTTAAGAAGAAACTGGACAGCCCCTTGTCTGAAATGGTACAAATGCCAGGTTCCCAAGTGATGAAATCCATTTAAAAAGAAAAGTACAAAGTCCATCTTCAAAAAGATTTCTTTTATTTAGGAAAGCATCAAATTGGCAAAGTCCATGGTAATTCTGGATCTGACACAACCCGGAATTACCCCACAATATCAGAAGTTAGAAACAATCCCCAAAAGTCACATTCTCCAATAGAAGTAATTCAACATTGCTTGATGTCATAAATCTCCACCTTAAGGGGCCTAAGCACTGGACAGCTCGTTTTCCCACAGGAAGAAGAACCACCTAGCCTAAACAACTCTATCTCCACTCCTCCCCACTTAGGAATGTGGCAAGCCCAATACCCTCCCCCCACACAACTGCCACAGAGAAAGTAAGAAAAAGAATATATACTTAGACTAACTAAAATGGCTACACTTATGTCAATTTCAGGCTTGACAACAAGGTCTCCTGGAGGGTTGGACTAGAAGACCTCCGAAGTTCCTCCCAACTCTATTCTCATTGATATGGTTCAATCTAATATCAATCAGAAACCAAAAACCAATATGCTTAAGTGGAGGCTTTCAGCAGGTAACGTGTGATTGTGGAGAGACGCAGAGCCCAGACCGTCTGCTGGTATGTACCGATTGTCAGGATTCCAGCGATCGCCCTAATTCAATCATGAGCCAAACTTCAAAAAACTTTAAAAGATTTATTAGGAGTGACATACTGGCATGACCTGTATGAAGCCAACTCTGGCATATGTAACTTACAGTCACCTGTGACCCTGTTTCCCCCCTCCCCCCTGGGTGTGTCATAAATCAGATTCTCCAATTAAGCACGTATCATCAATCACATTCTCCAGTAAAGGAATATCATGACAAAAGCTCTGGTAGCTGTAGCTACAATCTTTTCGAGATAAGGTTGGAATGTGCTTCTGAATTCAGGGTCCCCCTGTTTCCAAGTTGCCATGAGAAAGCGGGGGGGGGGGGGGGCTTTCTCATGGCAACTTGGAAACAGGCATAGGAAATGTTTTACAAGTTGACACCGATAATGACTTATTTTTGGCCAACAACAAAGCCAAGAAGGTGGCTTCCTTCTGGTAGTTTAAAGTTTGGTCTAGACACAGAAGAAAAATGAGACAATCTGTTCTGTGCCAAACCTTGTTCCAAGGAAACAAACACGAAACAGAGGTAACAGCAAAACCTTTTAATGATTCTTTACAAATTCCGTTCCTTCGCAATTAAAAGGCTGTTTCAAACTAATTGTCTCAGGTAAGAACGAGCCTTGCCAAGGCTGTGCAAGGCTGCCAAGAGCACCAGATAAAGTTGCCAAGAAATATTTCAAGCACCAAGAGTCTCCAAACACAAACTAAGAGAGTCCGAACGTCCACAAGGCTTGAGTGCAAAAACTTCTTTGCTTCCTGCAAAGAACTCCGGTTCCTCAGCTGGCTTTTATCTCTTAAGGGAGGGGCCATTACCTCGCAACCTTACTCCCGAGTCTCCCATGCTGCTGCAGCTGCTTTTTCGTTCGAAGCAGCCCTGCGTGCACGAGCACTGGGCACAGGCTCCTTGGGGACCTCTTCATCATTGCTGCCAGCCTCCACAATCTCTGAAGGTAGCACTCCACTCCCTGATGATCCTGGCCCCATCCCTGCATCACATGCAGGCCCCTCATCTGAGTCCTCGTTCTCCAAGACCTCAGCCGTCTGTACCTGCTGCCGGCGAACCACAACACAAATCATCTTTTGATTTATAGTTTTTTTTCACTCCAAAGATCTACTCACTGCAGTATGATCCTGGCAGTAGATAATAGCATTGGCTCACTCTAATAGGCTGGGCTCATGAACATGCATAATGCATAAATTTACGTAGCCTTATGAAATATTGAACAGAATACTACCAGTGTATACTATGGCTGAAGGCTAGGAGGAAGAACTTAAAGATCATTTTGAAATGGAAAACTTTCCATTTTTTTCCCTTTTCACAACCTTGTAACCCTTTTATTGACGGGAATCGAGCTGAGCATTTACTGGCCAGATGCCTTTCCTGGCGCCTATATGTCAGGAAGTTTGCAGCTGATATTTTCTTTTTGTGCCCTGATAAAACATCCATCACTGCCTAGGACTGAACTCAACCTTTCGAGTGGGAGGCGAGCGTCGTCACCGCACTGCTCAAATGGACCACTTCCATACAGTTGCTAAAAACAATGTGTGGATATACCCATCAATTCACCAAGAGCCAAGCTCTAATCAAGCAGGAGTTTTGTATATAATTGTAGATATTGCACTCTCAAATTGCAAATGGAGACATGGATACTCTATTTTTCTTATTTTTATTTTTAAGTGCTTTGGTTTTAACAGTTGCTGGGATGCATCCACAGTTTTGTTGTACTAGTACAATGACAATAAACTTCTTCTTCTTTATCTTTTAGAAGCCTCATAGTTAGTTGAGGCAGCTTGTCCTTTCAGAGGCCTCTGAAGTCAGACAGAGAAAGCATAAGGAGCGAAATCTCATCCACAAGGGAGTGATATTTGCAGAGGTGGGTATTCAACAGGTTCTGACCAGTTCCGGGGAACCAGTAGCAGAAATTTTGAGTAGTTTGGAGAGCTGGCAAATCCCACCTCTGACTGGCCCAGCCCCCATCTATTCTCTGCCTGCCGAGTCCCAGTTGATCGGCTGGGTCTTCTTTGGTTGCCCTGCACAGGAGAACGGAGCTGGAAAGCAGGTTAGTAGGGTGAGGAGGGAATGGAGATTTTGCAGTATCCTTCCTCTGCCATGCCCACTAAGCCACGCCCACCAAGCCACACCCACTGAACTGGGAGTAAAAAAATTTGAATCCCACCACTGGATATTTGGAATAGGTTATTTGGATATTTGGAATAACCCTATTCTCCCAGGGAGAACTGAACATTAGAGTGCCTGCCATACGTAGGAAGGACAGGGAAGAAATATGCGATTGGACCCAAAACTTAACAGGAGCAAAATGGTCCCTTTTCATTCATTTTGACATTGTTATTGAGTGTATGGTGGTAGTAAATTAGCCAGCAGATTACGGTGTTAGTCTAATAGTTGTTTGGCTGTCAAAGAATGCTAGTCTGTTTAATTCCCACTCGTGCGCTATCCAGAATGCCCACAGGGGACGAACTAGCTCCACACCAGAAAGACGAGCGGCATCCTATGGCATCATCCGGGGCCATTTCTCATCACCGATGTTGCCTCACAGTGGAGCATCCAGCTCTGCCAGGCATCTGACCACAAGAAACCCTACCATGTTTCCCACTGAAGTGGTACCAATTTATCTACTTGCAGGTAGCTGCTTTCAAAATGTTAGTGGGCAGAAGCTGAGGCAAGTGACAAGACCTTCATTCTGTCGTGCAGCGCTAGGACTCGAGCCGCTGGAGCAGAAACCGGCTCCAGTGTCTTTAAATCACTGAGCCGCTGTGCCTATTTTGACATGTAGGACTGCATGAGCTGGTCCTACGTGTCTTTTCTGTGTTGGCGGCCCAAAGGGGGTGAAGCAGGAGCCTTTACGCATACACGGGCACATGCGAACAGGGCCGCCAGCGCACACATGATGTAAATGGGACTAGCATGCACGATGCTCGCAACCCTAGCACCCGTAGAATGTTTGTGGTGATGCTAGCATGATTCTGGAATGCATGCATGCATACACACACCTGTCATGCCCCTGGTGGAGACTGTCTCTGAGGAAGAGGAGGAACAGCCAACAGGAAGTGGAAGTGTGGCTCCAGAGATTGGTGGAGGAGGCTGGGGAAGGGCAGAGGCCGGCTGAGCAGTCAGAGGACCCAGGTCCATTCCCTATCCATCTTAGGGCAGGGAGGAGAGGATCAGGGTAAAACGTGGTCTATTCAGGAGGAGAAGGCCATGATCCTCTTCATGAGTTGCAAGGTGTGAGATTTGCATAAGAGTTTGGACCTGCGTGCTAACAGACGCTGGAGACAAATTAGTGTTTTATTCCTAAAGAAGGTTTATCTTGGTTGGCGTCCTTCCAACTGGACTGTCCCTGGTTATCGCCCTGAAGTTGCCAATTATCTATCCTGGTCTGTCATGGAACTTTATTCAGTGCGGTTTGTTTTTGGTGTTTGCTTCGTTATCGGCTCTTTGAATGTGAACTGTGTTTCTTTGCCTTTGAAATGTTATTTTGAAAATAGATCACTCCTCCACTATGTACAATTAAACAGTGAAGCCAAGTTGAAGGCATTAAAAAACTTCTATTTACAGGTGAAACTCGAAAAATTAGAATATCGTGCAAAAGTTCATTTATTTCAGTAATGCAACTTAAAAGGTGAAACTAATATATGGGACAGACTCGTTACATGCAAAGCAAGATAGTTCAAGCTGTGATTTGTCATAATTGTGAGGATTATGGCTTACAGCTCATGAAAATCCCAAACCCACAATCTCAGAAAATTAGAATATTACATGCAATCAATAAAACAAGGATTGTACATAGAACAATATCAGACCTCTGAAAAGTATAAGCATGCATATGTACTCAGTACTTGGTTTGGGCTCCTATTGCAGCAATTACTGCCTCAATGGCAACAGTAGCATGGAAGCTATCAGCCTGTGGCACTGCTGAGGTGTTATGGAAGACCAGGATGCTTCAAAAGTAGTCTTCAGCTCTTCTGCATTGTTCAGTCTCATGTCTCTCATCTTTCTCTTGGCAATGCTCCATAGATTCTCTATGGGGTTCAGGTCAGGCGAGTTTGCTGGCCAATCAAGCACAGTAATCCCACGGTCATTGAACCAGGTTTTGGTGCTTTTGGCAATGTGAGCAGGTGCCAAGTCCTGCTGGAAAATGAAGTCAGCATCCCCATAAAGCTCGTCTGCGGAAAGAAGCATGAAGTGCTCCAAAATCTCCTGGTAGACGGCTGCGTTGACCCTGGACTTAATGAAGCACAGTGGACTAATACCAGCAGATGACATGGCTCCCCAAATCAACACAGACTGTGGAAACTTCACACTGGACTTCAAGCATCTTGCAGTGTGTGCCTCTCCATTCTTCCTCCAGACTCTGGGTCCTTGGTTTCCAAATGAGATGCCAAAGTTGCTCTCATCAGAAAAGAGGAATTTGGATCACTGAGCAACAGAACAGTTCTGTTTTTCTTTAGCCCAGGTAAGACACTTCTGACGAGAAATACGGCATTTGAAGCCCATATCCAGGATCTGTCTATGTGCGGTGGCTCTTGATGCACTGACTCCAGCCTCAGTCCACTCCTTGTGAAAGTCCCCACCACTTTTGAATGGCCTTTTCCTGACAATCTTCTCCAGGCTGCGGTTATTCCTGCTGCTTGTGCACCTTTTTCTTCCACACTTTTCCCTTCCACATAACTTTCTATTAATGGGCTTTGATACAGCACTTGGGGAACATCCACCTTCTTTTGCAATTACCTTTTGAGGCTTTCCCTCCCTATGGAGGATGTCAATGATGGTTTTCTGCACAACTGTCAGGTCAGCAGTCTTTCCCATGATTCTGATTCCTACTGAACCAGATTGAGAGACCATTTAAAAGCTCAGGAACCTTTTGCAGGTGTTATGGCTTAATTAGCTGATTAGAGTGGGACACTTTGAGCCTACAATATTGAACCTTTTCACAATATTCTAATTTTCTGAGATTGTGGATTTGGGGTTTTCATGAACTGTAAGCCATAATCATCACAATTATGACCAATCACGGCTTGACTATCTTACCGTATTTTCCGGCGTATAAGACGACCGGCGTATAAGACGACCCCCTAATTTTATAGTTAAAACATAGGTTTAGGCCTATATTCGCTGTATAAGACTACCCCCCCACTTCCGAGGCAACACCAGTTCTTTTTTAATTAAAAAGCCTGCTTGGATTGGCTGAGTTAGAGAGGCGGTCCGAGCAGCCTTGCAGTGATTGGTGCAGGATCGAGTTGGAAAATTATACTCGGCGTATAAGACGACCCCCGATTTTTGGTTGACTTTTTTTCGTTTCAAAAGTAGTCTTATACGCCAGAAAATACAGTACTTTGCATGTAATGAGTCTATCTCATATATTAGGTTCACCTTTTAAGTTGCATTACTGAAATAAATGAACTTTTGCACGATATTCTAATTTTTTGAGTTTCACCTGTATGTTTTGGTTTTTGTTATATTTCTGATATACTCTGGGTCATCACACACACCCATGCACTGGCCAGCCACCCACACGGCCCGATGGTTAACACGCCACAGCCCAGAAGTGATAGGTTGGGGACCTGTGCCTTAAGACTATCTTAATGGGTGGGGGTGGAGGCCTTAAGGGCAGGGACATCTGCCTTTAATACCTGCATGAACACCAGAGCCTGCTCATAAGAACGTGTCTGCAAGCCTGACTCGAACATTCACTTATATTCTGCTTCGCTCGCAGCTTGACAAAAGAATCGAGTGGTGGGGGCGGATTGGAATGTCGGTTCTCGGGAGACATTGCTCTCCCTTCAAGGACACCCCGAGCAGATGCCTCAGCGGGGCCAACCTGTTCCCATAACGAAATGAACTGATTGGTGGACGTAATACATTGTGGGTGGCTCGTGGGGAAAAGGGGAAATGAACTATGCGCGTCTCAGCCGGTCTTCTGAAGATTTGCTTGAATAAACAAAACCACCTCTCCTTTGTAACATGGTTACGATGTTTTATTTACACACAAACATCCATCACCCTCCTCTGGCAAGAACAGCAGGAAGCTGAGCAAGGTTAACGCTGGGGGTGTTCGCCTTACAGTGCCGTTTATAGTCACGGCAACACACCCCTCCTACACGCACATAATCTCCTGCATCTGCCTGACTCTAATTGCCCCTCGCTTCTTTAATCCTGGTCTGTCATTACTCTACCTATTCTCTCCCCATCCTCCCGATCTACTAGCCGCCTGTCTTCCTCTCTCACCCCAGATCAGTACAGCTACCGTCACCACGTGCTCCCCCTCACTGTCCCATCGGTGTGCACTGGCCACCCCTCTCCCAATCCCAGGCAGTCCACAGGTGGTCTGTCAGGTTGCCGAGCCACGGTCTCTTGCCATCCGAACTTTCGAAGCTGCAGCGGCTGGCATGCAAAAGCAGTTCCATGGGTTCGGACCTGCAGCGTCTGGCGCGCAACCTATGTATGGATCATCATCTATGTATGGCATCAACCTATGTATGGCTCCAATTGGTGCAAAATGCAGCCGCGCGAGTGGTTTTGGGGGCTTCTCGGAGCTCCCATGTTATACCACTTTTGCGTGAGCTGCATTGGCTCCCGATAGCCTTCCGGGTGTGATTCAAGGTGTTGGTGACCACCTTTAAAGCGCTCCATGGCTTGAGACCTGGGTATTTACGGGACTGCCTGCTGCCACCGTCGGTCTCTCGTTGACCAGTGCGTTCCCATAGGGCGGGTCTCCTCGGGGTGTCGCCGGCTGGATGGATGGCGACCCCGAGGGTTCGGGCCTTATCTTTGGGAGCACCCTCCTTCTGGAACGAATTGCCCCCGGAGATGAGGACCATCCCTGACCTATTGACCTTCCGGTGCGCACTAAAAACCCACCTATTCCATCTAGCCAGTCTGACCTAGAGTTATATGTAATGGTTTTAAATTCGGTTTTAAATGGTTTTAATTTTCTTAATTCCCTACTTTTTAATTCTTAATGGCCAATTTATTTAATTCTTTTAATGTATTTTAAATTATTGTATATGTATTTATATGGTTTTTATTTGGCTGTGCACCGCCCTGAGTCCCTAGGGAGAGGGGGCGGCTTGTCAGTTCGGAGTTGCAACGGCAGACGCGTGACAGATTCTGCGACAGTTCGCCTCTGACAGCATGCTTTTGCACGGGAAGCCCAGAGTTGGTTTCGCTTCTATGCAATGTCAACTCATAAAACATTTTGTATATACGTTTTATAGTTGTCAAAAGAAAGAAGCGGAGGGGAGAGTTTCAAAGAGCAGGCGGCAGTGTGGAATCGAAAGTACATTCCATTCATATTTTCTTCAAAGACTGATTAGATGACTGAAGTTTCTGCCGTGCAAAAATCTAGCTGGAGAGCATGATTGATGACTCTTGGCTATGGACTTGGTTCGTTGGATGATACACCCAGAGGGGTTGGGGGGTGGGGGGGAAGCAGGATCAAGGGTGACAGTGAATGACGTATCTCAGAGCCGGCTACACCCAGACTAATGCTGGCATGTTAACTTCTAATAAATCCTTTGAAGTTTTGGGAGTGTGTCTTGAGGCTCATGATTTAATTGGAATAACAGCTGGAATCCTGACAGTGGATTTAATTCAGTAAAGTCTGCACTCTTGGTAAAACAATATCCCAAGCAGTTTCTTTTTCTGGATTCTCCAGCTGGACAGTCGACACAGAGCAGTAATCACCATCTGGATTTTTTCACCCGCTCTCCCCCCACTCACCCCCCCCCGGTGGTTGCTACGGGTTGAGTCGCAGCCAAGGGACACGGGTTGAGTCGCAGCCAAGGAACAAGGCAGCACGACGATCCACGCTTGAATTAATTTAAATTTTATTTAAAAGTTCGTTTATTGAATATTCATTATTAAAATGTTCACTTACTGGATATTATTACTTTCTGTACATTTCCAAAAGGCGTAAAAATTACTATTCGATGGGATGTTTCGCTACGGTTATCTGCCCGACTCATAAAATCTCGATGATCTCTTTGGAAGGAAGGATTCCAAACTCTTGAGGCGGGCTGCAGCTCTCTTAGGATTGATGTTAAAAAAAAAAGAAAGTCACAGAATAGGGAAAAGAGGGGAAATAGAGCATCTCCGGTGATCAAGGGACAGGAAGATCTCCTCAGATACAAAAGGAGTAACCAATCAGATGCCCCTTCATCATTTTGAGATGCAGCTCTGGCAAATATCTATGAACAGCTTCTCAACGTAAATCAAGAATGCCCTAACTAGACAATAACACTGTTATTTCTACTTTGGTGTATCTAATCTATCTGTTCTGACCTAGGCTTCCCAAGATCATGAAGCAGACTCCTCGTCCCGATAAAACCCCTTTTTATTTAGCTCAAAATGAATTCCTCTCCAGCAAAGTCCCGGCAAACAGTCCTTCATGAGATTTCACAACTACAGACCTTTTATCAGGCTTGGAGAGTTGCCAGGCCGTTATCTTCCAAACGCCACACTGTAGCAGCAGTGACTTGGCAAGAAGTCAGGAACAGATCTTTACACTTAATGAATGGAACTAATTGTCTCCTGCAAACACCACGCCCCTTTCGCTCCTCTTTATTCCCCTATGGGAGGGACCATTCACCGTCCACCTGAGCCTTTTCTCCAGTCGACCCTTGTTCCTTAACTGTTCCCTTCTCCTGGCAGCTCTGCGCATGTGCACACTGGGAACAGGCTCCAGCTGTTCTTCTGCCCCACTGATCTCCGACTCTGAAGGCAGCTGATCACTGTCAGACAGCATCATCTCTGCCTCCAATGCAGAGCACTTGTCAGAACCTTTCCTAGACTCCAGGATTGGATCACGTTCCTCCTCAACCTCCTTACTATCCGAGTCTGCCACCAGTTGCTGGCCACTGCTGGGCCACAACACTTTCTTCATCTCCTTGGTCAGCCAATTCCTTTCTGCAGGTAGTCCTTGACTTATGATTGGTCGCTTAACGGGCGTCCAAAGTTATGACAGACCTGCCTGGGGCATTTACAACCTAGATTCAAAGTTATAATAATCACTCCTCCCATGGTCACACAATCACACTGCGAGCATTTGGATACCGGGCCACGTTTAACAGCTATTAGCGGTGCCTTGCGGTCACGTGACCAGCATTTATTTCTGGCTTCCATTCAAACGTCCCCATAACAAACTATCTGTTCATTTAATGACCACCACCAAAAAGTTTGCAACGTCGTGACTTCCGGCCATAATGGGCAGACTCCATTACAGTCGTAACTCAAGGACTGCCTGTATCCGATTAGCAGTTTCCTCCCTTTTTATTAGCAGTCACACTATTATGCAGCCGAATTACACGCATGACTTGTGCGGGGTTGACCAGCTGCGATGCTGTTTTCCAACCAGGAACATTTCTCAACTCTCTTGTAAGCAAACTAACCGGGAGGAAACTCACTTAGCTACAGAAACCTCCTGCGATAAGAGAATCCTTCAAGCACCATTTTCTTTTTTAAAAAAAGGGTGGGGGGAAAGGAAAAAAAAAGAATTATTTTCATGTACAAATACCCAAACAATAACACACCACAAGAAAAGCCAATTCTTGCATTCATACAAGCCCTGGGTTTAAAAAATGGAAGGAAGGAAGGAAGGAAGGAAGGAAGGAAGGAAGGAAGGAAGGAAGGAAGGAAGGAAGGAAGGAAGGAAATAACAGACTAAAGCAATGGTGGCTAACCTTTATGGACGTGCACTTGCACGCTCGCATGCCAGCACCCAAACGGCAATGCGTGCCCCCCAAACCCACTACACAAGCGTGCGCAACCCCCCCCCCCATTGCCCCCTTACCTGCACTGCACCTCACAGCTGATTTTCGGGCAGTTTGAGGCCTTTTTCGGCCTTCCAGGGGCTTGAGGAAGGCTTCTGCAGGCTTCACAGGCCGAAAACTAGCCCCGTTTTATCACTTCCGGTATTTTCGGAAAAACAGGAAATGATGAAACGGGGCTAATTTTCAGCCTGCAAAGCCTGCAGAAGCCTTCCTCAAGCCTTTGGGAGGCCAAAAAAGGTCTCACACTGGCCGAAAATCATCTGTGAGGCGCGTACATGCGCAGTGAGGTAATTTTGCCTGCAGCTCGCGTGCCAGCACAAATAGCTCTGCATGCCACCTGTGGCATGTGTGCCATAGGTTTGCCATCCCGGGACTAAAAGTAGTCCTTGACTTACAGCAGTTCATTTAGGGACTGTTCAAAGCTACACCGGCACCACCGAAAAAAGTGACTTATGACCATGTCTCACACAACAGTGGCAGCGTCTCCACGGTGACATGATCAAAATTCAGACCCTTGGCAACTGACTCATATTTATGACGGTTGCTGTGTCCTGGGGATACTAACAACCCTTTTACGATATTCCCACAAGCAAAGTCAACGCGGACGCCTGATTCACTCAATGACCGTGTGGCTAACTTAACAACTGCAGTGATTCACATCAACCGTGGCAAGAAAAGTCGTAAAACGGGGCAAAAAACTAACTTAGCAACAGAAATGTTGGGCTCATTTGTGGATGTAGGTTGAGGACTACCTGTATCAGTAAAAAAAAAAGATTAGACACTAAAAATAATATTAAAAACAAGTTAGGGTCCCTGTCAGAATTATTTATTGCCGCCCCTCTAAAAGGAGCCCGGAAGTCAACAGATATTGCTTGTGAAATAAGAATCCCAAAACGTCACTCAAATTGAGGATTTAACCTCCTGTCAGTTAGGAAATTTAAAACGATCAAAAGTGCTTGAGTAACACAATGGCATTATCAACTCTCCCTCACACTGATGGTGTTACCCAGCCAGGTAATGAAACGTTCTGCAAGGAAACCAACCCCCAGCAAGAAAGCAGCAAGAACTCAACATATTGAGTCTACCTGGAGAGGCCTAAAACTACACACACATACAAACGCACACCCCTCGCCCACACTCAGCTGGTTCAATACAGCTCTAAAGGTCTATAACTCTGATGGGAAAAGGAAAGGCTCCATCTTTGGTTCTTCGCACAAGCTAGAAAGGAATGTTTCCAACAAAACCGTTAAATGTTAAACTGACAGCCACACAGACACCCGGGGTGTGTTCATACAACACATCAACTCAAAAGCAAATGAAGCACAGGAGGCCTTAGTGCCAGAGGTCCCCAACTTGGGTTGTTGGCTACCGGGCTGTGTGTGTGGCTAGGAAGTGCGTGCGTATTTGCACACACACACTCCCACTAGTGTCACCGCAAATATCGCATGCACACTCGCGGCCCCATTCGTGCAAGCACACATGTGCGTAAAGGCGCCTGCCCCCGCCCAGGGCCAACAACCCAGAAAAGTTGGGGAACTTTGCCTTCATGCAAGGGGTCCTCAAGTTTAAGACTTGTGGACTTCATGCAAGGGGTCCTCAAGTTTAAGACTTGTGGACTTCAACTCCCAGAATTCCTGAGCTGACCTGACTGGAGGAGGAATTCTGGGAGTTTGAAGTCCACAAGTCTTAAATTTGGCAAGTTTGAAGAGCTGTGATTTAAAACTCCAATGGAGGCTGGAGATTTAACAGATTAACAGAGTTGGAAGGGACCCCATAGGTCATCTAGTCCAACCCCATCCCACCCCACCCAAGCACAAGAGATAAGCAGCTGGACAGCCGACTCTCAAGGAAGTGCTTTCCTGCACACTGCAGAGGGTTGGATTAGATAAAGTTCTGCAGGTCTATGATTTAACTCAAGGGTCTTCAATTCCCAGAATTCCTGAGCTAACATGCCTGCAGGAGAAAATCTGGGCGATGAAGTCCACAAGTCTTAAAGCTGTGTTTCAAGCATGGCCATCTTAAGACTTGTGCACTTCAACTCCCAGAATTCCTGAGCTAACGTGAGTGGAGGAAGAATTCTGGGAGTTGAAGTCCACAAGTCTTCAAGCTGTCAAGTGGGAAGACCCCTGCCTCAGTGTGATAGGGTAAACCGGAGGGACAATTCCCTAGTGGTCACAGACTCTGTTCCAGGCTGAGAAGGTCGCACAATATATCAAACCCGGTTAGTTTTCTCCCTGAGTTCCAGAACTAACCCAACTGCCTGAATTTCACACAACCCGCTGAACCCTGAATTAACGCTAGGGAGGACCGCTGCACATAGCTAGCCAGATAATCCCAATCTGGGAGGAGATTGTAACAGGTAGTCCTTGATTTACAACCGTTCATTTAGTGGCTGTTCAAACAGTTCACTTAGTGACCGCTCAAACCATTCCATTTAGTGACCGTTCCAACAAATAAAGAGGACACGACTGTTTTTCACACTTTTTGACTGATGGCAAAATTGACTCATATTTATGACCATCGTGATATTCCTGGGGTCAGAAGATCCCCTTTTATGGACCTCCTGCCAAGCAAAGTCAACGGGAGAAGCCAGATTTGCTTGAATCACCAAGTCACGAAGTTAAAAAACTGCAGTGACTCGTTTAACGACAGCAGCAAGAAATGTCGTAAAAACAGGGCAACGTTCCCTTAAAACAAATCTTTCGCTTCAGCAACAGGAATTTGGGGCTTGGTTGTGATCGTTAAGTCAAAGACTACCTGCAGGGTGGAATATTTCGGGTTGCCCCAGAAGAAGGAAGCCGAAGAGCTGGGAAGAAAGCTGAGGAGAATTTCAAGGATGGTGAAACTTCTGGATAATATGTGAAGGGCCATCAGATTTTTCTGGAGCAGGGGTCTCCAACCTTGGCAACTTTAAGACTTGTGGACTTCAACTCCCAGAATTCTCCAGTCAACATAACTTGTGGACTTCAACTCCCAGAATTCTCCAGTCAGCATAGCTTGTGGACTTCAACTCCCAGAATTCTCCAGTCAGCATAGCTGGCTGAGGAATTCTGGGAGTTGAAGTCCACAAGTCTTAAAGTTGCCAAGGTTGGAGACCCCTGCTCTGGAAGGTGTGGATTTATTATCCATAGCATTCAGGACTATACAATGGAAGTCTACAGAAGGATATTCAAGCTTTTATGAGGAATTTCTTGATCAGAAAAGCCACTAAACCAGGGGTCCCCAAACTGTGGTCGGTGACCCACTACTGGGCCACGGCCTATTGATCACTGGGCCATGGGAGTAGCTGGCTAACGCGCGCACATGAGTGCTTGTATACGTTGCAGGCTGTCAACTCGTAAATCATTCCTATGCCTGTTTCCAAGTTGCCATAAGAAGGGGGTGGGGGGGAAAGGCCTGAGGGAGCAGTGCAGCAGATGAAGGCCAGGAGCACATTCCACGCTTATCTTGTGAAGATTGTAGCCAAGGTTACCGGCTAGGCTGCCTCCCCGAAAATCCTTCATTGGAGAATTTGATTGATGACACCCAACCCGGTGAACGGTGTTTTCGATTGGAGAATCTGATTTATGACACACTCAAGGGGATGGGGGGGGGGGGGAACAGGGTCAGAGGTGATACTAAATTAGGTGTCTCAGTTGGCTTCATACGGGTTAGTGCCGGACATGTTGCTCCTAATAAATCTATTGGATTCTTTTGAAGTTTGGCTCGAGGTTCATGGGGCAATCGTCGGAACCCTGACACAGGCGCTTGCAGCCCCACTCGTGCGGGCCCTTGCAGTCCATTCACGCAAGCACCACCGCGTGCGTCGCCGGCGCTCGCCGACTCCACTCATGCACGCAACTTAACAAACTCAGGGCAAGGAAGGTTGTACAATGTGGCTCAACTCACTTAACACCTGTCTTGCTTAGCAAACGGATACCTGGGACTATGGTGGTCACACGTCAAGAACCACCTGTAGTTACCCCGCAACTACAACGAGAGGGGGCTTCTTGAAATCTCCACTGTTAATGTCCTTGGTCTTGCCACCCACCGTGATGCCCGAAATGCCACATTCCCAGATTGCAGACCAAAAAAGCTCTGAGTTAGTGTTGTGGGAACCGTATTTTTAGAAGGGTGGAAAAAAGGAAATAATACAAATGGAAGTCTGTGGAGATTCTCAAGTCATCCAGCTCGTGGTTGTCCCAAAGATGCTTTTTCAAGAGGCAAGTGGACTTTCTTGTTTCATTTTTTTTTTTTTTTGGACGTTTCGCTTCTCATCCAAGAAACTTCTTCGTTCAGCTCTGGCTGGATGGTGAGGAAATTAAAGATTTATTCTCCTTGCAGACAAGCTGGTCCTTTGCATCCTTTTTAGAGAGTCGTTGAGACCACTTGGAACTCTTTTATCTGTGTCCCGAGAGTCACAGAAGTGGAAGGATAGGACATCAAATATCTCCAGTCTATCACACAGTCCTTTCAGCAAGTCCAAAAAGGCTTTGTCAACTCCTAAAATATTTCTGTAGTCTTTTTAGAGTTGCCAACAGAAAGGGAGGGGGGAGCAGTGCGGCAGCTTGCAAACCGAAACGGCATTCCAGAAATGTTTTCAAAGATAGTAACTAGGTGACTGAAGTTTCTGCCGTTGTGAGCCGTGGTGAGTCCCGTGGGCGGGGCGCATACAGCTTATTTTAGACAGGCTGCAACTCGGGTCAGGGGAGGGTGAGTAGGTGGATCACCAGGTCGTCAGGATGGACGGCATAACCTGCCATCGGACCCCCGTTCTTGCCTTTTTTTCGCCCTCCACCCCACGGAAATCCCGGAAGGCGAGAGTAGAGGTAGAGTAGAGGTGGGGTAGGAGCTTAGTTTCACTTTTCAAAGTGACTCTTTTATTGCTTTTTAAAATCAGGATTTAAAACAAAACAAAACAAAAAAACCCGCAGAGACGGTCAAAGGAAAAGAAACATACACAGAATGTACTTTTTTAAAAATGAAAAAACGTGTAATGTCAACTCTTAAAATATGGTCTTTTTAGAGTTGCCAACAGAAATGGAGGGGGGAGCAGTGCAGCAGCTTGGAAATCGAAAGTGCATTCTATAAATAGTTTTCAAAGGTAGCAACTAGGTGACTGAAGTTTCTGCCACGCCAAATTCTACCTGGAGAGTACGTTTGATGAATCTGGGCTATGGATGTGTCCTATTGGAGAATATATTATGATACACCCAGGGGGTGGAGGGAAACCAGGGTCAAGGGTGACAGTGAATGATGTGTCTCAGAGTCGGCTACACCCAGGTAGCACCGGCATGTCGTCTCCTAATCAATCTTCTCTTGAGCTTTGAAATTCAGGCTCGAGACTCATGATTTAAATGGGAGTCACTCCCGGAGCCCTGACAAGCTTCACACCCAGGTGAATCCGACGACACAGATCAACCTCCAAGTAGCCTCAACGGCTCTCTAAAAAGAATGCAAATGACCAGCTGTCTGCAAGGCATATAAATCCTTCCGTTCCTCACCAACCAAAGATGAAGCAGTTTCTTGGATGAGAAGAAGAAAGTCCAGTTGCCTCTTGGGAAAAAAAAAAAAAAAAAGCATCTTTGGGATACAAATGGAAGTAGACTTTGGCCTCTTCAGAGTAGCATCCTAACCCAAGAAGAACCCCAAACCACTCCAAGTCAACCGAGGCCAACAGAAACCCACGCCTGGCAAATCTATAGGCAGAAATTTTGTGACTGAAGGTTTTTGTCTCTGCCGCCCTAAATGGCGATTCTACTGTGTTTCTCATCAACCGGAGCGAGGGAAATAATAATAATAATAATCGAAAGACACTGAAAACGCTACCGGCCCATCCACAGGCAGCCTTTTCTCAGTGGTGGTGCTTGATAAAGTTCGAGTTGTCGCTGAACCTCTTCCCACAGACCGAGCACTCGTAAGGCTTCTCGCCCGTGTGGATCCGCTTGTGGACGATGAAGTTGGAATAGTCATTGAAGCGCTTGCCGCAATCCAGGCACTTGTAGGGTTTCTCGCCCGTGTGGATGCGCTTGTGACGGGTGAGGCTCGAGCCGGTGTTGAAGCCCTTCCCGCAGTAAGAGCACTTGTACGGCTTCTCCCCCGTGTGGACCCGTTGGTGGATGAGGAAGGCGGCCCGGCTGACGAAGCTCTTCCCGCACTCGGAGCAGTTGTACCACTGGTCGCCCGAGTGGCTCCGCTCGTGGGCGATGAGGTTGGAACGGCGTCGGAAGACCTTGCGGCAAATCAGGCAGGTGTTGTCTGGCTCGCTGGGGAAGAGGCTGGGCTGCAGGACGCTCTCGTCCAAGTCCTCGTAGGTCCCCTGGGAATTGATGAATTTGCCCTCCGCCTTCTCCTCGCTGTTCCAGTAGAGGGTTTCGGAAGCTTTTCCCGGATTGGGAGAACAGGAGACGCCGGGCTGGCCTCTACCGGACCACTCCCAACCCGACTCTCGGTCCTCGCTGTCTTCCTCGCAGAACTCCTCCTCATCTACATAAACGGATAGATAAATAGATCCATATACATGGAATCAATCAATCAATCTGCTGGCATCCTCATTCTCTATCCTGCATTTCTTGTCATCCATTCATCCATTTATCTATCCTGTCTATCTACCATCTATCTATCTATCTATCTATCTATCTATCTATCTATCTATCTATCTATCTATCTATCTATCTATCTATCTATCTATCTATCCTATCTATCTACCATCTATCTATCTATCCTATCTATCTACCATCTATCTATCCTATCTACCATCTATCCATCAATCATCTCTCAATCGATCATCTATCAATCTAATATATCTCTGCCTCCAAATAAATGAATGAAAATGAATAAATCCATCTGCTATAATCCTCTTTCTGTACCTCACATTTCTCATCATTTATATAAACATTTTTATAAATATCTAAGTAAATTGAATCAGTCAATTTCCTTGAATCTTCATTCTAACCTGCATAATTTTCATACTTGTCTGTATGTACGCACACACATACACGCACGTGTGACATATATGTATGTTCATAAAAAATATTCTGTACCTCAGTTAAATTTCTCATCATCTATATAAGCATTGATATAAAAAAAGAAACAGACATCCTGCGATCTCTGGAACTTAAAAGTTACATTTATTGTACTTATTAAGCTTTCGTCAGCTTCTGCTGACATTGTCGGAGTAGTAAACTATCATTACAGAAATCTCTGCCTTTATATATCATTAATCAGTTTAGCCCTTGCAGGCGTAATAGGTCCTTCCAACATATATATATATATATAAAACACACACACATATGTACATACATTATGAAAATTATGCAAGTCAGAATGAAGATTCAAGGAAATTGATTCAATTTACTTAGATATAAACATTAATATAAACATATATCTAAGTAAATTGAATCAATTTCCTTGAATCTTCATTCTAACCTGCATAATTTTCATATGTGACATATATGTACGTTTATAAAAAATATTCTGTACCTCAGTTAAATTTCTCATCTATGTAAACATTGATATAAACATATATCTAAGTAAACTGAATCGATTTTCTTGAATCTTCATTCTAACCTGCATAATTTTCATACGTGTGACATATCTGTACGTTTATAAAAAATATTCTGTACCTCAGTTAAATTTCTCATCTATATAAACATTGATATAAACATATCTATGTAAATTGAATCGATTTCCTTGAATCTTCATTCTAACCTGCCTAATTTTCATACACGTTTCATACAGAATATATATATTCTGTACCTCAGTTAAATTTCTCATCATGTGTATAAATATTTTTATAAACATATATTTAAGCAAATGGAATCAATCAATCCATCTCCATTGACTTTGCCTGTCGGAAGGCTGCAAAAGGAGACCACACGACCCCGAGATATTGCAACCATCATAAAGATGAACCAATTGCCAAAAATCCGAATTTTGATCACGTGACCGTGGGGGTGGGGGATGGGGGTGGGGAGAGAAATGCCACAACGGTCATAAGTCAGCTTTTTTCAGTGCCGTTGTAATTCCGTTCGCTAAACGGAACGGTTGCGAGTCGAGGGGCCGCCTTAATCAGTCAGGAACTACCCACAGCATTTTCCCAGAACGCTTTCCTTTCAGGCCCCCAACCAAAGATTCCGACACCCAAAGGCCCTCACCCAACAGCACCACGTGTCGGTCGCTCTCCCGCTTCGCCTCTCTAAGGGGGGTTCTCTGCCAGCTTTCCAGGGGAGCCTTCTCAGTCAAATGGTCCTTCTCCAGGAGGCTGATGGCCTAGAAACAGAAGAGAGGCCCTCAAACCCTTCAGTTCAGCAAGCCAGTTTCAAGACACGCTGGCTGAGCGACACTTCTGGATGTCTTTGGATCAACTGTGTGACCCTCTGCGATTTTCCTGGCCATGTTGTCTGACACTGTTTCCCTTTGCCGCCTCCTCCTCCTCCTCAGGGCGGAGAAAGAGGGACTGGCCCAGTAACCCCCCCCACCCAACCTCCATGTCCAAAGCAGATCTTGTTCCCTTTGGTTTTTCTAACTCCAAGTATTCTTTCTATAACCTTAGTTTTCTTTCTCCTTCCTTCTTTCCTGCCCTCCCCCTTTCCCTTTCTCTCTTCCCTTTTTCCCTCCCTCCCTCCCCTTCCTTTCTTTTCCTCTTCCCTTTCCTTTCCCTTCCTTTCTTCTTTCCTTTTATTCCCTTTTCCTTTCTTTTCCCCCTGCCTAGCCTTTCTCTTCCTTCCTTTTCCTTTCCTTTCATTCCTCTTTCCTTTTTTTTCCCTTCTTTCCTTTCCTCTCATTTTTCTTTCCTTTCTCTTCCTTCCTTCTTCTTTCCTTCCTTTTCTTTACTCTTTCGTTCTTTCCTCTCATTTTTCTTTCCTTCCTCTTCCTCTTTTTCTTTCTTTTCCCTTCCTTTCTTTTCCTTTCCTCCTTTCCTTTTATTCCCTTTTCCTTTCCTTTCCTCTTTTTCTTTCCTTTCCCTTCCTTCCTTCCTTCCTTTCTTTTTCCTTCCTTTCCTTTCATTACCTTCCTTTTCTTTACTCTTTCGTTCTTTCCTCTCGTTTTTCTTTCCTTTCTCTTCCTTTCCTTTTTCCTTTTATTCCCTTTTCCTTTCCTTCCTTCTCCTTTCCTTTCCTTCCTTTTCTTTACTTTCCTTCTTTTTCTTTCTTTTCCTTCCTTTTCCTTTCTTCTTTCCCTTCATTCCTTTTCTTCTCTTTCCTTTCCTCTTTTTCTTTCCTTTCCCTTCCTTCCTTTTCTTTTCCTCTTACCTTTTCTTTCCTTACTTTTTTCTTTCCCCTTTCATTTCTCTTTCCTTTTCTCTCTTTTCTCCTTTTTTCCTTTCCCTTCCTTTTCCTTTCCTCTTTCCTTTCCATTTCCCTTTCCTTTGAGTTCCCTTTCCTTTGAGTCCTCTTTCCTTTTTTTCTTCCTTTCCCCTTTTCCCCTCTCCCTTCTGCCCAATCCCCCCACCCATCCCCATCTACCTCTCCACAGAGGGAGCCCGGCCTCTCTTCCCTCCTCCTCCCCCCCCCCCAGGCATCCCCCTCACCTGTTCTTCCTGGGCTTTGCTCTCTTGCTCTCGCAGCAGGAAATCCTCCGCCAGGATCACCGCCTGGGTGCAGGTCAGAGGGCGGCATTCCCGCACCCAGCCCTGCAGTTCCGGGGGCAGGATGGCCAAGAACTGCTCCAGCACCACCATCTCCAGGATCTGCTCCTTGGTGTGCTGCTCTGGTTTCAGCCACTGGTGGCAGAGCCTTCGGAGGTGACGGCAGGCTTCCCGAGGCCCGTTGGCTTCCTGGTAGCCGAACTGCCGGAAGAGGCAGCACTCGTCGTTCCAGCTGACGGCCTGCTGGCCCCGGGGAAGCCTGGCGCCTTTCTGACCCTGAAGCCTTTTTGGAGGCTCCATCCGGTGGGTTTCTCCGCTCAGGCTGATGGTCAGCTGGGTCCCTCTCTGGGCTCGAGGCTGCTGGGGGCAACTGGCTCTCCCTCGGAAGGAGGCCAGGGAGGAGCGAGGGTCGCTTCTGGGCAGGGGCGTCCGAGGCTGTGAACTTCCCCCTTCCAAGGAAGGCGCTTCCAGAACCTTCAAGAATTCCTGCAGCTGAGATTCCCATCGTTGCTGCAGGTTCTTGCAGGGCTCCGGGGTGGTTTTCTCCGGATCGGCTCTCTCCCAGAAATCATGGATGCGGCCTGTGGGAATCAGGCGGGAACCGGGCCCCACTCCCTTCTCTTTCATGGGCCCCGCCAGGAGGTGCTCTCCCATCTGCGTCCCTTTCCCTGGCTCGGTCTTCAAAGGACTTGGAGCCGATTTCTCCCTGAGTTCTGCCGCCATTTTCTTTCTCTGGCCTACCGCCGACTGGATCGATGCTTCTGCTCGGTGATGGCAACGCCAGCCCTGTCTCAGAAGAAAATTGGCACGGAGATCAAATCCAAAGCCACCTCAGTGCCAGCAAGCTTTCCCTCCCTCCAAACAAATAGAGAAGAGCAACCAGGATGATGAGGGGCCTGGAGACTAAAACATATGAAGAACGGTTGCAGGAACTGGGCATGGCTAGTATAGTGAAGAGAAGGACCAGGGGAGACAGGATAGCAATGGTTCAATATTTGAGGGGCTGCCACAGAGAGGAAGGGGTCAAGCCATTTTCCAAAGCACCTGAAGGCCAGACAAGGAATAATGGATGGAAACTGAACAAGGAGAGATTCAACCTGGAAATAAGGAGAAATTTTCTGACAGTGACAACAATCGTTCAATGGAACAGAAGTTGCCTTCAGAAGTTGTGGGAGCTTCATCACTTGAGACTTTCAAGAAGAGATTGGACTCCCAACTGTCAGAAATGGTGTAGGGTCTCCCGCTTGGGCGGGGGGGTTGGACTAGATGTCCTACAAGGTCCCTTCCAACTCTGATTTATCTGCTATCTGAGAACATCAGATCGAATATGAGACTAAAGCTAGCAACGGAGGTGACAGGACAGAGGCCTGGCACCCACTCAATTCCTTTTTCTAAAAAATAAAAATATTTGTATTACCCTTCCCATTATGATAAGCCTTTGCCAACTGGGGTGCTCTTGAGATAGCCAGTTCTGACTTCCCCTCCCAAATTCTGGTAGTTGAAAGCCATGTTTCAATATCTGAGGGGACTCCTACGAAGACGAGAGGGGTCAAACTATTTTCTAAACCAAAAGTTTAGAACTTTTAATTTAGAACCAAACTACACTTTAGAACTAAAGCACCAAAAGGCCAGATGAGAAATAATGGATGGAAACTAACCAACCCAAGAGAGTCCCAAAGGTGCTTTTTTTCAGGAGACAACTGGACTTTGTTTTTCTTTGAAGACGTTTTCACTTCTCATCCAAGAAGCTTCTTCAGCTCTGACTGGATGGTGGGGAATGGAAGGATTTATATTCCTTGCAGACAGCTGGTCATTTGCATCCTTTCGGAGGGTCGTTGAAGCACTTGCGAGGTTTATCTGTGTCCTCAGGGTCATCTGAGTAGTGCAAATGGTTCCTATATTCTGCAATTTTTCTGGAAGTCCATTCATATAAACCTCCAAGTGGCCTCAACGACTGTCTAAAACAGGGGTCACCAATCTTTTGGACCTCAGGGACCACCAAACTCATAATTTTAGATCCCAGGGACCACTAATCAGTTCTGTGGGCATGGCCTAATTTGTGGGTGTGGCTTGGTGGTCATGTGACTGTCTGGGCATGGCTTGTATGTAAGTATTGTAAGTATATAAATATTGAATTTTTTATAAAAAAAGAGCAACTTTTACCCAAAATCAGGCAAGGAAGATTGAGTTGCTCACAGAATCATTCAGTGATCTATCTATCTGCCATCACTAGCTCAGTCTCTCAAATTGCTTGCCGTGAGTCTGCACTGAATTTGCTTGCAAGCAAGTCTTCAGTCCTAAGGGAGGTTCGGCTGTGCTGAGCCGAAGATCTAAAGACTAGCTAGAAAGCAAGAAATCCAACCATTTCCTGCTTCCTAGCTAATCTAAATCTCCTGGCACAGCAGAACTGATGGTCGGAAAAAGGAAAAATAGCAATTTAGCAGGCAAGTTTACCGGGTAAGGAGTGAGTGGGCGGGGAGCGTTCCTGGGGCCATGTGGGCAGTGCAGCCTTGTGTTTCTGTGCAGCCTGGGTTAATTGCTTTGGGAGGGTGCTCTGGGGGTGAGATTTCTCTGCGGTCCACCAAAATTTTCTCCTGACGACCGCTGCTCTAAAAGAATGTAAATGACCAGTTGTCTGCAAGGAATATAAATCCTTTCCCTTCCCCACCAATCCAGTCAGAGATGAAGAAACTTCTTGGATAAGTCTTCAAAGAAAATCAGAAAGTCCAGTTGCCTCTTGAAAAAGCACCTTTGGGACAACCTTGACCAGGATGATGGAGAATCTCCACAGACATCCAAGGTCCCTTCCAACTATTGTTGTGACAACTGCCTTGCAAGGTAGGTTGGCTGAGAATCCAGCACAGCTAAGGAAACATGAACCAGGCTCTCCTTAGTGCTAATCCAATGCTTCAACCACCGTTCTGAGATGACGAAACTCTGAGGTACAAACATTCAAAATGGGGGGGGGGGGGAGTTGTGTAGCTGTTTTGACCCACTCACCCCAAAATCCAAAGCCCAGGTATTGCTAACCTGACCGCTGCTCTCATTTTTTATTTTTCAAGAGCTTGGGGGGGAAGCATAGCTACTATTTGTCTACGGAGATTTGCCACCAGACGTTGTAAATGCTCCAACACTGGAAGTTTTTAGGAAGAGATTGGACAACCATTTACCTGAAATGGTATAGGATTTCCTAGCTAAGCAGGGGGTTGGACTAGAAGCCCTCAAAGGTCCCTTCCAATTTGTTCTGTTCTATTTTTTGCTAGATCATGGCTGTCCCAAAGATGCTTTTTTTTCAAAAGGCAACTGTTCTTTCTTGGTTTTTCCCTGAAGAGGTTTCGCTTCTCATCAGTTCTGAAGAAGCTTCTTGGGTGAGAATTGAAAAAAAAAACTCCAGTTGCCTTTTGAAAAAGCATCTTTGGGACATAGCTACCTTTTTTAAAAAAAATCCTTCTCCTGGGAGTATCACAACCCTCAGAACAATTCCGCTTCTCTCTATTGCAGGGTTCTCCAAATTTGGCAACTTTGTAAGACTTGTGACTCCAACTCCTAGAATCCCCCGGCCAGCATTACTTTAAGACTTGCGGACTCTAACTCCCAGAATTCTCTGACCAGCATACTTTAAAACTTGTGGACTTCAACTCCCAGAATTCCCTGGCCAGCATAGTTTAAAACTTGTGGACTTCAATTCCCAGAATTCCCTGGCCAACATAGTTTAAGACTTGTGGATTTCAACTCCCAGAATTCTGCGAGTTGAAGTCCACAAGTCTTATCAAGTTGCCACGTTTGGAGACCCCACATTGCTCTATTTCATTCAGCCCATTCCGACACAAACTCTTAAAACTGCGGGGCTCTGGAAGCGGAAACATCCCCCCCACCCCCACCCCCACCGCTCCAGATCTTTCTCTTCCAGATCGGCTGCCTTTGGGGGAAAGAGGGCTCCACCCTGCGGGAGAAACCTGGAGACTTTGAAAGCAACCTTTAAGCAAGCCACGATCGCCACACAAGCCACGATCGCCAGCCTGCAAGCCTTTCGGTAGAACTTTTCCACCTTCCTCCCCTGAAATCACTTCGAGGGGATGTTTTTTTTGGGGGGGGGGCTCCTACCCTCCCCCCACCTCGACCCAGATCCCTTTTTTTCCTCCTTTTTTCTTAATTTTTTTTAATTATTATTTTTGTTGCAAACCCTCTTCATCGTTGCATTTCAGCAAAGGGTGCAACCCGCATCCCCCGTTTTTCCTCTCCCCGGCTTTTAACCGCCGCCGCCGCCGCCGCCGCCGCCTGCAAGCGAACGAGGGCGGCAGCTGGCGGCTCCCTTTTTTTTTCCCCCTTCCTGGGGTTACTGCGAAAGAGCAGCCCGGCCTTCTTCTTCTTCCCCGGCAAGGCAAACTTCCTCCCTCTGAACTCTCACCCGGCCCATCAAAAGAACGAGAGCCCCGCCCGGTAGAAAGAAAAGTCCGGCCACCTCCGGGCTCCTCGTCCGGGAAGTCGCAACCGCCGCCCCGCTGCCCTTTTGCACTCACCCCGATCTCCCTCCCACGAGCTGGGAAATTCAAAGGCCACTTTCCCACGGGAGGCGGGGCCGGAAGTGACCGAGACTGTTTACATCCCGCCCTCCCTCCCCGCCGCAACTTCCTGTCCTCTCTAGGAAATGGGGGGGAGGGAGGGATAGCTGGGGTTGAAAAGGGGCACGAGGAGGGAGGCGGTTCTGTTACACGGTAATGCAGGGGGTCTCCAAACTGCTATGTCGTGGCCCTAAAGCTGGGGTCTCCAAACTGCTATGTTGTGACCCTAAAGCAGGGGTCTCCAAATTTGGCAACTTTAAGACTTCTGGACTACAACTCCCAGAATTCCTCAGCCAGCACGACAGCCATGTTGTGGCCCTAAAGCAATGGCTTCCAAACTTGGCAACTCAAGACTTGTGAACTTCAACTCCCAGAATTCCTCAGCTGACTGGAGAATTCTGGAAGTTGAAGTCCACAAGTCTTAAAGTTGCCAAGTTTGGAAACCTCTGCTGTAATGCTTTCACCCCCACCTCTTTCAAAGGGTTTCACGGGACTGGAACACTTGACAGACATGGGACAGGGTCTCCTGCTTGAACAGAGGGTTGGACTAGAAGACCTCCAATGTCCCTTCCAGCTCTATTCTGATTGATTGATACTTGGCTGTTTGGGAAATTCTGGGAGTTGAAGTCCACCCATCATAAAATTGATGAAAACACTAATTTTAGGAGTGGGGAGACTTTCTGGTGCAGGTAGTCAGTAGTACAATATCAATACAATAGTACTTAGGCTTATATACAGCTTCTCAGTACTTTACAGCCCTCTCTAAGCGGTTTACAGAGTCAGCATATAGAATTAGAAGAGATCTTGGGAGTTCTTCTAGTCCAGGGATCTTCAAACTTGACAGCTTTAAGACTTGTGGAGTTCAACTCCCAGAATTTCTCCTCCAGTCATGTTACCTCAGGAATTCTGGGAGTTGAACTCCACAAGTCTTAAAGCTGTCAAGTTTGAAGATCCTCGTTCTACTCCAACCCCCTGCTCAAATAGGAGAACCTATAACATTTCAGATAGGTGGTTATTCATTCTAAGACCACACCTAGAGTACTGCATCCAGTTTTGGTCATCACACTATAAAAAAGATGTTGAGACTTCTAGAAAAAAGTGCAGAGAACAACAACCAAGATGATTAAGGGCCTGGAGGCTAAAACACGATGAACAGCTGCAGGACTGGGCAGGGCTAGTCTAGTGAAGAGAAGGACTAGGGGAGACAGGATAGCAGTCTTGCAATATCTGAGTGGCTCCCACAGAGCAGAGTGGGTCAAGCTATTTCCCAAAGCACCTGAATAACCAGTTTACTAACTTACCAACTGCAGTGGTTCACTGAACAACTGGGCCAAGAAAGGTTGTAAAATGGGGCAAAACTCACTTAACAACTGTCTTGCTTAGCAATGGAAATTTGAGACTCAATTGTGGTTGTGAGGACAATCTGTATACACGCACGCATGAACTGTTGCTTTCTGGCAGAAGATACAGAACAATTAAAACTTGGACCACACGTTTTCCGAATAGTTTTTATCCCAGAGCTATAATTGCACTTAACAATGAACTTAAGGACCACCATCAGTGAGCTGTTGGACAGTATTACCTTGGTCTGTTGTGTGGATACTTGTGTGTTTTTAGGGGGTGGGAAACCTTGGCGGGTGGGGAAATGTTTGAGGATTGTCATGTGTGTCTGCATGTTGGTTTCTGGGTGTTATGTGAATTTTGTTGTATGTATACTGTATATACCTACAATGATAATAAAGAATTCAATCAATTCAATCAGTCAGTGCCACAGAAGCTCCATGGGGAGAAGATTTGGGCAAGTCTCCTTCCTCAGCCCCAGAGCCAGTGACAAAATAGTGGGGAACGGTTGAACTAGGAGTGGGGAGACCACCATTCTGGGCATTTTAGGCTAGTCCTTCCTCTCAACCCCAGATAATAGACGAATTCAGACCTCAGGGAACCCCTGCCTAAATGATAGAATATATTAAATTTTGCAATACAATTCATTTTGAACCTGTAAATTTATATTTTACAAGCAATAGCAAAGGCAGGCAGTGGATTTACTCACACCCCCTAAAAATTCCCACTGTGTCAGCGTTAGTATTAGGTGGGTCACAATTTTTTTTTTAAGTTTACTTTTTTCAATCATGAACTCATGGAACCCAGTTGAAAAACGGTGCTCTAAACAGTAACCAAGTCTAAAAATAGGTTGAACCACTACCACTTCCTTAAATAGTTTTCAAAAGAGTGTGTGTGTTTAGGTCTGTATTTTGCTATGTGCCAACTTGCCCAAATTGTGGTTTTCATCACATATCTGCTTCTTATGGACTACGTTGATTTTCCAAGAATGGGTTACCATGAAGCTATCCAAAACGCAAAATTCTTTCTAAATCAAATTTACACTTAGGGCAAAGCTTAAGCAATAACACGAAACTCCCCAGGGAGAAATTAGAAGGGAAAACGTCATTCTGAGACTGCCACTATACACATCTACTAATCAACCTAAACTAATCTGATCTACTAATCTGATGTGGACTTGCTCTCCAGACATCCTTCTGGCTCCCCCACCCCAACTGCTGACCTTCTAAGATTTCTTGAAAACTCTGATTTCCCCTCCTCCTCCTCCCCTCCCCCAGGATTTGGGATAGGGTGGCTGCTTTCCAGCATATCAATTCATTCCCTTTTCAAACACATGGCCGTCGGGGTCTTGCTTGGACTACGACTCCCGAAATGCCTCGCGCTAAATTGGGAGACGCAGCGAATTGCAAAGACATTCCGGGCGCCGGTTCGTGGAACGAAAAGGTTGGGGACCACGCAGGGGAGGAAAAGAGAAGGCTGCCCCACCCAACCCCACCGCGCAGCTTCTCCTGAGGAGAGGACACTCTAGGAAATGGAGGAGGTCTTTCCTTATGCATGCCCCCCTACAGACCTCTTAGGAATGGAATGAGGTCCACAGTCGACAGTCTAAAGTTAAAGTTTTGGGTTTTTTTTTGAGAGGATGTAACAACAGAATCAGGTAGTGAGTTCCAGGCATTGACCTCTCTGTTGCTGAAGTCATATTTTCTGCAATTGAGTTTGGAGCGGTTTACTTTGAGTTTGTATCTGTTGCTTGCCTGTGTGTCATTGTGGTTGAAACTGAAGTAGTCATTGACAGGTAGGACCTTGTAGCAGACAATTCTGTGTACTAAGTGTTGGAAGAATTATCCTTTTGGGTTCAGTTCCAAGTGGGGAAAAAGACACTGGAAACATGGTGTCTGATGCACGAATCTGGTTCCCCTCTTGATTTTTCTTGTCAGAAGATCGCAAAAGGTGTTCATTTGAACTGGAGACACTGCGACTGTCATAAATATGAACCAATTTTGCAAGCTTCTGAATGTTCATCAGGTGACACAGTGGTTAACATGGTTGTTAAGTGAATCTGGCTTCTCCATTGACTTTTCTGGCAAGAAGGTTGCAAAAGTTGATCACATCACCTCAGGATACCGCAACCGTCATAAATGGGAGTCATTTGTCAAACATCCAGTAGGCGCCATGGTGGCTCAGTAATTAGAAGGCAGTTGTCATGCCCTTATTGGAGTCTGATTCTGAGGGGGAGATTGAGCAGCTGACAGGGAGTGGGAGTGTGGTTCCAGTGGCTGTGGAAGAAATGGAGGAAGGGCAGATGACACCCAACTGTACATCTCCACCCCAGACCACCCCAACGATGCTGTGGGGGCTATGTCCCGGTGCCTGGAGGCCGTGCGGGACTGGATGGGCGGGAACAGGCTCTGGCTCAACCTACCCAAGACCGAGTGGCTGTGGTTCCTGGCGCCCCGATATAGCCAGCTGACACCTTCGCTGGCTATCGGGGGGGAAATGTTGCCCCCCACAGAGAGGGCTCGCAATCTGGGCGTCCTCCTGGATGTACGGCTGTCGCTTGAACATCATATTGCGGCCATCTCCAGGGGGGCGTTTTATCAGATCTGTCGGATCTACCGGTTGCGGCCCTTTCTGGATCGGGACGCCCTGCGCACGATCACTCAGGCCCTTGTCACCTCTCGCCTGGACTATTGTAATGCTCTCTACATGGGGCTCCTTGCGGGGAGCACCCGGAGACTCCAACTGGTGCAAAATGCGGCCGCGCGGGTGATCATGGGGGCGTCACGTAGCTCCCATGTGACGCCTCTCCTGCGCGAGCTGCATTGGCTGCCGGTGGCTCTCTGGGTTCGCTTTAAGGTTCTAGTTCTGACCTTTAGGGCGATCCATGGCATTGGGCCGGGTTATCTGCAGGACCGCATTCTGCCGGTGATCTCCAACAGGCCGGTGCGTTCTCACAGGGAGGGCCTTCTCCGGGTGCCGTCAGCCGCCATGTGTCGTCTGGCGGCCCCAAGAAATAGGGCCTTCTCTGTGGGGGCCCCTGCCTTCTGGAATACTCTGCCACCTGAACTATGCACCAACACGGACCTGAGGGCCTTCAGGCGCGCATTGAAGACCTGCCTCTTTGAGCTGGCTGGCCTGGGCTGAGGTATTTTTAAATTGTCTCCCAAATTCTGGTTTTAATTGGGTTTTAAAGTTGGGGGGTGGGTCCTATTATATAATCAGCCTTTATTTAATGTCTTTTTAATTTTTGTACTGTTTTTGGGGATTGGATTTGGCTGTAAACCGCCCTGAGTCCCTAGGGAGTAGGGCGGTATAGAAATCCAAATAAATAAATAAATAAATAAATAAAGGCACAGTCAGAGGAAAACCCAGGGCCATCCCCTCCTCATCCTAGGGCACGCAGGGAGGAACAGAAAAGAGAGCAACATGGCTTATGGGAGAGAAAAAGGCCCTGATCCCTTTCATTACTTGCAGCTGACAGAACAGGATATAAGAAGGGCGTTTGCACACAGCTCCTTGCTGGAAGCAAAGCGTGCATTATGTTTCTCGAGGCTTATCTGAGTTTTAGCATCCTCTCAACTATGGGTGCTGCATTATCTTTTGGAAGTCTGCAATTTATCATCCTGGTCTGCTGTGTTAATTACTTCAGTGTGGTTTGTGTTGGTTTTTTTTATTTTTAATTATCTTTACTTTGAGTTCGGACTGCATTTCTTTCCTTCGTAGACTGTTTTTATCTCCAGCCGAAGATAATTGGATATTGGGGGCCAAGTTGGAGGCATTAAAGGGAATTTATTCCACTTTTGTGACTTCATTATTTTTGTGTCACGCCCCGGGTCATCACAACAGTATTGCAGGTTAATTCCTGCCGACTGCCAGCAATTCAGCAGTTCGAGTCTCACCAGCTCAAGGTTGACTCAGCCTTCCGTCCTTCCGAAGTGGGTAAAATGAGGACCCAGATAGTTGGGGGCACTAGGCTGGCTCTGTAAACCGCTTAGAGAGGGCTGTAAAAGCACTGTGAAGCAATATATAAGTCTAAGGGCTATCGCTATTGCTATCCAAATGTAAATCAGGTGACCATGGGGATGCTGCAATGGTCATCAGTGTGAAAAATGGTCCTAAGTCACTTTTTTCAGTGCCGTTGTAACTTCGAACGATCGCTAAACGGACAGTTTTAAGTCAAGGACTACCTGTATTTATTTATTTTAGAACATTAATATGGCCGCCTATTCACACATCGCGACTCAAGGCGGCTTACACAGATATATAAAAACACCAGATAAAAGAAATAAAAAGAATAATAAAGAAAAATAGTAAAATAACAAAATAATAACCCCCAACATGCATTCATACAAGCCATTTAATGGACTCCATCCCGCTCTGGGTTTCCCAGGCCCACTGGCTGAACCAGGTTTTCAGCGCCTTCCGGAAGAGAGTTAAAGAATTGTGGCCAATCTAATCTCCGGGAGGAATGATGTTCCAGAGAGAGGGAGCCACCACGGAGAAGGCCCTTCTTCTGGGTTCCACCAGATATCTCTCTCTAAGGGGATGGAACCTGCAACATTCTTTGCCTCCCCACTCTAGAGAGTTGGGTTGATGTAACCGGCAAGAGATGGTCCCTGTGATAACCTGGGGCGTGGCACAAAGGCAACACAGTCAAATAAGTAAAAAGAGTCCCTTTAGTACTTCCAACTTTGCCCCCAATGTCCAGGTTACCTTCGGCTGGAGAAAAAACGCTCCCAAGAACAGTCTTTAAGTGGAGGAAATTCAGTCCGAAAACAAAGTACATACAAACTGTGACTAAAAAACCACACAAACCATGCTGCAGTAATTAACTGGACAGGGCAGGAGAAGGAATTGCAGACTTGAAAGGCCAGCAAACAGTTTGGAAGATGCCAGGAACCCAGATAAGCCTCAACAATAGAAGATAATTCACGATTTGTTCCCAACAGTTTGTTGTGTGCAACTTCCCTTTTTAAACACTGTGTTCCCAGCTGCAGCTAATGAAGGGGAATCAGGGCCCTTTCCTCCCCCATAAGCCACACAACTCACGTTGCTCCCTTCTCTGTTCCTCCCTGCATGCCCCAGGATGAAGAGGGGGTGGGCCTGTGTCTTCATCTGAATTCCCTCTCCCTTGCTCTACTTCTCCCTGCTCTGCCCAGCCAAAATTTGTCCTTCCCCAGTTTCTTCCACAGCCAACGGAGCCACACTCCCACTCCCTATCAGCTTCTCGGCCTCTCCCTCCGAATCAGATTCCAACAGGGGCATGACAGTCCCCCCAGTTAACCTAACCTTCCCCAACCTGGCCAACATATGTAAAGGGTTCCAAACCCCATCCAAATATCAAGTTCTAGAGGTTGAGAAATATTGACTTAATGATGTGATGTTGCTCATTATACCTTGGCACGACATGCCAAATCACCATAAATCACAGTTTGCAACTGCAGATAGATAGGTAAAAACCAAGCTATATTAAGATAAGATGTCATTTTTCCCCCTGTGGGCACGCAGGCACACATTCTCTGGTAATATCACACTACTAACTAGAGCAGGGGTCACCAACCTTTTGAACCTCAGAGACCACCAAACTCATAATTTTAAGTCCCAGGGACCACTAATCGGTTCTGTAGGCATGGCCTAATTTGTGGGTGTGGCTTAGTGGTCATGTGACTGGTTGGACATGGCTACTATGTAAGTATTATAAATATTTATATAAATATTGATTTTTTTATAAAAAGAGAGCAACTTTTACCCAAAATCAGGCAAAGCAGGCAGGCAGATTGAGTTGCTCATAGAATCACAGATTCATTCAGAGATCTATCTATCTACCATCGGCTAACTCAGTCTGTCATATAAAATTTGCTTGCTGTGAGTCTGCACTGAATAATAGAACCTTCAGTCCTAAGGGAGGTTCAGCTGTACTTAAAAGCAGAGCCGAAGATCTAAAGACTAGCTAGAAAGCAAGAAATGCAACCATTTCCTGCTTTCTAGCTAATCTAAATCTCCTGACACAGCTGAACAGCTGATGGTCGGAAAAATAGCAATTTAGCAGCCAAGTTTGCCAGGTAAGGAGTGAGTGGGTGGGGAGGGTTCCCACGGGCCATGTGGGCAGCGCAGCCTTGTGTTTCTGAGCAGCCTCAGAATTAATTGCTTTGGGGGGGTTGCTCTGGGGTGACATTTTTCTGCGGCCCACCAAAATTTTCTCAAGGCCTACCAGTGGCCCACTGGTTGGCGACCGCTGAACTAGAGCATACAAAACATTTGCAAGACCTATACTTGAATACAGCTCATCAGTCTGGAACCCATATCATGTATCTGATATTAACACAATTGAGAAAGTCCAGAAATATTTCACAAGAAGAGTTCTCCGCTTCTCTACTCATTGCAGAATACCTTATGCCACGAGACTTGAAACTCTAGATCTAGAAAACCTAGAACTATGCTGCCTTCGGTCCGATCTAAATATAGTATATAAAACTATACATTGCAATGTCTTACCTGCAAATGAATACTTCAGCTTCAATGATAACAACACAAGAGCACACAATAGATACAAACTCAAGGTTAACTGCACCAAACTTGATTGCAGAAAATACGACTTCAGCAACAGAATGGTCAATGTCTGGAATATTCTACCTGACTCTGTGGTTTCTTCCCCAAACCCCAAAAACTTTAACCTTAGACTGTCTACTGTTGACCTCACCCCTTTCCTAAGAGGTCTGTAGGGGGCGTGCATAAGCGCACTGACGTGCCTACCGTCCCTGTCCTATTGTTTCTTTTTATTTTTCTTATAAGTATCCATCTCATGTATTCAAAACTATGTTTATTCTTATACCTGTATCTTGTAAGCAATTGACAAATCAAATAAATAAATAAAACAAAACATTAAAAATGAATTTCTATTATTACCATGCTGGTGAAGTGGGGCATCCAATTAAGCCACAATATGGTGGTCTGAGTCTCATAAGATTCACATGCTGTGTGAATCAAGCTGTGATGGATACAGTAGTCAGCAGATATAGAAGATTTAGACCACAGGTGTCCAAACTTGGCAACTTTAAGACTTGTGGACTTCAACTCCCAGAATTCTCTAGCCAGCATAGCTTGAATTGAAGTTCAAAAGTCTTAAAATTGCCAAGTTTGGAGAGCCCTGATTTAGACAGAGGTTTTTCCGATGAAGAGTCTTCAGAGTTTACTACCAAAAACTTGGAAACTCAGGAGTGCAACGGCCTCTTTTCAGAATAAAACATTTTACTAAAAAGCTTAATTAAGTTTTTGTGCACGTCTGCTTTTTTTTTTTTTTTTACAAAATTCCAGGAAAGATTGCCCCCAGCCTCCTGATTTTTGGCTACCTTGCATTAGTGATTCCCAACTTGGGGACTTCAATTCCCAGAATTCCTAGCAATGGCCGTGCTGCCTGAGGTGTTCTGGGAGTCGAAGTCCACCCATCCGATCATTGCCACGGGTAAGAAACGGTGCTTTAGAATATGAACAAGACTCTCCTCGGACAATGTGTCTTCAAAGAGTTAAGTGAACAGAGAGTTGGTTTGCTAGAGAGGGCCGGAAATGTATTAAGAATTTCAATAAAAAGTGGAGCGGAGAGGAAAAGGGATTGAAAACAAATCTATAATTTGAATTTGACCTCTCCCCGGCTTGAAACATCATCACCAAGACTGTTCATCTGTGAAAAGTGCTTTTCTTTGCTTGGGAAGAAGAGAAATCCCAGAATATTATCCTGAGCTTTTCTTAATGACTCCCTTTTCTTTTTCTTTAGACTTAACTTCATCTCAGGTTTGATTCTGAGGCAGATCCTAGCTAAACCATGTTTGGGTAACCCTGAGTGCTTTCTTGCTTGACTTAGAAGAAATTTCCATTAAGTCCAAGGAGTTGATTTGCAGGTAAGAGTCCAACTCCTGGCAAAACAATCAATCTTTGCTTACCTGCTGCTTGGCATGTCGCATTTCCATTTTTGCCCAGCCAAGCCACACTCTGGATCCTGAAAGCTGGATTGCAGCTCCCATCATTAGCTGGTATGGTTGTGCTGGTTGGGGATAATGGGAGTTGTGGTTGGGTAGAGGGGATGCACCACATGTGGTTTGTAGACCCTCTGAAGGGTCCTGAGCTCTGGAAGATGGGGGCTGGTGGAAGGTTTGCTTGCAAAGAAGTGGGAAAGAATATTCTGATTTACTTAGTCTTTTGCCTGAAAGTTTCACAATTAACAATACGAAATAACCTTTTCTTGATTGTGTCCACTTTTGTACTCGTGGTGCTATTGTTGTTTTTGTGTTTGGGTTGGAGTTTGAGATTTTAAAATGTTGTCAATCATGCTCCCTCTGCCCCCCCCCAGCTGTAGGCTTTGGTGGGTTACTATTTCCTGGGTTACTATTAAAGCCATCATTGTTTTAATATCTGAACAGTATAAGGCAAGGGTCTTCAAACTTAGCAGGTATAAGACTTGTGGACTTCAACTCCCAGAATTCCCCAGCCAGCTATACTGACTGGAGAATTCTGGGAGTTGAAGTCCACAAGTCTTAAAGTTGCTACGTTTGGAAGCCTCTGCTGTAATGCTTTCACCCCCGCCTCTTTCAAAGGGTCTCATGAGACTGGAACAAGCCACCTGTCTGACATGGGACAGGTGTCTCCTGCTTGAACAGGGGGTTGGACTAGAAGACCTCCAAGGACCCTTCCAGCTCTATTCTGATAGATAGATAGATAGATAGATAGATAGATAGATAGATAGATAGATAGATAGATAGATAGATAGATAGATAGATAGATAGATACTTGGCTGGCTGGGAAATTCTGGGAGTTGAAGTCCACCCATCATAAAGTTGATGAAAACATTCATTTTAGGAGTGGGGAGACTTTCTGGTGCAGGTAGTTAGTAGTATAATATTAATGCAGTAGTACTTAGACTTATATACTGCTTCACAGTGCTTTACAGCCCTCTCTAAGCGGTTTACAGAGTCAGCATATAGAAAACTAGAAGGGATCTTGGAAGTTCTTTTAATCCAATCCCCTGCTCAAATAGGAGAACCTGGATTTCAGGTAGGTGGTTATTCAGTCTAAGACCATACCTAGAGTACTGCATCCAGTTTTGGTCACCACACTATAAAAATGTTGTTGAGACTCTAGAAAAAGTGCAGAAAAGAGCAACCAGGATGATGAGGGGATTAAAACATATGAAGAACGGTTGCAGGAACTGGGCTTGGCTAGTCTAGTGAAGAGAAGGACCAGGGGAGACATGATAGTAGGGTTCCAATATTTGAGGGGCTGCCACAGAGAGGAAGGGGTCTTAGCTTATTTCCCAAAGCACCTGAATAACCAGTTTACTAACTTATCAACTGCAGTGATTCACTGAACAACTAGGGCAGGAAAGGTCGTAAAATGGGGCAAAACTCACTTAACAATTATCTTGCTTAGCAAAGGAAATTTGAGGCTCAATTGTGGTTGTAAGGATTTGAACTGTCGGACTGCCGATCTTTCTGATCAACAAGCTCAGCGTCTTAGTCACTGAGCTACTGAGACCACTTAGATCAGGGGTCGCCAACCTTTTGGACCTCAGGAACCACCAAACTCATAATTTTAAATCCCGGGGACCACTAATATGAATTTTGACTGATGGTGGCTTGCTGACATTGGTGGGAGAGAGAGAAAGAGATCTGATCTAACCTCTCTCTCTCCCTCTCTCTCTCATACACACACACACATACATACACAAACACACAGAGGCAGGGGTGGGATTCAAATTTTTTAACAACCGGTTTTGTGGGTGTGGCCTAATTTGTGGGTGTGGCTTGGTGGTCATGTGACTGGCTGGGCATGGCTTGTATGTAAATATTATAAATATTTATGTAAATATTGAATTTTTATAAAAAAAAGAGCAACTTTTACTCAAAATCAGGCAAAGTAGGCAGGCAGATAGAGTTGCTCACAGAATCACAGATTCATTCAGAGATCTATCTTTCTGCCATTGGCTACCTGAGTCTGCACTAAATAATAGAAACTTCAGTCCTAGGGAAGGTTTGGTTCTGCTTTTAAGATCTAAAGATCTAAAGATTAGCCAGAAAGCAAGAAATCCAATGATTTCCTGTTTTCTAAGTAATCTAAATCTCCCAGCCCAGCAGAACAGCTGAAAGTCAGGGGAAAAAGGGAAAAATAGCAACTTAGCAGGCAAGTTTGCCAGGTAAGAAGTGAGTGGGTGGGGAGGGTTCTCGCAGGCCATGTGGGCGGCGCAGCCTTGTGTTCCTGCGCAGCCTGGATTAATTGCTTTGGGGGGATGTTCTTGGAGTGACATTTCTCTGCGGACCACCAAAATTTTCTCACGGCCCACCAGTTGTTGAACACTGCCTTAGATCAGGCAGAGACCTCCCTAATTCACTGAAATATAAGAAGGGGGAGGAGGGACAGTTCAATCAGACTTGCTAGATCCTGTTATTACAGCTAGTCTCAATAAAAGGAGGTTAACTCTTCCTATAGAGTTGATTATTTTTTTGCTGTAGTTTACCAACTGGGTCTGACAATGGTTATGCTTTTAGTATCTATGTCAAACCACTGTTTGTCACCCAGAATCCATATAGATTGAGTGTATATTGGACAAATCACTGGTTGGGATGCTGCTGGTTCCGACCGGTTCTAGTGAACCGATAGTGTTGTGCTCTGCCAGCAGCCTGCGCAGATGGCAGTGGAATCGTACAGTGGGGAAGAACAGGGACAAGTCCGAGAGTCTGGGGAGGACTCGGATGAGGGTCCTGCGTCCGATACAGAGATGGGGCCATCTGGGAGTTATGTGCTAACTCTGGAGCCTTCGGAATCTGGCAGCAGCGAGGCAGAGGAACAAGGGAGCCTGTTCTCAGTGCGTGTGTGTGCAGAGCTGTCAGAAGGCAAGAGCAGCTAAGACAAAAGAGGTGACTCGGGAGTTAAGGCTTGGAAGGTTATTGCCCCTCCCATAAGGTATAAAGGAAGTGCAAAGGTAGAGAAACCTTTGCAGGAAGCAAAGTCGTTCACTCTGTTTGGATTAAACCTTGAAGCTCTGTGTGGACTTTGTACTTCGTTTGGCTTTTTACAGTTAATTTGGCGCTTTAGTTGTTGGCAGCAATTCAAAGGAGAGAAAGGTGGGTGCTTATCTCGAGAGACTGTTTGGGATTCATTACAGGCTGGGAATGAACATAATTCCCAGCATTAAAATAAAACAAATTGTTTGGACTAAGCGTGTGCTTAATTACGGTCTCAGGAAGCCTTGGTCAGAACTTGGCAGCTCCGACGATCAGCTGGCCCAACCCACCTGGCCCCACCCTAGCCTGTCCTATATTTCTGAATTTTTCAGCTCAGCTGATTCATGCGACACAATGGATTCCCGTGCCTCAGCTGTTTTACTTACCAGGGCTGCCCTAAAAGGTAAGCTGTAGTGCTTGAAATTGGTGTATTTTGAACGCTGCGCGCAAAGCTTATGGAACCAGTTATTAAACCGGTTGCAGCCCACAACTGGTGCAAATAAATATGATACATCAAAATTCCCAGGGACAAATGTCCTTTTAGGAATCAATCAATGTTTTGTGGCACTATATAGAGTTTCAAATGTCTGAAAATGCTTCTTTCTACATGGATCAAATAGAGAGGATATGATTGGCCATGCAAACTGGTACATTATGTCGGGTAAGAGAACACATTCTTTGTGATGACTTGGTTTCACACACTGCGCTAAGCGATCATTATTTAATCATGGTTTGTTGAATAATCCACAATGTGTTGGGTGTCAGCTTTGGAAGCCATATTGAGATTCGATGCTGCCACAAGCCTGAGAAAGTGGGGCGGGCGTGGTTTCAATTGAGTAGCTCTAAGTAGGCAAAATAAAATTATTTTGCTAGTTCAAGGTCATTGAGTATGGCGCAGAATGAAATAAGGATCTTACTTTAGGACGGATTGTGATTGGGCCACGTGATATGATGACAGCCAAGTGGGGATGGATTTGTAGTTTTGAATATAGCAAGGAAGCCTGAAAACTTTCAGATTCGGGATTCCACAGATGTGCCTGTTTACTATCCAAATAAAGCAATCTTTGAGATATATCTGTCTCGGAGTTATTGATTGGAATGGAGGTTTGCTGGAACGCTGACATTGGGTTTGTGCAACACATTAAACTCGGTGCGTTGTGTCTCTTTCCAGGAGAGATATCAGCCCAAGATATCACCTATAGGAGACTCGCTGGCTTGACCTACCAACTTTTTCAGGTGACCTACTGCAAGACCAAAAACGGGAGAGAAAGTTTTTTGTGATGCTGGCTGCTATGGAGAGGAAGAACCAACTCAGCTTTGAGCGAAAAAGTCATCTCGCCTGATACAAAAATGGCTGATAAGCTGGAAGAGGGACTCAACAAGGAGGAGCTGATGGAGGAATTGGGACTAGGCCAAAAGACATATCCCAGATCCAACCATTTGGACACACAGATTAAGGATGAGCCAGGGGGAGGGCTACCCCAAACTCCAGTACGGCAATGGCAGGCATCCCCCAAAAGGAAACGGGCTCTTTTATCCAACCTGAGCAAACCACAGCTTTCGGAGCCCTCCGTGCTGCGGGAGGACCTCAAGGCCTTTTGGGATGACCTGGAGAGGATGGAAGAGGCTCGTTGGGGAGGAAGCAGACAGTCGCCTGGCCCTAGAGAAGCCAAGAAGGCCAACCTCGGCGCCCAGGAGACTTATGGGAAAATGAAGGTGGCCATCTTGCGTGGGGAAGCCAGCTGCCAGGAGTGGCAGTGCCAACGTTTTCGACACTTCTGCTACGAGGAAGCCGAGGGCCCCCGGGAGGCCTGCATCCAGCTTCGAGAATTCTGCCGTCACTGGCTGAAGCCAGAGAGGCACACTAAGGAGCAGATCCTGGAACTGGTGATCCTGGAGCAGTTCCTGGCCATCCTGCCCCAAGGGATGCGACGCTGGGTCCAAGAGGGCGGGGTGGAGAATTGTGCCCAAGCGGTGGGCCTGGCTGAGGAGTTCCTCCGAAAGGAGGACCAGAATCACAAAGATGAGGTGAGGGCGAGTAGTTGTGAGGAGAGAAAGAAAAGGAGTTCCAGAGTTTAACCCAATCCACTCCTTGGGTTTACATTTTCACGTGTTAACTTAGGGGTGGGATTTATTCAGAGTTTTGCAGTATTAATTCAGCGCCAGAAAAATAAACACAGATGGCTGATGCTTCATTTAATGTCTTTATAAACATAATAAATAGATTTTTACAAAAGCAGTTGTAGATTTCTCCAACATGGAGCAAACTCAGACAGAAACATGTTGCAAGTAACTTCAGTAGCAATTCAGGAGCTCAGAAACAGACATCAGTTTCACTTTAGTTCAACATTATACACAGCAGAGGAGAGAAGCAGTTTCATTTTCAATAAACAGACTCTGAACTCAATATAGCTTCAGAGCTGCAGAGCTTAATATAGAGCCACTCCTAGGTTAGTTTCAGTTTCATAGGCTACTTCTAGTTTCAGTTTCCAAACAGCTCTTATTGGCTGACTTCGTTGCTATGCCTATTCATTGGCTGACCTTGTTACCAAGCTCTATTCTAGTTCATGAATATACTCTGACAGGATTTGACTAGTTCGGACCGGTTTGGACAAACCGGATGTTTAAGTTACTATTTCAACCAACTGGCTGGCCCTGCTCTCCCCTCCCCTCCCAGGAATCTCCACATGATGCTGGTAAGTGCAGGGTTGGTGTGGAGGCTCTGGGAGGGGGAAAAACGGGCCTTTTGGAAATCCGAATATGGGCCTGTTTCCAGCTTCCGGAGGGCCTCCAGAGCCTGGGGAAGACCATTTTCACTCTCCCAGAGGCTCAGGGGAGGCCTCCGGACCCTCGAGAGGGTGAAAAATGGCCCTCCCAGAAGTCCAGAATAGGGCCTGTTTCTGTTTTCTGAAGGGCCTCCAGAGCCCAGGAGAGGCTGTTTTCCTCCTCACAGAGGCCTGGGGGAGGCCTCTGGACCCTCGAGAGGGTGAAAAACAGCCCTCCCAGAAGTCCAGAACAGGGCCTCTTTCCGGCTTCCATTGGGCCTCTGGAGCCTGTGGGAGGCTGTTTTCACCCTCAAGGAGGCCTGGGGGGAGGCCTCGACCCTTGAGAGGGCAAAAAATGGCCCCTTCAGAAGTACCAGAAGTCCAGAATAGGGCCTATTTACGGCTTCCGGTGGGCCTCCAGAGCCTGTGGGAGGCTGTTTTCGCTCTCCCAGAGGCCTGGGGGAGGCCTCCAGACCCTTGAGAGGGTAAAAAATGGCCCTCCCAGAAGTACCAGAAGTCTAGAATAGGGCCTATTTATGGCTTCCGGTGGGCCTCCAGAGCCTGGAGGAGGCCATTTTCACCCTCCCAGAGGCCTGTGGGACAGTGGTGGAATTCAAATTTTTTTACTACCAGTTCTGTGGGCATGGCTTATTTGGTGGGCATGGCTTGGTGGTCATGTGACTGGGTGGGCGTGGTCAACTCAATGTCACTCACATCAAGGCGTGCCTCACCTAGCCTCTCCCCTCCCAGCCATTCCTTGTCACCCAACCTCAACTTATCTATAGCTCTGTAAAAATGTTGTTCACCATTTTTAACTTTATTATCTGCATACTATAGATGTACTTTCATGGACCACTGAAAGGAGGAAATGGCTGACATTCTTTACCCAAGAGTGTGATAGGCAACAGGCTTTTAAGGGGCTGCCACAAAGATAGGGGGACAATGTATTTTCCAAAGAAGCAGAATGCAAACAAGAAGCAATAGATGGAAACTAAACAGAGAGAAGCAACCTAAAACTAAGGAGAAACTTCCTGACAATGAGAACAATTAGCCAGTGTAACTGAATGTCTCCAGAAGTTCTGGGTGCTCAATCACTGGAAGTTTTTAAGAAAAGACTGGACAGCCATTTCAAAATGGTATAGGGTTCACCCCAAGATTCCTTCTAAGTATTATTCTGACACCTTTCCCAGGATTTCTACTCAGAGTTTGGCATCCTCAGTCTTCTTGCCTGAGCTGGGGGTTGGACTAGAAGACCTCCAAGGTCCCTTTTCAACTCTTGTTAAACACATGTGTATTTTATGCTCTGAACTATTGACATTGAATGCATGTAAACCCTGAGAAATATGTGGTAGCCCTGGGCAAAAGAAAGGCAGAAAAATCACTCTATGGATAGGGACAGTGTAAAATATTAACACGTGATAAATAATGGAACTATTAAAAATAATAGCACAGAGTTTTATCTCTCTCTCTCTCTTCCTATTCTTTCTTTCTTTCTATTCTTTCTTTCTATTCTTTCTTTCTATTCTTTCTTTCTTTCTTTCTTTCTTTCTTTCTTTCTTTCTTTCTTTCTTTCTTTCTTTCTTTCTTTCTTTCTTTCTTTCTTTCTTTCTTTCTTTCTTTCTTTCTTTCTTTCCTTCCTTCCTTCCTTCCTTCCTTCCTTCCTTCCTTCCTTCCTTCCTTCCTTCCTTCATCTCTCTCTCTCTCTCTCTGTCTCTCTTACACACACACACACATACAGACAAGCATTTTGAAACAGCTCCTTTAAATTTCTCCAAGGCTGGAGTGGATTCCCCCACCCCCTCTGTCAGACCGCACATCTTCTCACTCCAGCACTTTAACTCACAAGGGGAAAGCGATACTTGCAGCGTCCAAGCCTTTCTTCCTTTCCCCCAGGGAGAAAGAGTGTGGAGAATGGAAAGCCAGGAGAGCGATCACAAGTGAGCAACCAAGCGACCGGGTTGGGGGCGTGGCCAGCCAGGTGTTGCCACCGGTTCGGCGACCCATGCCAAATAACCACTACCGGTTCGCCCAAGTAGGTGCGAACCGGTTGAATAGCACTTCTGCCGTGGGAAGCAACTGAACCTTTGAGAGGATGAAAATGGCCTCCCCTAAGCTCTGGAGACCCACCGGAAGCTGGAAACACTGCCCACCATGGCCACACCCACCCAGCAACCAGGCAGCAAACCGGTTGCTGCGATTTTTGAATCCCACCCCGTGTGTTTATTGTGTGCACGAGAAATATTGGCCTCTCTGATCCTTTGAAGTACTTAACAGGTAGTCCTCGACTTAGAACATTTGTCTAAGTCCAAAGTTACCACGGCATTGAAAAAAAGTGATGTACGGCTGTTTTTCACACTTATGACCGTTGCAGCATCCCCCATGGCCACGTGATCAAAATCCAGATGCTTGGCAACTGACTCGTATTTATGACGGTTGCATGTGATTTCCCTTTTGCGGCCTTCTGATGAGCAAAGTGAATGGGGAAGCCAGGTTCACTTAACAACGGCATTACTAATTTAACAACTGCAGTGATTCGCTGAACAACTGTGCCAAGAAAGCTTTTAAAATGGGACAAAACTCACTTAACAACTGTCTTGCTTAAAAACCCACCCCACCCCTTTCCCCATTAAATGTGACATGCCCAGTTCCTGCAACTGTTCTTCATATATTTTAGCCTCCATCATCTTGGTGGATCCTCTCTGCACTCTTCCTTTGCTTTTTTTGCTTTGATTTCTTTCTCCATTTCAGGTGTGGGGTCCATTGGAAGGGGCATCTTGTGATGTCCCCAAGGCCAGACGTGTCCTCTTTGATTCGCAGCAGACACAACGTAGCAAAGATGAGCAAGATCACAGCATGGAAAGCAGAAGTTACTGTGGTACGTGAGAGTCGAGCTAGCTTGATGCCATGTTGAGAAAGGTTGATCTGATTGATATATATAAAATAAACACAAACACACCTCCTTCACACTCCACACATTGAATTGAAAACCCCGACACCGCACCAACACTGTACTATACAGTAGAATTCAATAGAATTACTGCCCTGGTATAGAAGCTGTTTTTCAGCCTATTTGTCCTTGTGTTTATTCTCCTGTACCGTCTGCCAAATGGTAATAGTTCAAAAAGAAGGGTGCCCAGGATGAGAATTCTGCTCATAGCAGAAGACATTTTCCCCAGGAGGGCTGGGGTTTATATACAGGTTCAAATATACAGTCTCTGCCCCTTTCCTGGGTTCACAATCTACCCAAGCCCTATGCCACACCCATAGCGTAACACCTATTTCCTTGTCTTTAGAAACTACCCTTGTTCTCACGGCTTCTTCCTGTTAAATCCATCTAAGCACAATGGATCATTAACTGGTTTCTGTTGGGTCAGAATGACCTAGCATCTCTTACATTAATCTTTAAGCCAAGATTACAAACCCCCATTCCAGCCAAGAACATGACATTTTACTTTTAAAACATAACAAGTTACAAAGCCTAATATGTTTGTTAGATATAGTTATATAACTGTCCAGTAATCATTGTACAGGTCATAAATCGGATGAACATGGAATCTCTTCTGTTCTTCATTTTCTCAGGTGTAATTCACAATATATAATTTCCACATATAACACTGAGTAAGCAAAACATCCCCAGACAAGCAAAAAGTTAGGAAGATTAGCAAATGTGTGAAATCAGCCTTAATGGCTGAGTGATTATCAATACGATAAAAAATATGGACCCAAATTAAATTGGATCATGTGAGCCTCCTGGAAGCGTGAACCAAGTTCAAATGCACCTTGGAGGACTTGGATAAAAAGTAGTCATTGACTTACAACAGTTCGTTTAGTGACTGTTCAAAGTTACGGTGGCACTAAAAAAAAAGTGCCTTATGACGATTTTTCACATTTACAACATTTGCAGCATCTCTATGGTCACATGATCAAAATTCAGACACTTGGCAACTGACTCATATTTATGATGGCTGTAATGTCCTGGGTAGTGGTGGGATTCAAACATTTTTACTACCAGTTCGGTGGGCGTGGCTTGGCTTGGTGGGTGTGACTTGGTGTGCTTGGCAGGGGAAGGTTACTGCAATATCCCCATTCTCTCCCCACCCCACTAACCTGCTTTCCAGCTCCCTTCTCCTGTGCAGGGCAACCAAAGAAGACCCAGCCAATCAGCTGGGACTCAATGGGAGGCAGAGAAGAGATGGGGGCAGGGCCAGTCAGAGGTGTATTTGCCGGTTCTCCGAACTACTCAAAATTTCCGCTACCGGTTCTCCAGAACTGGTCAGAACTTGTTGAATACCCACCTCTGGTCCTGGGGTCATGGTGATCTTCTGACAAGTAAAGTCAATGGAGAAACCAGATTCGCTTAGTAACCATGTTACTAACTTAACAACGGTAGCGATTTGCTTTAACAAATGTGGCAAGAAAGGTAGTAAAAAATTCATTTAACAACTATCAATTGTTGTCATAAATCAAAGACTGCCTTTACTGCCTCTGCTTTAGGAGGAAAGTGGCATTCAAAGAAAACCATTTCACTACCACCACTACCACTACTTCCTCCTTCCTTCCTTCCTTCCTTCCTTCCTTCCTTCCTTCCTTCCTTCCTTCCTTCCTTCCTTCCTTCCTTCCTTCCTTCCCTCCCTCCCTCCCGCCCTCCCTCCCTCCCTCCCTCATTCATTCATTCATTCATTCATTCATTCATCTCACTTAAATGACTCTGGGCAGTTACTGTTTTGTGGTTGTCAGTTCTATAGTATAAAGATATGTGTTTGGGGCATTCCCAGTCTTCCCAACATTCATGTGGTTTGTTGATTTGTTTGTGTTATTGAAAGGTATTAAATTGAGGTACTGTCCATCTCCCTGTTGAGTGGCAGCTATGTCAGGGGCCGATGGGGCTGTAGAATTTTGAAGAAGAAAAGGGTTTTGCTGACTCCTTTTTTTTTTTATTCCCAGAACTGGGCATGGATTTATCTTTATCTCTCTTTTTTAGGAGATAGTGAGGAATCTTGTGAACGAGAGATCTCTCCTGCGAGAACTCAAAAGCGAGCAGAGGCTTGCCAGATACTTCCTGGAAGAGAGAGAAGCATTTCGAAGAGAAAGCGTGAGAGCAGCCTGGTTCAAAAAGCTAAGATCTCTGTTTCACAAGAGGACGGACTCACCACTCGCATACAACCAAGATCCACGTTGGAGAATCTGGTGTCCTGTAGGAGGGAGGAGAAAAAGCTTGGCTGCAGTCCAGAATTCTCAATAGATTCCAAACGTTGTAAGTCCTTCGGCGCTGCGGCCACCACCAGGCAGAGGGTACTCTTCCCTAACCTTCAACGCATCCTCAAGGGCGAGCAATCCTGCAGCTGTCTGAGCTGCGGGAAAAACTTCCATTGTGGTTTAAGCCCAGCCGAACGTGGGGATGATGAGCCGTCACGATGTTCGGATTGCGGGAAGGACTTGGTGCCTATGAAGCGAGAAAGTTTGGATCGACCAGAGGAGGTTTACAGGTGTTTAACCTGTGGGGAAAACTTTACTCTTTACTCCGGCTTGATGAAACACGAGAAGATCCACACGGGGGAGGAGTTGTGTCCTCCTGTGGGCAGCGGGCAAAGATACCAACCACGGGGAGGTCTTTCCATCTTGGAACAGCAGTTTTCAGGCGGAGAGAAGCCCTATCAGTGCCCAACTTGTGGGAAGAGCTTCAATAAGAGCTCAGCTTTTCGGTTCCATAAGCGAATCCATACTGGGGAGAGACCCTTTACGTGCGCCAATTGTGGGAAAAGCTTCAGCCAAAGATCCAATCTGATCTTGCACGAGAAAACTCACACGGGAGTCAAACCCTTCCAGTGCTCAGATTGTGGGAAGACTTTCCTTCGGAGCTCCGATCTGGTGAGGCATGAGATCACCCATACCGGAGAGAGACCCTACACCTGCTTGGAGTGCGGCCGCTCCTTCAGCCACAACTCCACTCTGATTGCTCACGAGAGGACCCACACCGGGGAGAAGCCTTACAAATGTTCGGTCTGCGGGAGGAGCTTCCGGCACCACTCAGGCCTTATCAAACATGAGAGGACCCACACCGGAGAGCGGCCATACGCATGTCCGGCCTGCGGGAAGAGCTTCAGCCAGAGTTCGGGGCTTACTCTTCACTTGCGAACTCACACGGGCGAGAAGCCCTACCAGTGCTCGGTTTGTGGGAAGAGCTATACGCAGAAGTCCAAGTTAACAAAACACGAGAAGACTCATTTGGTTGAGATGGTATAGCTAACTCAGGGAAGAGGATCAATTTAGGGATTCCTGGACCTTGACTGTTTGACTAGGGCAGTGGTGGTTAACCTTTTTGGGCTCCTGTGCCAAAAATTGTGTGTGTGCTTGCCCACTCACGTGCCAGCACCCAGAAGGCAATGCACACCCCCTACACATGCGTGCACAATCATTCACCCACCCCCCGCCACCCCCTTACCTGCACTGCGCCTCACAGCTGATTTTCGGCTGGTTTGAGGCCTTTTTCGGCCTCCCAAAGGCTTGAGGAAGGCTTCTTCAGGCTTCTGCAAGCTTTGCAGGCCGAAAACTAGCCTCGTTTCGTCACTTCCTGTTTTTCCGAAAATACCGGAAGTGACAAAACGGGGCTAGTTTTTGGTCTGCAAAGCTTGCAGAAGCCTGCAGAAGCCTTCCTCAAGCCTTTGGGAGGCCGAAGAAGGCCTCAAACCGGCCGAAAATCAGTTGTGAGGCGCACGCATGCGCAGGGAGGTAAGTTTGCCTGCAGCTTGCGTGCCGGCACAAATGACCCTGCGTGCCACCTGTGGCACGCGTGCCATAGGTTCGCCATCACGAGACTAGGGGCTTGTTGGGTGTCAATATCAAAGCGTGTCAATAGCAAAATTGATGGATGGTTACATCCAAATGTTACCCAAAACTGGCCTTCCTTAATTAGAAAAAAAAAAAGGATTCTCAGGGCTGGAAGGAAGAAGAGTAGGTGGCTCTCAGAGCAGAGAAGAAATGGGAGAAGAAAAGGTCCCCCATCACGACAGACTATCCCAATCTTTTCCCACGTGTTGGAGACTCCTGCATTCGGACATCTGACAAAAAAAGACAAGCTTTGCAATGTTTTTGTCTCAGTAATGTTTGCTTTGTAATTTTATTTTTTTAATCAAGACCTTCTCACTTTTTAAACAGAGTTTTAGCTTCCATTATATCTCACATCCACCCCTCTGTGTGTGTGTATGTGTCCTTTTATTTTAAATACCCAACTTACCAGGTAACAACTCTTGATGCCTTCAAACCTTATTACAGAGTTAGAGCACAGGTAGTTCTCGACTTACAACCATCATGGAGGCTGCCCGTTATGGCCGTAAATTGTGTTGATCATAAAGAGGGTCATCATGTGCTTGATTCTGATTTTTTGACCTTTATTGTGGCCGTTGTTAAGCAAATCACCCTAGTCACAAACTGAATTTGAGATAATTAAACAAACTCATTGTGTCAGGGCTCTGGTAGTTACCCCCATTTAAATCATGAGTCTCGAGCTGAACTCCCAAAACTTTGAAAGGATTTATTGGGAGTTCACATGTCTGGCACTGCCTGGGTGTAGCCGACTCTGAGGCACATCATTCATTGTCACCCTTGACCCTGGTTTTCCCCACCCAACTGCTGGGTGTATCATAATTCATATTCTCCAACGGGACACATCCATAGCCAAGAGTCATCAATCAAGCTCTCCAGTTAGAATTTTGCGTGGCAGAAACTTCAGTCACCTACTTACTATCTTTGAAAACATTTATGGAATGCAATCTGCCCAGTGCTTCCCCTTCCCTTTCTGCTGGCAACTCTAAAAGACCAGAAAAATGTTTTATGAGTTGACACATTGTTTGTTACGGGGCGTTTTTGCAGAAAATCAGAAGTAAATGATATTTTTTGACAAAAAACATTGTAAATTGTGGTCATGAGGCCACAGTGCTTGTTTGAGGAATTCTGGAAATTAAAGCCTACGCATCTTCAAGCTGCCAAGGCTGAAAAAAAAACCAGAGGATTAGGCTGAGGTTAGGTTTCCCCTCATGATTTTTATCTTCTGCTCTTGTTAGATGAATTTTCTTGGTCTGATTTTCATGAACCCAGTCACAAATAAACACAAATGTCAGCTGCTGGAATTAGAGTGGTTTATTCATTCAACCGCCTACAGTGGTTAATAGAATATCAGAGTTGGAAGGGACCTTGGAGATCTTCTAGTCCATCAGTTGCCAACCGGTGGGCCACGAGAAAATTTTGGTGGGCCGCAGAAAAATCTCAACCCCAGAGCCCCCCCCCCCCACAAAGCAAGTAATCCAGGCTGTGGAGAAACACAAGTCTGCACCACCCACATGGCCCGTGAGAACCCTCCCCGCCCACTCATTCCTTTTCCTTTTTCCAATCATCATCTGTTCTGCTGTGTCAGGAGATTTAGATTAGCTAGGAAGCAGGAAATGGTTGGATTTCTTGCTTTCTGGCTAATCTTTAGATCTTCGGCTCTGCTTTTAAGTACAGCCGAACCTCCCCTTAGGACTGAAGATTTGCTTGCAAGCAAATTCAGTGCAGACTCACGGCAAGCAAATTTGAGAGACTGAGCTAGCCGATGGCAGATAGATAGATTTCTGAATGAATCTGTGATTCTGTGAGCAACTCAATCTGCCTGCCTGCTTTGCCTGATTTTGGGTAAAAGTTGTTCTTTTTTTAAATAAAAAATTCAATATTTACATGCATGGTGTGTTGTGAGTTCATTTTGTGAGTTTGCTTACTAGCAAATTTTATGTGACAGACTGAGCTAACCGATGGCAGATAGGTAGATTTCTGAATGAATCTGTGATTCTGTGAGCAATTCAATCTGCCTGCCTGCTTTGCCTGATTTGGGGTAAAAGTTGCTCTTTTTTTTATAAAAAATTCAATATTTATATAAATATTTATAATATTTACATACAAGCCATGCCCAACCAGTCACATGACCATCAAGCCACACCCACAAATCAGGCCACAGCCACAAAACCGGTTAGTGATCCCTGGGATTTAAAATTATGAGTTTGGTGGTCCCTGAGGTCCAAAAGGTTGGCGACCCCTGTTCTAGTCCAACCCCCCCGCCCAAGCAGGAGACCCGATATCATTTCTGACAAATGACTGTCCAGTCTCTTCTTGAAAGTTTCCAGTGATGGAGCACCCACAACTTCTGGAGGCAAACTGGTTCCACTGGTTAATTGTTCTCATTGTTAAGAAATGTCTCCTTAGGTTTAGGCTGCTTCTGTCCTTGATTAGTTTCCATTTATTGCTTCTTGTGTTGGAAGAATTATCCTTCTGGGTTCAGTCCCAAGTGGGGAAAAAGACACTGGAAACATGGAGGCTGTTTAGAAAGACGGTTTAATGGTGGACAGGATCACATGCCTTGGAACTCCAAAGAAGGAAGGGCTGAGATGCTGAGAGTGCCTGGGTTTTATACCCTCTGTTGGGATTTGAATTGGAGCTTGTATTCTGATTGGTTGTCCGACTCCATTGGGGCCATGCAGGGCCAACTCTGTAGGCTGTCCTGAGTCCCAGGCTTGGTTGAGCCTTGCTGGGTGATGATGTAATGAAAGGGCTTTGGGCAGGGGTGGGATTCTACCAGTTCGCACCTATTCACTAGAACCGGTTGTTAACGTTCTAAGCAGTTCAGAGAACCGGTTGTTAGAAGAAATTACTGGCCTAATCCTATAAGGAAGGCAGGAAGGAAATATTCTGGTGTTGCTTACAGAAACTGCCTCTCCGTTAATCCTTATTACATTCTTGGCAGGACTACACTTCCTGTCTCAGGAACTTCTCTAGATTTTTTTTCCCCTCCTTTGCTGGTACTTTGCTTGTGTGGAGTGACCATTCAAAGCTACAGTGGCACTGAAAAAAGTGACTTATGATCATTTTTCACATTAACGACTGTTGCAGCATCCCCACAGTCATGAGAGGCCGACGAGGAGATGCGTGCCTCGATGTGAATGATATTGAGTTGCCCACACCCAGCCAATGACCACCAAGCCATGTCCACCCAGTCACATGACTACCAAGCCACGCCCACCACCAAACTATGCCCACAAATCCAGGTGTTAAAAAATTTGAATCCCACCCCTGGCTTTGAGCAATTCCTATTACAGCTCTACCTGGAGATCTTTGTTATGTAAAATAGGCTGGCCTAGGTCAGAGTAATGACCCATTAGCAAAGCGAGGGGGCTGAGTTTCTGCTTCTGAGGTGAGCTTCTGCTTCTGAGTTTCTACTCTTTTTAGGGGAAATGTTCTGCCTTTTTAATATTTCCTAGGATGTTTCCTTTTTCTAGGAGAGGGGTGGGTGCTAACTTCCTACACGTGTCTTTGGAAAACAAGTTGACTCTTCGTTGTGGCAGCCCCTCAGATACAGGAACACTGTTATCATGTCACCCCTAGTCCTTCATTTCACTAGACTACATAAAGACAATTCCTGGAACCATTCTACATGTTTTAGTCTCCAGGCGCTTAATCATCTAAGTTGCATAAACAACTAACAACTAACAAATAAACTGTTAAATCAGTGGTCAAACTAGTGGGCCAGGGATCACTGGTGGTCCGTGAGAAAATTTTGGTGGTCCGCAGAGAAATGTCCCCCCCAAAGCAATTAATCCAGGCTGCGCGGGATTTGGAAACACAAGGCTGCGCCACCCACGTGGCCTGCCCACCTTCTGGCCCCTCTTGGGCTGAGCACAAACCTTACCTTGAGTAGAGCCACCGGCGGGGGAAGGAAATTCGCCCCGGGGTGGTTTGCTGACGTTGGTGGGGAAAGTCCGTCCCATATTCTAGAGCTGCAGTAATCATAAGACTGGCCCTTTGGTTAGCCCGGAGCAGCTCCCCCAGTCTATGGCAGGCCGGTGCACCCAGGTGGAGGAGCTGTTGCTCTGGGATGACCACAGGGCCAGTCCTGTGACTACTGCAGCTCTGGAATATATGGGACCGACTTTCCCACCAACATCAGCAAGCCACCGTCAGTCAAAATTCATATTAGTGGTCCGCGGGATATAAAATTATGATTTTATGATTATGATTATTTGGTGGTCCCTGAGGTCCAAAAGTCTGGCGACCCGTGTTAAACAAATAGTTAAAGGTAGCCTACATTGTTAGGGATGTACCATAGGAGCTACATTTTAATGACAAGCAGGTTTGATATTTAGATTTGCAAGTTGAGGTGCTCCTGCGCTGAGCTTTGATTGTGAGGTGTGTATATTAGATGTGTATATTGATGTTGCCCTGAGGACATGTGAAGACTGGGAAGGACAATTGCCCTCAGATATATAGATTATCTCCTAGGTGAGGAGTTATTAATAGAGAGGATTGAATTGTGATTGCTCCTTATATTGAGGGGATTTTGGTTTTTTTGATGGAACCAATGAAGTGCTATTAATTAATTTTAGTCCCAAGTGTCAAGTACAAACCAAGAGGGTTTTTTTTTTTCTATATCTTTATTTTGAGGCTTGCTGGCAGATCAGAATCTTTTAATTTTTGAATTTTCTGAAGAAAGCAATGCCATCACTTGACACCTTCAAGAAGATATTGGACTGCCATTTGTCAAAAATGGTGTAGGGTCTCCAACTTGGGCGGTGTGGGGGTTGGACTAGATGACCTATAAGGTCCCTTTCAACTCTGATTATTTGTTATCTGTTATGCGAAAGACTCAATTCTCTGCTTTTCAAACTCCTGAGCCTTCTAAACATTCAATCCAGCCAGGGGCTTTCCAGAAAAAAAAAAAAAATCCATTCACCCTCCTCCATGAAGCCAGCCTTCCGCAGTCTGGCACCTTGCAAGTTGCAAACTCCAACGCCCATAACTTATAAGTACGATGGGAGTTGGAGTCCAACATATCTGTAGTTCGCACCTGCCAGATCCCCGAATGGAACGTCCAGGGGGAGGAAGGGGGCTGGCAGTCGAGCCTGCCACCCCGATTCCTAGAGGGACCGTATGAACACGCGAGCGACGGGGGGGGGGTGTGGGGGGCGCGATAAAAGGGAAAGCCACCTCGATTCCTAGAGAGACCTCACGAACGCCCGAGCGAGGGGGGGCATAAATAGCGAAAGCCACTTCCTGTTCCTTCTCCCTTAAGTTCCCCCTCCTCGCCACTTCCTCTTCTCTCGTTCCCCCCCCTCCCATCCCCGCCCCCGCCCCCCACCCGCCGGCGCCCTTCCCATCGCTCCGGCGGAGGCTGGCCCGCCTTGGCGGCATCTGCGATCGCCGCGGCTCTTCGGAGAAGCAGCTTCAGCGGCGCATCTTGCAAGGTGGGGTTGAACGGGGAGGAGGCCCCGCCGTTCCCACCCCCGCCCCGCGGCTGGTTTTTGCAGACAAAAGGAACTTGGAGGTGGGGTGGGGTGTGGGGCAGAGCCAGGAGTGGGGATAGGGAGGGAGCGCAGCCGCTGAACTGGGGAAAGTGGGAGGGGTCCTGCCCCGCCCCCTTTAAATGGGGAAGGGGAGCCCCCCCCCAATAAAAGCTCCCTTTGCTTCCCTGCCTTAAACCTGATCCGAGCTCTGCAGAAGCAGACAGATGTCAAAGCCTTTCCTTGCATGGGGAAAAGGGGGAGGGGAAGGGATTGCAGCCAAGCCTTTGCAAACTGGGGTGCCTTCATTTCATTTCATTTCATTTATAATTTATCTGTCACGTTGACCTGGGTGCTCATCTCTCTCACGAAGTGGACGGGACGCAAATAGAACCAGGGATTAAATCATTTCATTTGCAAACGTTTTGTTGGTTGCAAACCCTTAGCAACCATCATAGAAATAGATTTCAGTGGCAATCAAAACCAGTTTCCTGGCCGTGAACCAGTGGAAACGGATTGCCTTTAAAACTTGTGGGTGCTCCATCCTGGAGGCTTTTCAGAAGAGACTGGACAGCCATTTGTATGAAATAGTATATAATAAGGGCTCGTGCTCAGGCAGGGGGTTGGACTAGATGACCTCCAAGGTCCCTTCCAACTCTTGTTCTTCTGCTATCCCTGTTAAATAAACCAAGCCACAAGAGGAGAGGTGTTAGAAATATTACCAACTGGCAAGCTCTCTCTAACGGGATCTCCAGCTTGCTTGAGGGGAAAAACCTCACATTTTGAGGGCTTTCTGGAATGTCCTAAAAGTTGGGGCTGGCCTCATCTGGGAGGCTGTGATGTTCCTGAGGATGAGTGAAAGGCAGTTGGATGATTGACAGCTGTTCTAACCCTCCCCCTTGCCCTGTTTTGTTAAGGCCTTGCTGGATTTAATGATGCAGTGTAACCAAAGGAAAGGACTTCAGCCCCTTTAGGCACATTAGTAGGGGCTCCAAGGTTGGACACCCTACCTTCAACTCAGTTTGGCTTCTCAACCTTGAATGAAAAGAGCCAGAATGGACTTTGGGGAGGAGAAGCTAAATCCTGCTTGCTAAACCTCGGCTCGGCAGGCAGAACAGAGGAGGCAAGTATCTTCATCAAAGATTTCTGTTCAAAGGCGCAACTGTAAAAGCTAATTGGAGAGGAGTGCTTGCCAGGCCCAGTGCTTTATTTATCATAAATGGCAGGTTTTTTTTTTTTCCTGCCAAGCTGCGTGGTTTAAAGAGGAGCTTTTGTCTACCTTTCTCTTTGCGTGATCAAAGAAATATGTAGGGAGCGAAAACACTTTGGGAGCACACGTCTAAATGTTCCTGCTGGAGTCTTAGTCATTTGAAATAAACATAAACATAAACATAAACATAATAATAATAATAATAATAATAATAATAATAATAATAATAATAATAATAATCCTCTTTCCCTTTTCTTCCGCCGTCTGTCTCGGAGAAGAGAAACTTGAATAGCTGACGTGATATTTTGGACTGAAGTAAGATCTTTATTTGGATCGCTCGGTGTCTTTCCAAGGGAGAGTCAATCTCTAGAAGGTGGAGAAAAAAACAAAACACCTAAGGATAGAAACAAGTGAAGCGTTTGCTTGCTTTCAGATGGCGATCGAAGAGATGAGTCACCGAAATAGTCCCCTCTGTACGCGTGCTCAATTTCATCTTGTCACACAATAGGAACTACTTGGACTGAGCAGGAGTTCTATGCAGTCGAAAAAGGAGGATTTATTTATTTATTTAACGGTATTTAGGGCCTGCCTCCAATCCAAATGAGGTCCTGAGGGGACCACAACAATTTTTTTAGATGTATTTATTTACTACAGATAGTCCTTGACTTAGCACCACAATAGAGTTCGGGTTTTCCATTGCTAAGCAAGATAGTTGTTAAGTGAGTTTTGCCTCATTTTATGACCTTTTCTTGCCACGGTTTAAGTGCACTGGTTCACTTAGTGACACGGTTGTTCAGTGGCTCTTGCCACCCCATTGCCTTTGCTTATCAGAAGGTTGCAAAAGGTAAATCAAATGACACCTACCTCCGGGTCCCTGCAACTGTCATAAATACGTACCAGTTGCCAAGCATCTGAATTTTGATTGTGCGACCATGGGGGGAACGCAGCAACGGTCGTTAAGTGTGAAAAACGGTCACCGGTCACTTTTTGCAGTGCCATTTTGTCACTAAACAAACGATTGTAAGTTGAGGCTACCTGTACAATGTAGAGGTGGCCTTGATTCCAGATTACCCTGACATTAAATAAGCGAAAACAATTAAGAAACAGATAATAATTACCATCCATGGGATAAATTCTGCAAGGCAACAAAACACCCTAGACCAGGGTGTCACCAACCTTTTGGACCTCAGGGACCATCAGACTCATAATTTTAAATCTCGTGGACCAGAGACCCTGGAAAAATCCCCCAAAAAATCTGCAGGAAAGTTCCCCATCTCATTTTCCTACCGATCGATCATTTTTTATTTGGGGTCACAGGATACCGTCTCTGGCTCCATTCTCAAGGGGAGAAAGAGAGAGAGACTTTTGGCTTCATGCAAGGAAAGCAGCAGAAGCAGCAGAAGTCTTTCTTTGTCTCTCCCAAACTCTGCCAGAAATGAGTCTTTGCAGCCTCTCAGAGCAGGAGGCTTTGCAGGGTCCCAAAGACTCATTTCTGGCGGAGTTTGGGGGAGAGAAAGAAAGACTTTTGCTGCTTTCCTTGCATGCAGAAGAAGAAAAAAGCGGAAAGAAGCAGCCTGGTGGCCAGATGAGGCAAGTGGGGCAAGTTGCCCCCCTCCGCCTTCCCCCCCCCTCCCCTCACTATCTGTTTGCAATGCAAGTGACACAAGTGTGTTCCCGTGGGCCATGTGGGCTTGCGTTCCCACGCAGCCTGGATTAATTGCTTTGGGGATGACATTTCTCTGAAGACCACCAAAATTTTCTCATGGACCACCAGTAACTTGACCCCTTCCTCTCTATGGCAGCCCCTCAAATATTGGGGCACTGCTATCATGTCTCCCCTAGTCTTTCTCTTCACTAGATTAGATTTTATTCTCTAAAAAAAATCCCAACTGGTGGGTGCCTCTGGAAGAGCACAATCAAGCAGAAAGCAAAACATTAACAATAAGATCCAATAAAAGCTCATGGCCATCTAAACACATTGCGCAGTTCATTCCATTAAAGGATTGTAGAGATCGTCCTTAAATTAAAGGGCCAGGTACTGCCACCTGCAGGAATAAAACGGTACTTTAGCTAATTCTTAAAGTGACAGTAGAATGGGCCATCTCTACTTCCTGAGGGAGAGAACTCCATAACATGAGGGCACCGCAATGAAGGCCTGTTGAGGGTTCATACACATCTGCCTCACTTAGGAATCTGGACCAGCAATGAGCCCTTTCCCAATGATCAAGCAGCAGTTTACAGGCAGGCCTCAGGCTTACGAGAGTTTGTTTAGTGACTGTTCCAAGTTACAACGGCACTAAAAAAAAGCGACTTATGGCCGTTTTTCAGATTTATGACCATTGCAGCCTCCCCAGGGTCACGCGATCAAAATTCAGACGCTTGGCAACCGACTCATTTTTGTGACGGTTGCCGTGTTCCCCCGGGGTCATGTGATCACCTCAGTGGTGGGATTCATATTGTCTTAGCATCGGTTCGGTGGGTGTGGCTTGGTGGGCATGGCTTGGTGGGAATGCTTTGCCTAACGCACGCACAACTTTCCTCACACCAGCCGAGGCCTGCAGCGCCAATCAGCTGAGAGGATAAAGAAGAGAAAAGCGCAGGAGCGAGTGGGAAGGCCAATCCTGTGCTTTTCTCTCCTTTTTCCTCTCAGGATTTTTTTTCCTCCTCTCATCTGATCGTTGGCTTTTTTATTTTGCTACCGGTTCAGATGAACCGGTCCGAACTGGTAGCATACCATCATTGGATCACCTGTTTGCCACCTTGTGACAAGCCAACTCAATGGGAAAGCCAGGTTCACTTTACAACCGTGGGACTAACTTACAATGGCAGTGAGTCGCTTAACCTCTGTGGCAAGAAAGGTCGCAAAATGAGGGCAAATCTCATTTAATGAATGTCTCACTTAGCCAGAAAGATTTTTGGGACTTAATTGTGGTCGTAAAGTCGAGGACCATCGGCACTGTCTTTTTGGAACATCACCTGATTCATCTTCCTTTGTTTCCTTTTTTTAACGAAGTGAGCGGCTGGCGGACAGATGGACGACAATGAGGAAACCGTCGACCTGAAGACTCCTGGATTCCTGGAACCGCGTGTTTCCTTCCTGGAAGCAGCTCCTGACATTTCGGATTTCCGCAAAGTGGAAGGGATCTGTGAGATCCAACACGGATCGGTGGGGCTGCCCAGCATGATCCCTGTGCTGGGAGAAGGCCATCCAGTCGTCGAAGGGACGTCTTACATATGCTCCGATTGCGGGAAGAGTTTCTGCAGCATCTCCAGCCTGATCAGCCATCAAAAGCGAAACCACTCAGGGGAGAAGCCCTACAAGTGCGCGGACTGCGGGAGGAGCTTTCACCAGAGCTCGGATCTCGTGAAACACGAGAGGATCCACACGGGAGAGAAGCCCTATAAGTGCACCGTGTGCGAGAAGCGATTCAACCAACGCTCCTACCTGATCGTACATGAACGCTTCCACACGGCGGAGAAGCCGTACAAGTGCTTCCTCTGCGGGAAAAGTTTCTGCTCCAACGCCCACCTCATGACCCACCAGAGGACCCACACAGGGGAACGGCCTTATCAGTGTCCCGAGTGCGGGAAGCGTTTCACCACCAGCTCCAACTTCGTCAACCACAAAAAGACCCACACGGAAGAAAAACCTTACAACTGCTCCCTCTGTGAGAAGAGCTTCAAGCGCAGCTCGAACCTGATCCAGCACGAGAGGACCCACACGGGCGAGAAGCCGTACATCTGCCTCACGTGCGGGGAGAGTTTCGCGTCCAATTCGGGCCTCGTGAAACACCAGCGGAGCCACACGGGGGAGAGGCCTTACAAATGCTCGTACTGCGGGAAGTGTTTCAGCCAGAGCATGATCCTCACCCAGCACGAGAGGACTCACACGGGTGAGAAACCCTGCAAATGCCCGGCCTGCGGGAAAAGCTTTCGCTCCAGCTCGGATCTCGTGAAGCACAAAAGGATCCACACGGGGGAGAAACCCTATAAATGCTCCCTGTGTGGGAAAAGCTTCACCACCAGTTCGGATGTGGTGAAGCACGAACGGACCCACACGGGTGAGAAGCCCTACAAATGTGGCACTTGTGGGAAAAGCTTCAGCCAGAGCGCGCATCTCATGCAGCACCAGAGAATCCACACGGGGGAGAAACCCTACTCCTGTCTGATTTGCGGCAGGTGTTTCACCTGCAGCGCGCACTTAGTGGTCCACAAACGGACCCACAAAGACGGGGAGGTGTTAAAAGTATAACCGTCGGTGTCGTCTCATGCTGAGGCTTGCATTTACTAGCAGGCCTGCTCTCTGTGTGTGTGTGAGGGAGAGACAGACAGAAGCTAAGATGCTATCTGGAGACAAAACTAATCCCAAGTTTTGTCTGCTGCCACAAAGCCAGATATCTCTAAACCTAAGTAGAATCCAGAATAGAGGAGGGTAGGAAAAAAATGACCTTGGAAATGGATCTGTTTTTATTATGCATGGAAAAAAAAAAGAAAAAAATCAAATTAGGAGAGAAGCCATAATTTTCCCCATTCCAATACAGTCTGGAGCTTGCTTGGCAAAATTGGCGGTAAACCCGAAATGAAATTAACAGGATTATACTCACCAAACCTAGTATATTGTGATTTTCATGAATTGTGATGTGTGGTTCCTTTGTAATAAATAGATGGCTGGGGGTTGTGTGTTTTCTCTGGGCCTTTTTTTTGACATGGGCCTCAATTTTTGGGCTGGGCCAAGTTGGAAACTCTGAAATCGCAGATTTTTTTCCCCTCTTACATTTGAGTTATCCTCAGCAGCTTCTGCAAGGAGAGGTCAAAAAAGCCAAAATGGCAGCCACAACCTTATAGAATACAAGCCCTGCCTCTTTTTTACAAATACAGGTAGTCCTCGACTTACGACCACAATTAAGTCCCAAGATTCCTCTTGTTAAGTGAGACATTTGTTAAGTTCGTTTAGTGGCCATTCGAAGTTACAACGGCGCTGAAAAAAATGACCTCTGACCATTTTTCACACTTATGACCATTAACAGCATCCCCATGGTCATGTGATTTACTGTTCTGACTGAGGCTTCCTGAGTCAGTAACAATCACACGCTTAGTCCCCAAAACCCTCTTTTTATTTCAACAGCTGTGAATTATATTCATTCACAGCCCATAATGAGTCCCAAACAGTTTGTGAATAGTCCAAGAGACATCTGCCACGGTCTTTTTGGGATAAGGCTGATAAGCACCCACCTTTATCTCCCTTGAAATGCTGTCAATGATTAAATTGCCAATCAGCTGTACAAGACCAAGCAGAGCACAAAGTCAACACGGAGCTTCAGAGTTTAAACCGAGCAGAACGAACAAAGTTGCTTCCTGCAAAGGCTCATGTCCCTTTGCTCCTCCTTTGTGTTTCATGGGAGGGGCCAATCATCTCCAAGCCTTACTCTTGAGTCGCCCCTTTTGTCTTAACTCTTCTTGCCTCCTGGCGCTCTGTGCAAGCGCGCACTGGGAACAGACTCCCTCTGTTCCTCTGCCTCGCTGATGTCAGATTCTGGAGGCTCCAGAGTCAGTACATAACTCCCAGGTGGCCCTGGCCCCATCTGTGTCGGACATAGATCCCTCGTCTGAGCCCTCCCCAGACTCTAGGACTGGCCCATGTCCCTCCCCACTTTCTGACTCTGCTGCCAGTTCCACAGGCTGCTGGCAGACCGCAATATTTACATTCAAATGCTTGGCAACACGGTTGCAGTGACAACATAGGGTTGCAGTGTCCTAGAGTCCTGTGATCCTCTTTTGTGGCCTTCTGACAAGCAATGTCCATGGGCAAGCCAGATTCGTTTAACAACCGTGTTACTAACTGAACAACTGCAGAGATTCACTTAACATCTGAGGCAAGAAAGATCGTAAAATGGGACAAAACTCACTTCACCAATTTCTCACTTAGCAACATAATCTCTGGGCTCAGTTGCGATCGTAAGCCGAGGATTACCTGTTCAGGTAATTAGTGTGAATTCAAATATGGTGATACTGGATATGCGGTAAGATTATAGGCCAGGGGTCCCCAAACTTGGCAACTTTAAGACTTGCCGACTTCCAACTCCCAGAATTCTGGGAGCTGAAGTCCACACAAGTCTTAAAAGTGGCTGTCATGCCCCTGGTGGAGACTTGACTCTGAGGAAGAGGAAGAACAGCCAACAGAGAGTGGGAGTGTGGCTCCAGAGGTGGAGGAGGCTGGGGAAGGGCAGAGGCTGGCTGAGCAAGCAGAGGAGGATCCAGGCCCATCCCCTATCCATCCTAGGGCACGCAGCGAGGAGAGGATCAGGGAATGAGGATCAGGGGAAAGCGTGGTCTACTCGGGAGGAGAGGGCCTTGATCCTCCTCATGGGTTGCAGCTGTGAGCTCTGTAAGAATCTGCAAATGCGTCTCACAGACGCTGAAGTCAAATTAGTGTTTGTTTGGATGAGGTTTCTGTTTGAAACTCCATTATCTCCCTGAAATGTGTGATTGGTTATCTTGGTTTGCCTTGGAACTCTCGCCAATGCGGTTTGTTTTGGTTTCCTTTTTGCTTCCTTATTGACTGTTTGAATAAAACAGAGAAGTTAAGCTGAAGGCATTGCAAGCCCTTGATTCATGTTTTATGTTTTTTTTTTTGTTATTTTTGAGAGGCTACGGGTCATCACAGTTGCCAAGTTTGGAGGCCTCTGTTATATAGACTGATACTGGGTTGCGTTTAACGCAAAATTTGTTTAGTGGGAGACTAGCGTGCACACCTGAGTCTAGTGTTTGCACAGCTGCCGCTGGGGTTTTAGAAGCTTCATTGTTGTGCGTACAAAATGGTAGAAAAGGAAAGTTCCATTCTAGGAAAGCTCAAAAAAGAAGAGGCTCATGTTGAAGAAGCAGAACAGGAGATATCGGTAGCTGCTACCATCTGGATATTTTATTAAAATGTATTTATTTATCTCCTGCCTTTATTATTTTTACACATAAGGTGACAAATGTATCCAACACATCTTCCATCCCGACATATGTACACATACAGTGACATATGCATATACTGTATATGTATAGACATACCCAGTTCCTGCAACAGTTCTTTATATGGTTTAGCTTCCAGTCCCCTAATCCTCTTCGTTGCTCTTCTCTGCACTCTTCCTAGAGTCTCAACATCTTTTTTACCTTGTGGTGACCAAAACTGGATGCCGGATTCCAAGGATGGTCTTACCAAGACATTATAAAGTGGCATTAACACCTGATCTTGATTCTATCCCTCTGTTTATGCAGCCTAAAACTGTGTGGAGTTTTTGGGCAGCTGTAGCACACGGCTGGCTCATATTTAAATGATTGTCCACTAGGGGCTCTAAGATTCCTCTCACCGTTATTACCACATATATACCGTACCTGTGCATTTGGTTTTTCTTGCCTAAATGTGGAACCTTCTTCCTTCAAATAAATTAGAAAACATTAATCAAAGTCAGTCCTTGTTACTGAAAATATTACCCAGTGGGGCCCCTTGTTCCGTCACCGACTTCGAACAGTCGCTAAATGATGATTGTAGGTCCGTGATTACCTGAACAGGGAGCCCTCTACTTACAACATTCGTTTAACGACTGTTCAGAATTACAAAAGCACTATAAAAAGTGGCTCATGACGGTTTCGCACTTATGACCGTTGCAGTATCCCCATGGTCACACGATCAAAATTCGGGTACTCGACAACTGACGTGTTTATGATGGTTGCAGTGTTTCCAGGTCATGTCTTCTGACCCAAACCTTGTTCCAAGTAAACAAACACCAAACAGAGTTAAAAGCAAAACCTTTTAATGCTTTTCTGTGAATTCTGTTAATTCATGGTTAAAAGGCTATTAAAACTAATTGTCTCTGATAAGAGCGAGCCTTGCCAAGGTTGTGCAAGGCTGCCAAGAACACTAGATAAGTTGCCAAGATATATTCCAAACAAAAAATCTTCAAACACAAACCAAGATAGTCCGAACTTCTACCAAGGCTTGAAGTGCAAGAACTTCTTTGCTTCCTGCAAAGAATACCGGTCTCTCAGGCTGGCTCTTATCCCTTAAGGGAGGGGCCATGACCTTGCAGCCTTATTTCTGAGTCGCCCGTGCTGCTGCAGCTGTTCTTTCCTGGGCACAGGCTCCTTGGGATCCTCTTCATCAGTGCTGCAAGCCTCCACAATCTCCAAAGACAGCACTCCACCCCCTGATGGTCCTGGCCCCATCCCTACATCACACGCAAGCCCCTCTTATGAGTCCTCGCTCCCCTAGACCTCAGCCATCCGCACCTGCTGCCGGCGAACCATAACATCATGTGAACACCTTTTGTGACCTTCTGGCAGGTCAACGGAAACCAGATTCGCTTAACAACTGTGGTAACAAAGGTCATAAAATGGGACAAAACTCACTGAATACCTGTCTTGCTTAGCAATTCTGGCTTCAATTGTGATCGTAAGTGTAGGACTACCCGTAGTGGAATGGAAACAGAAGGGACTTACCTTCCTTTCCCTCTTATTTAACATGTAACAGATAATCAGAGTTGGAAGGGATCTTGTAGGTCATCTAGTCCAACCCCCCCACCCAAGCGGGAGACCCTACACCATTTCTGACAAATGGCAGTCCAATCTCTTTTTGAAAGTCTCAAGTGATGGCGCTCCCACAATTTCTGAGGGCAACTTCTGTTCCATGGGTGGATTGTTCTCACTTTCTGCAAAACTCAGGTGCTCCCTGGATAAATTACAAATTATACAGTATTTAACTATATCAGTGGTTTTCAAACTTGGTAATTTGAAGATGTTTGGACTTCAATGACTTCAGCAACAGAGTGGTCAATGTCTGGAATACTCTACCTGACTCTATGGTCTCTTCCCCAAACCCCAAAAACTTTAACCTTAGACTGTCTATTATTGACTTCACCCCTTTCCTAAGAGGTCTGTAGGGGGCATGCATAAGCGCATCAACGTGCCTACCGTCCCTGTCCTATTGTTTCTTTTATTTTTCTTATATGTACCCATTTCATGTATTCATAACTATGTATATACTTATACCTATTATCTTGTAAGCGATTGACAAATCAAATAAATTCTAAATTCAATTCCCAGAATTCTCCAGTTAGCCTGCTTCTCTTTTCCTTATTTTAACTTTTTACTCACTACCGAACCCCATAGCTCTTAGCTACTTCAGTGCCCAACATAACTATGGTTGAGATATTTTAACCCAAGTGATTATTGGTAAATAGGTGAGGTCCACTGAGGTGCTGCCCTCCCCCTCAAGAATGAGATGTGGCAAGCTTCTAAACCAAAAAACAAATTATTTATTTGAAGAATACAGCATTACAGGTAATATATATACAAGTGGTGTACAAGACGATAATCATCAACATTAATATTGCAAGCTAGCTCCCCCCTCAATTATTCAGGCAGATTGGTGGGGAAAAAAAATCAGAAAACCTTAAGTAAGGTTGTGCATGCATTTCTACACCCCATTCCCAAGATTTTTTTTAAAAAACCCTGCTTTTTAAGGGTTCAAAGCTTGTGACATGTTCTTCAAATGGCCGGGTCCTCACGTCATTAAACATGTACCCTTGAGCCATAAACGTTTACTGTCTTTGGAAAAACAAAGGTCAGGAAAAAAATGGTGCTTTTCCGTCTGAATTGGATCTGCCGGGGTCAAACGGACCCTTAGTTAAGGCCTGGGAAAGTGATGGTTGGCCTTTCTCCAACCAGTTTCTTTTAGAAACAGAGTTTTATAGATTTTAGGCTAAAACCATGATACGGCCAGACACACAAGGAGACGACACAATTTGGACAAGGCTGTCCACAAGACAGAGGCTGCACCAGTTGCGGCAGAAACTTCACCGGCTTTGCTTCCATCTCATTGTTGCGGCCATCTTGACTTTTTTTGCCCAGGTCCTGCAGAACATCCCAGGCACAGGAGTGAAACGAGGACACAGTCCAGCTTAATGTCCATTTCTGTGGTGATTTAGATCCTTAATGTTGGCTGTAGAGTTTCCTCATAATGGCTTGGGGAGATTTTTTTTATTTTTATTTGGTAAGAGCGAGTTGTCAGGGCTCCGACAGTTACCACGAGTCTTGAGCTGAACTTCCAAAACTTAAGAGATTTATTAGGAATAAACATGCCGGCACTGCCTGGGTGTAGCCAACTCTGAGACACATCATTCATTGTCACCCTTGACCCTGGTCTTCCCCTCAACCTCTGGTTGTATCGTAATTCATATTCTCCAATGGGACACATCCATAGCCAAGAGTCATCAATCATGTTCTCCAGTTAGATTTTTGCACGGCAGAAACTTCAGTCACCTAGAAACTATTTTTGAAAACATTTATGGAATGCAAGCTGCCCACTGCTTCCCCCTTCCCTTTCTGTTTGGCAACTCTAAAAAGACCATAGAAATATGTTATGAGTTGACATGAGGTTTGCTTATCACACACACACAAAAAAGAGGAGCACGGAAAAAAAAATCCCAATATGGATACAGAAAATCTTAAGAGAGGTAGCCACGCATCGCCCTTTAGAGTGTCTTGGAGAATATGGTTCATATTCCCGTTGTGTCCCAGTGTACGCCAATAACTTGGGAAAGCCCAGTTTTTGAAAGAATGATTTGTGCCTCTCAGATTCCTGCCGTTTCTTCCTCCCGACCTATCGGTACATCAATCCACGCAACGACTTCTCTGTCCTCCATTTTGAGGACTAATGTTCTGACCCAGGCTTCGTAAATCGTTAATTATTCACAAACTTGTTTTAAAAGCAAAACCTATTTTATTGCAACGTTGGGAATTGTTTTCATTCCCAGCCGCAACTAATCTTAAACAGTCTCCCCAAGATAAGCACACACCTTTCAGTGCTGTGGAATGCTGCCAAAAACAGAAATATCCAATTAACTGTAAAAGAAACCAATCAAAGTACAAGAAAAAAACAACCAAAGTACACAGAGCTTCCAGGAGAACTTGGAACTGATCGAGCTACTTTGCTTCCTGCAAAGGTTTCATCATCTTGGCCTGACTTTTATTCCTGATGGGAGGGGCAATCACCTCCCAGCTTTACTCCCAAGTCACCCCTTTTGTTTCAGCTGCTCTTGCCTTCTAGCAGTTCTGTGCACATGTGCACTGGGAACAGACTCCCCTGGGCTTCACTGCTGCCAGACTCCGGAGGCTCTGAAGAAGCATCCTACTCCCAGATGGTCTCATCTCCACATCGGACACAGGATCCTTGTCCGAGTCTCCCCAGACTCCCTGACCGGTCCCCGTTCTTCCCCACTGTCCAATTCCACAGCCGGCTGCACCGGCTGCCAGCGAACCACAACAACTAGTAATTTTTGCAGGCGTGCCGTCGAGTAAGGCAAATAATTCTTTGGCAGGGTTAGGGGGCGGGTAGAGTATTGCTGCCAAGCTGTGCCTGAAGAGACGCAACCTACCTGAATCACCTTGTTAACACGCATGTAGTTTTTCACCCAGGCATTGAGAAGGAAGCCATTTTATATTACAGGCATGAAAAAGGTAGCAACCCAACCGCAGGGATGAATAAATATTCAAACATACTCATGCTTTTTTTTTTTTTTTTTGCAAAACATAGACACGCACAGATTCTTTCCGATAATACCACACCCACCTCCTCAAATATTAAGACATGTCAGCAAAGGAGAGGCATTTGAAACATAATTATTCTTTTAAACAATCCCGTGTGCAGTTCATATGCAGAAATAGGGACAGGGGCTACTTTATAGGACCTACTATAAAGCCTAGAAAATACCAAATTCCTTCCAGTTATTTGCTAATTCGGCCATTTTCTCCCCAAATTGTAGAAACACAGGCCTTCTGGGAAGGAATCGGTGTGCTTTGATTTGATTTGATTTGATTTATGTAGTAAATTTTTATGCCGTCCATTTCTCTTACAAGGTGATTCTGGCCATAAAAATTTGGACTCTGGAGAGTAAATCTAGAGGTTGAAGCCAACAGCGGGCTATTTCCATACAGGTAGTCCTCAGCTTATGACTGTAATTGGGACCGAAAACAGTCTTGTCGTTAACGGTTGTAAGAATCCATGTGGCCGGAAACACATTTCCGATCTTTTTTTGACGAAGACATTAAGTGAACGCTGCAAATTTCTCCAAGCAAAACATCTTCTCTGCCACTGAGCTATATAATTTATATAGAATAATAACAGAGTTGGAAGGGACCTTGGAGGTCTTCTAGTCCAACCCCCTGCCTAGGCAAGAAACCCTACACCACTTCAGACAAATGGTGGTCCAATCTCTTAAAAACTTCTAGTGTTGGAGCATCCACAACTTCTGGAGGCAAGTTGTTCCACTGATTCATTGTTCTAACTCTCAGGAAATTTCTCCTTAGTGTTCTAGGTTGCTTCTCTCCTTCATCAGTTTCCACCTATGGCTTCTTGTCCTGCCCTCAGGTGCTCTGGAGAATATAGCTGCCATATAATTTATGACGGACTTCTATTCTGTGGCTTGTTCCCAAAACCTCAAGGATCCAATTTGGGGCAAGAAAGGGGCCACTTCTTCAAGAATTAGCTTCACCTCATAAAGACACAGCTGCCACAGAGAGGAGGAAGGGGGTCAAGCTATTTTCCAAAGCACCCGAAGGCCAGACAAGGAATAATGGATGGAAACTGATCAAGGAAAGATTCAACCTGGAAATAAGGAGAAACTTTCTGACAGTGAGAACAATCAACCCATGGAACAACTTTGCCTTCAGAAGTTGTGGGAGCTTCATGACTTGAGACTTTCAAGAAGAGATTGGAACTGCCATTTGTCAGAAATAGTGTAGGGTCTCCTGCTTAGGCAGGGGGGGTTGGACTAAATGACCCATAAGGTCCCTTCCAACTCTGATTATCTGTTATCTGACATATTCTTCTTCCTTTTGCCTCAGTTGAAGAGAGCAAAACGAGCTCAATTACAGGTAGCACTCTATTCACAACACAACATTTAGTGACTGTTTGAAGGTACAACGGCACTGAAAAAAAGTGACTTATGACTCTTTTTCATACTTATGACCATTGCAGCATTCCTATAGTCACGTGAGCAAAATTCAGATGCTGGGCATCTGACTCATATTTGTGATCCCCTTTGGCGAACTTCTGACAAGCAAAGTCAATGGGGAGAGTCAGAGCAACCAGGATGATGAGGGGACTGGAGGCTAAAGCATATGAAGAACAGTTATAGGAACTGGGCCTGGCTAGACTAGTGAAGAGAAGGACCAGGGGAGACATGAGAGCAGTCTTCCAATATTTGAGGGTCTGCCACAGAGAGGAGGAGGGGGTCAAGCTATTTTCTAAGGCATCTGTAGGCCAGACAAGGAATAATGGATGGAAACTGAACAAGGAGAGATTTAACCTAGAAATAAGGAGAAACTTTCTGACAGAAAAATCAACCAATGGAATAGAAGTTGCCCTCAGAATTTGTGGGAGCACCATCACTTGAGACTTTCAAGAACAGATTGGACTGCCATTTGTCAGAAATGGTGTAGGATTTCCCGCTTGGGCGGGGGGTTGGACTAGATGACCTACAAGGTCCCTTCCAACTGATTATCTGTTAATATGACATCTGTTAAGATTCACTTAACAACCATGTTGCTAACTTAACAAATGCATTAACTTAACAACTCTGGCAAGAAAAGTTGTAAAATGGGGCGAAATTCACTTAGGAATTTTTTCACTTAGCAACATACATTTTGGACTCAACTGTGATCGTAAGTCAAGGACTACCTCTATTGGTTTGGGGCTTGAGCATTCAAATGCATCTTCCAGATCAAGCTGGCATCCTTCCAGATGTGGCCAATGAGAGGCCTCCGAGAAGCTCACAGGCAGAAGAAAATCCTGCCAGCCTTCTCTCTTGTGGCATGGTGGTCCATGCCCTCTTCAGATTAACAGAGTTAATCAAATATTAGAACCTGGGTGGACTTCAACTCCCAGAATCCCCTGGCTAGCATGCTTTAAGAGGGATGGACTAACTCCCATAATCCCCCGGCCAGCATGCTTTAAGAGAGATGGATTAACTCCCAGAATCCCCCAGCCAGCATGCTTTAAGAGGGGTGGATTAACTCCCAGAATCCTCCAGCCAGCATGCTTTAAGAGGGGTGGACTAACTCCCAGAATCCCCCAGCCAGCATGCTTTAAGAGGGGTGGACTAACTCCCAGAATCCCCCAGCCAGCATGCTTTAAGAGGGGTGGACTAACTCCCAGAATCCCCCAGCCAGCATGCTTTAAGAGGGAGGGACTAACTCCCAGAATCCCCCCAGCAGTCATGCTTTAAGAGGGATGGACTAACTCCCCAGACTCCCCCCAGCCAGCATGCTTTAAGAGGGGTTGGACTAACCCCAGATCCCCCAGCCCGCATGGCTTTAAGAGGGGTGGACTAACTCCAGGAATCACCCCAGCTAGCATGCTTTAAGACGGGTGGACTAATTCACCAGAATCCCCCAGCTTAGCATGCTTTAGAGCGGTGGACCAACTCCCAGAATCCCCCCAGCTAGCATGCTGTAAGTAGGGTGGATTTAACTCCCAGAATCCCCCAGCCAGCATGCTTTAAGAGCGGTGGACTAACTCCCAGAATCCCCCAGCTAGCATGCTTTAAGAGGGATGGACTAACTCCCAGAATCCCCCAGCTAGCATGCTTTAAGAGGGATGGACTAACTCCCAGAATCCCCCAGTCAGCAAGAAACCCATCCCTCTTAAAGCATGCTGGCTCCAGAAGTCTGGGTGTGGAAGTCCTCCCCTCTTAAAGCATGCTAGCTGGGGGATTCTGGGAGTTGAAATCCTCCCCTCTTAAAGCATGCTGGCTGGGGGATTCTGGGAGTGGAAGAACTCTGTTCCAACTGTCAGTTGCCTCACATTCCGTTACCTCAGTTCAAATTGGCAGACATTCCACTCCTTCACTCAGAGCAGCCTGGGCCTCCTTATAGTATAAAACATCGCTACCTCACCAAAATGTCTACGTCTTCCACCTATGGAACCGCTTTCGAACTTAAGGCGATGGGAGAGATATTTGCTCAAAAAAGACCAGAAGTGTTTTTTTTTTTGGAGTGTTTTGATCCTCTCAACAACATTGTTGGAGTTAAAGTCTATACCTCCTCAAGCAGCCAAGGTTGAGAGTTCTACACTGTATATGAATTGCTGGTAGTCCTTTGGCTAACAGCCACAATGGACCCCCCAAAATTTCTGTCGCTAAGTGAGGCTTGTGTTGAGTTTCGCCCCCATTTTTCTTGCCCCAGTTGTCAAACGAATCATTTGCAGTTGGTAAAGGAGTAACAGGGTGGTTAAGTGACTTTGGATGTGGTTGTTGACTTTGCTTGTCAGAAGGTCGCAAAAGGGGATCCCCTGATCCCGGAACACTGCAACCGTCATAAATATGAGTCAGTGGCCAAGCATCTGAATGTTCTCGATTGGCACTTGAATGTTGATCACATGACCACAAAGAAGCCACAACAGTTGTCTGTTGCCTGTTACTGTGGATTTCAGATACAGATAATCAGAGTTGGAAGGGACCTTATAGGTCATCTAGTCCAACCCCCCGCCCAAGCGGGAGACCCCACACCATTTCTGACAAATGGCAGTCCAATATCTTCTAGAAAGCCTCAAGTGATGGACGCTCCCATAACTTCCGAGGGCAACTTCTGTTCCATGGGTTGATTGTTCTCACTATCAGAAAGTTTCTCCTTATTTCCAGGTGAATCTCTCCTTGTTCAGTTTCCATCCATTATTCCTTGTCTGGCCTACAGGCGCTTTAGAAAACAGCTTGACCCCTTCCTCTCTGTGGCAGCTCCTCAATAGTTACAAGTCCCTTTTTTTCAGTGTTGTTGTAACTTCGAACGGCCACTCAATGAGCTGTTGTAAGTTGAGAACCACCTGTATATGCATATTGAGAAAGTATGCATTTTTAACAGTAAAGCCTAAACATCCAAATTTTCCTTTTTTCGATACTTGTTTGTGTCCGGGAGGAGGGATTGAGGACAAAGCAGAGGATAAAAGGGAAATGTTTTTGGATAAATTCTCTCTTGGGGTTCTTTTTAAAGAGAATTCAAAATTGTAGCCTCTTGATAAATAATTTAGAATGATTCTTCTTAGGAACATAGGAAGAGGTTTTATTATACCAGTTCAGACTAGTTCACGGTCTTCTACCAAACCTTACTACAGAGGTCTCCAAACTTGGCAACTTTAAGAGTTGTAGACTTCAACTCTCTATGCTGGCTGAGGAATTCTGAGAGTTGAAGCCCACAACTCTTAAAAGTTGCCATGTTTGGAGACCCCTGCCTTACTAGATGGGATTGGGTGGGGGATATAGTCAGAATTTTACACTGTGGGGGGGTCAACCCCAGCCCACCCAGCATTCCTTAATTAACCCCCACTTCTGTGACAATGCAGCATTTTTTTCTGGCTATCTGGACACATTTCCAACTCAGTAGCCATCTATCATTTTTTCATTATCCAAAAAAATGGCAAAGGAGCCTTTGGGCCTTAGGCCAGTGCCTGACTCAAAGTCAGTTTTCCATTTATTATCAGTTTTAATTAAAATATATTATTAATTAAATATTTGGAGGGACAAAGGGACGATAGGCCCACGGATATCTACATGCTCAACACCAAGAACCCAGTGCAAGGGCCTCTCTTAATGCTTGCTACCCCAATCTTTTAAAATGGAGAAGGTCTGCACTTGGCTCCCTTCCACTCGAGGAACCACCCCTGAATTTTCTTAATTTCAGAGGAAATGGATAATTGTCTCTCCCTAACTGCTCTCCTCACCCATATGTTTTATAAACAGTTTTTTTTGATGAGGCAAGCCATTACAGGCTCTTCTTTAGAATAGAGTAGAGTAGAGCAGAGCAGAGTAGAGAGTAGAGTGGACAGTAGTGGAGAGCAGAGTGTAGAGTAGAGAACAGAGTAGAGATGGAGTGTAGAGTGTAGAGAATAGAGAGTAGTGTATAGAGTAGTACTGTAGAATAGAGAGTAGAGTAGAATAGAGAGTAGAGTGTAGAGTAGATAGTAGAGAATAGAGAGAGTAAAGTAGAGAGTAGAGTGTATAGAGTAGAGAGTAGAGTGTATAGAGTACTGTAGAGAGTAGAGTGTATAGAGTAGTGTAGAGTAGAATAGAGAGTAGAGTGTATAGAGTACTGTAGAGTAGAGAGTAGAGTGTATAGAGTAATGTAGAGTAGAATAGAGAGTAGAGTGTATATAGAGTATAGAATAGAGTGTACAATGTAGTGTACAGAGTATAGAGTAGTGTAGAATAGAGAGTAGAGTGTAGGGTAGAGAGTAGTGTAGAGAGTAGAGTGTAGAATGTAGAGTAGAATAGAGTGTAGAGAATAGAGAGTAGAGAATAGAGAGTAGAGTGTATAGAGTAGTGTAGAGTAGAGTAGAGAGTAGAGCAGATCAGAGCAAAGCAGAGCAGAACAGAGCAGAATAGCAGAGTTGGAAGGGACATTGAAGGTCTTCTAGTCCAACCCCCTGCTCAGGCAGGAATCCCTCTACCATTTCAGACAAATGGTTATCCAATCTCTTCTTCAAAACTTCCAGGGTTGGAGCATTTACATCTTCTGGAGGCAATCATTTCTCAGCATCATGTTTTTCTCAGCATAGGTGTTTCTTTCCACCCAATCCAAATTGGACAAATCCAACATTTGCAACCGCGGCTGATCGAGACTTTCTTCCCACCCTGCAGGCTGTAAGACGGAAAGTTCGCTGCTTGTTTTACAAATCCCCACAAACAGAAAACTAAGCCGTCAGGAATTACTTCCGACCTGCTAGTTTTCTACTACCCAGGGGGTGAGGTTTAGAGATCCATGGAAAAGGAAAGCCTTGAAATATTTCTGGGTGCGTTTCTTACTTTTCACAGAACCGGCAGAGTTTCTTGCCCTATGTGCATTCTCTGGTGCTTCACAAAGTACGAACTGGTGGTGAAACTTTTCCCACAGTAGTTACACTTGTAGGGTTTCTCCCCCGTGTGAGTCCTTTTGTGGAGCACCAGGTGGGCTTTACAACTGAAGCCTTTCCCGCAGGCCGTGCAGGTGTACGGTTTCTCCCCCGTGTGGGTCCTCTCGTGGTACAGGAGGGCCGAGCGTTGTCGGAAGCTCTTCTCACAGGTGGAACATTTGTACGGCCGCTCCCCGGTGTGGATCCACTTGTGCTTCACCAGATCCGAACTCCGGTGGAAACTCCCGCCGCAATCCGAGCACTTGTAGGGCTTCTCTCCCGTGTGGATCCGCTCGTGCTTCACCAGGTCTGACCGTTGGTGGAAGCTCCGCCCGCAGTAGGAGCAGGTGTGGGGCTTGTCCCCCGTGTGGAACCTCTCGTGCACGATCAGCTTGGACCGCTGGCTGAAGCACTTCTCGCACGTGGTGCACTTGAACGGCTTCTCGCCCGTGTGGATCCGCTCGTGCCGGGAGACGTCGGAGCTGCGGTTGAAGCTCTTGCCGCAGAAGGAGCATTTGTACGGCCAGTCTCCGGTGTGCAGCCGCTCGTGGGCGATGAGTTTGGCAACCTGGCAGAAGCTCTTGTCGCACACCGAGCATTTGTAAGGGTTCGCACCCAAGGGGAACCCCTCTGGGCCGAGCAAACCGGAGATAGGATTAAAACTCCCTCCACAATTTGAACACAAGGACTGCTTCGGTCCGGATGCGCTTACGTCCGTTCCTCTGGGGCCTTGAGGACTCTTCTGGGGTTCTCCCGCCTCACCAAATCTGCCTGTCCCTTCCCGCCTTTCCGGGGACGATGAGCCGCGGGGCTCCATTCCCATGGTGTTGTTCCACTCGTCATCTTTTTTAATTTCACCCACCTGCGCATCGTCTGCAGGAATAAAGAGAAAACACACTAAGATTCATTCTCAAAAGAAGCGTGGAAACTAGAGATACTAGAAAGTGGTGGGATTCAAATTTTTTTACTCCTGGTTCTGTGGGCGTGGCTAGGTGGGCGTGGTCATGGCTTTTTTTTTTTTTTTTGCTTTTTTGCAGCTGCTCCCCCTCACCTGTTTTTTTGGGCCTTCTGGGCCTCAGAAGAGCCTCTGGGAGAGGTGCTTTTGCTCCCAGAAGGCTCCTCCGAGGTTCAGGAAGAAAATAAACAGAGCATGGGAGGGGCTCGCAGCACCTCTCCACACTCCGTTTTGGGACCTTCCTGGCCTCAGAGGAGCCTCTAGGGGGTCACTTTTGCTCCCAGGCTCAAGGAAGGTAAAAAAATGGAGAGGGGAGCCTGAGTCCCTCCCTCCATTTTTTGCCTTTCTGGGCCTCAGCAAGGGGAATCCTGGCACAGCTGATCGTATGAACAGCTGATTGTCGGGAAGGAAAAAAAAGTCAGAAATTCCTCATAAGGGGCCAGCATCAGGCGGACGGGTTGAGCGAGCATTGGGCGGGCAAGGCAAGTGAGCCAGCGACTGGGTCGGGGACACAGCCAGCCAGAATGTACTACCGGTTCAGTGACCCATGCCAAATCCTTGCTATCGGATCGCCCAATCCGGTGTGAACCGGATGAATACCTCCACTGCACTAGACCCGTGATGGCGAACCTGTGGTATGGTCAGGGCTCCGACAATCCACCCCCATTCGAATCATGAGTCTTTAGCCACATCTCTCCGAGTTAAAAAATATCATTTATTAGGAATGAACATGTCGGCATTACCTGGGTGCAGCCAACTCTGATACACACCGTTCATCTCACCCTTGACCCTGGTCTTCCCTCACCCCATGGATGTATATTCTCCAATGGGACATATCCATAGCCAAGAGTCATCAATCATGCTCTCCAGTAATAATCTTGCGCACCAGAATCTTCGGCCGCCTAGCAAATTATCTACGAAACTATTTAAGGTATGCATTACTCCCCCCGACTCCCTTTTGGCTGACAACTCTAAAAGACCAGAGAAATATTTTTGAGGTGACAGGCACCCGTGCCAGAGGTGGCAAGCAGAGACCTCTCAGTGGGCACGCCTGTTAGGTTTCTTTAAGAAACTTAACTATATTGGTTTACCATTGGCTGCAAGTCAGAATGACTCAGCACTACCTTGTAGCCATGATGCTGATTGGCTACAGGAAGCAGGAGTGCTATATAGTAAGAAGCCAGAGAGCACATGGCTAGTGTCTGTGTTTGCTGCTACAGGAATGCTGCTACTGGTTTTGCTACTATGCTACTCGGCAAGTATTTTCAACTCTGTAACTATATTTCTCCATTGATGCATGGATGTATTGAAGATGATGTATTGCTGTTATGTCTACTGAACAAGAATGGTTGGTAAGCTAATCTATTGATGGATGAACTGTGTATGATATTGGACTGAAACTTGGACTGTGCTTATAACACTGTATATAAAGACTTTGCACTTCAACTGATGTGCTTGTGTTTGGTTTTATACTCACTGCTGTAATCTGAACACTACTTCTGTCTGCTGTATTAATCCTTGATACCAAGGATACTCTGCTAAATACTTAACAACGCCCACCATTGCCAGCTGCTCTTCTGGCTTCTGGCACATGCATGCAGGCCAGCCTGTCTTCGCGGGCGCTGGAGCGCCAGAAAACGGCTGGAAAACTGGTAAAAAAACAGGCTATTTTGGGGGCGTTTTTTGGGCCAAAATGCCTCAAAACACACCCAAAAAGCAAGCAAGCGCATACCGGCCAGCTGATCTTCGGTTTTCTAGCATTCTGGCACACATATATGCACGGACACGCACATGCATTCACGCGTGTTCCGGTTTGGGCACTCAGTGCCGAAAAGGTTCGCCATCAACTGCACTAGACTGTGTTCAACTATGCACAAGGAACTGCTGATTTTTGGGGGGACATTATTTACAGTTTGTTGCTACTGTTTTCCAGCATCAGAAGTTTCAAGTGGGGGTATATTTGTGGCTCTTTTACAAAACATTTGTCCTTTCCCCCCCCCAGTCTTTATTTCAAGTTACAGTATTACAGTAACTTTTTTTTTCCCAGTCTGATGTTCTTTTTCTGCCCCTGTAGTCAATATCTTTCTTCCTAGAGGCATTTATTTATTTTGAATAGATTTGTGATCTCTTCCTTTGCTAAAGGCATGTTATTTATTTATTTAAGGAAATAAACAAATGCCTTTAGAAAGGAAGATATCTATATTTTTCTTGCTGAAAGAATTCACTTCAATCAATATATAAATTTATAATATAGGAAATAAGAGTAGCATGGAGGCCTAGTGGTGAAGATCAATCCTAGGTAGTGGCAGATAATTCTCTTCTAGGACGCAAAGAAAAAATAATCTGCTATGAACTCCATACAGGGGTCAGGAAGGGCATCCAGCCAGTAAATGCTCAGCTCCATCCAGTTGCGCCAACTCTAGCCTGAATTAAGGGATTACAGAGTTGTAAAAAGGGAGTTAATATTGCTAAAGGCATTCATTTATTTAATAGATGTATAATGTCTATCTTGTAAAAAATCATTGATTAAGTGACTCATTGTTATGGCTGCCCAACTCATACAGGGTGACTCTCCTTCCATGTTCCTTTGCTCGTCCCACACTCTCTTTTAACATTTTGGAAATTAATAGTAAATATATTAATTAATATATTGGTTTTTCATCTGTTTCTAAATACAAGGTTTATCTTTTCCTCTCAGATCCTTCCATCTTTCGGCTTCTACTTCCCGGACATCATCTGCTCTCATATCCTGATGTACTTCTATATATTTAAACAAAAATGGGTTGACAGAAAAATATTTTCTATTATAAAATTATTTTTTAAAAAATAAATGATTAATAACTATTGAGCAAGTTTAGTTTGTCAGCTCCACAAAGGAAGCTCAGACTAGAACCATCAACTTCACAGGAAAACTAGAACTACACATTAATAAGTGAGGCCAGTGTTTCTCAATCTTGGCAACTTTAAAAAGGTATGGACTTCAAATCCCAGAATTCCCCAGCCAGCATGGTTGCCAAGGTTGAGAAACACTGCTCTAATTAGTAGTAAAAACTGCTTACCTTGAGAAAGGTCATCCTCGTTGACCTCCTGTTTGATCGACCTGTTAAGCGGCCTTTCAGATGATGCTTGATCGGAGTCAGGAAAATTGACAGTCACCACATGAAACATCCCTGGGCCCTAAAAATAAGCAAATATTTGGCATTAATCAAGAAGGGGAGCGATTGGAGGATTAGGAAAACCAGGATACCTTCCTTCCTTCTCCCTCCCTCCCTCCCTCTTTCTTTCTTCTTTTCTTTCTTTCTTTCCTTCCTTTCTTTGGTTTTTTCTTTCTTTCTTTCTTTCTTTCTTTCTTTCTTTCTTTCTTTCTTTCTTTCTTTCTTTCTTTTTCTTTCTTTTTTTCTTATTTCTTTCTCTCTCTTTCTTTCTTTCTTTCTTTTGTTTTTCATCTTTCTTCTTTCTTTTACCTATTTCTTAACTGCCTATCTCCCTCAGAGAACTCTGGGCAGTATATAATAGAGCCAATACAATTAACATTAAAACCAGAATTAATTTAAGATTTAACACTTTTTCAAATTATAAAATAACATTAATTTTTTTAAAAAATTCCATGTTGCCTTCGGTCAGGTCCCTTCAGGATAGTGGTGGCTCTCAAAAAGACATCCAAAATTGCTCTTGTAATACCCATCATGCCTCATGCCACCCAAAAGAACGTCCCTTCATAAATTAGAAAGGTAGCTAACAGTTTCTATAAGGATTTGGAAGGCTGGTGGCCCATCTGAGGTCCTAAAAATGGACCTCGGGCTCTCTCACCTTCTGCTCCGGCCTCCTCCCTTCTTCCGGATGCCTCACCAGGAAGTCCTCCGCCAGGGCCACGGCCTGGGCACACGTGTGAGGGTGGCACTCCCGGACCCAACACTCCATTGCTTGAGGCAGGACAGCCAGGAACTGATCCAAGATCACCAGCTCCAGGATCTGCTCCTTGGAGTGCTTCTCCGGCTTCAGCCACAGGCAGCAAAGATCCTGGAGACGACTGCAAAGCTCTCGGGGACCCTCCGCTTCTTGATAAAGGAATTGCCTGAAGCGCTGGCAGGGGGGTTCCGGGTTTGGGGCCTCCTGGCTCTGCACCTCCTCCTTCACTTTCCCTCTTTCTTGGTCAGCCAGGTGCATCCCTCCCACGAAACCTGGCGGCACAGGTTGGAAAAACATCCCTTCCGAGGACCGCTGGCTGCCGGCGGCCGCCAATGCTAGGTGGGCCAAGGGTGCCTTGGTGTCCCTCCACGGGGCAGTCGCCGGCAGAGCTCTGGCCCCCCATCCTGAGCAAGGGGACTGCATGCCCCCCAGGAACTCCTGCCACTGGGCTTCCCAGTGCAGAGACGGCAAACAATCCTCTTCCGGCTCCTGCTTAATGTACGGGAGTCCTCTCCTCCACCTCAGATCCTGCCGGTCGGAGCCCATCGGGGCCATACTGGGGCTTTCCCTCGGCCCATCCAGGTCGAAGGCTGGCTTCAGGTCTGCGGGAGTTTCTGGGGCCTCCATTTTCATCATTGGGTTCGACGGCGGATCAGGCTCGGTTCTATCCAGGGTGGCGGATGGAGAAGAAAATCCCAAATGGTGGCTTGAGGATTGTTGTCACATGATGAAATGCGAGGGATAAAAATAAAAAGGTTTCCGTTGTTGTTTTTTAATCCTCAAGATATTTTTTTGTTCTTTGCTCCAGATCTGGGGTGCTAAATTTTCTCCCGGAAAGCATAAAGCACTAAAAGAAACACACAAAAATATAAAAGTCAGCTCTTGTGGAAGTGTGGACTGCAATGTTTACTCAGGGATAAATGTTGGCATATAGGGTGGTGCAGTGGCCTAGTGGGGAGCTCTTGCCTCACAATCAGGAGGCTGTGAGTTTGATGATCCTAGAGACAGGCAGATAGTTTAGTTTCCTTTAGAATTAAAATTCTTTTATTGGCCACATGGTCAAAATCTGGACATTGGGCAACTGGTATAGAATAAATAGAATTCTTTTATTGGCCAAGTGTGATTGGACAGACAAGGAATTTGTCTTAGTGCAAATGCTCTCAGTATACATATAAGAAAAGATACATTCATCAAGAGTCAAGAATCATAAGGTACAACACTTAATAATAGTCATAGGGTACAGTAAGCAATCAAATCATACTAGAAACAGTCAATATAAATCATAAGTGACAAAGTTAACAGTCATACAATCTCAAGTGAGAGGGGATGGCCGATAAAGAGTGATGAGAAGATTAACAGTAATAGTAGTGCAGATTTATAAATAGTTGGACAGTGTTGAGGGAATTATTTGTTTAGCAGGGTGAGGGTGTTCAGGAAAAAACTGTTTATTTTATTTACTTTAGTTTACTTTATTGTCATTGCACCTTGTACAACTAAATTAAATACCATCTTCAGTGTACATTGTGACTGTGAAAATAAACACAAACAAACATCCTTCACATTCTATACATTGAATTGAAAACCCCTGATATTGCATTAATATTGCACTATACAGTAGAATTACAGTAGAGTTACTGCCCTGGGATAGAAGCCTATTTGTCCTTGTTTTTGTTATCCTGTACCGTCTGCCAGATGGTAATAGTTCAAAAAAAGGGTGCTGAGGATGAGATGGATCTTTGAGAATGTTTTGAGCTTTCTTAAGGCAGCGGGAGCTATAAAGCTCTTCCAAAGAGGGGAGAGGACAATCCATGATCCTCTGGCCAATGACATTAACCCTCTGGAATGCTGTCCTATCTGCCTATAGTTCTCTCTCTGGGCACGCTGAGAATATATCTGCTGAACAAAATTCGTATTGATGACAGGAAGGGCATCTGGCTTTTAAAACACTCTGCTAGCTCTATTCAGTTGCCCAGACTCCATCCCACAAGGGATTATGAGGTTGTTAAATGATGATTATGATAAATGTTGGCATATAATAAACAACCCTGGCTTTAAGTACAGATAGTCCTTGACTTACAACTCAGCAATGGAGCCCAGGATTTCCATTGCTAAGAAAGAGAGCAGTTAAGAGAGATTTGCCCCATTTTACCACCTGCGAATCACTGCAACTGTTTAAGCGAATCATTTGATCATTAAATGAATCTGGCTTCCCTCATTGGCTTTGCTTGTTGGAAGATGGCTGGGTGTCAGGATTCCGGCAATTACCCCCATTTAAATCGAGCCAAACTTCCAAAACTTCAAAAGGATTTATTGCAGGGTGGATTTGATTTAAATAAAACTGATTTAATTCACGATTTAAATCATGATTTAAATCACTAGTCAGTAAGGCTTGATTTAAATCATAGTTTTCTACATAAAGACTAATTCTTGCTGGTATAACTTTAATATGCAAGTAGATGAAGATTTTTAGAATAACAACTTTTCATATTAGTTTTTTTATCCCCAGTTTAATAGGTTAATCATTCATATTTGGACAACTTTTCTGTTGTACTTAGGAAGGAGAAAAATAATCATTACCTTAATAATAACAATTTAAATAGATTTATTCAACTGATTTATTCAAACCTCTGGAAGAGCATGACATTATGAATGGATTAATGGAATTTATTTACCAAAAAAATTAAACATATACAGCCTTATTCTACATAATTAAAAAACTAATCTTTATTTCATGATGGAATAACCTTTGGATGGTAATATATTTTCCTCAAAAAGCATTTTATTTAAAAAAAACTGATTTAAATAAAAAAAAATCTGATTTTTTAAAAAACTTTTTAAAAAATCATTGATTTTTATCCACCCTGATTTATTGGGAGTTAACATGTCCGTCACTGCCTGGGTGTAGCCAACTCTGAGACACATCATTCATTGTCACACTTGACCCTGGTTTTCCCCCACCCCCTGGGTGTATCATAATTCATATTCTCCAACGGGACACATCCATAGCCCAGAGTCATCGATCACGGTCTCCAGTTAGAATTTTGCGCTGCAGAAACTTCAGTCCCCTAGTTACTATCTTTGAAAAATATAGTATTTATGGAATGCACTTTCGATTTCAAGCTGCCGCACTGCTCCTTTCTCCCTTTCTGTTGGCAATTCTGAAGAGATCACTTTATGAGTTGACACTGGGAAGGTTACAAATGTCATCACATTGACCCCGGGAAAGCGCAACTATCCTAAATACCAAATATTTGGTTCTGCATCCAACAGGACAGACACAGACTTCAGAGGATAATTAGGACTGCAAATTACTACCAACCTGCCTTCAATCGAGCACCTGTATACTGCATGAGTCAAAAAGAGGGCTGTGAAAATATTTACAGACCCCTCACATCCCGGACATAAATTGTTTCAACTCCTTCCCTCAAAACGATGCTATAGAGCACTGCACACCAGAACAACTAGACACAAGGACAGTTTTTTTCCAAATACCATCACCCTGCTAAACAAATAATTCCCTCAACACTGTCCAACTATTTACAGTTCTGCACTACTATTACTGTTAATCTTCTCATCACTCTCACTTGAGATTGTATGACTGTTAACTTTGTCGCTTATGATTTATATTGACTGTTTCCTAGTATGATTTGATTGCTTACTGTACCCTATGACTATTATTAAGTGTTGTACCTTATGATTTTTGACTCTTGATGAATGTATCTTTTCTTATATGTATACTGAGAGCATTTGCACCAAGACAAATTCCTTGTGTGTCCAATCACACTTGGCCAATAAAGAATTCTATTCTATTGTATACCAGTTGCCAAATGTCCAAATTTTGACCATGTGGCCATGGGAGACGCTGAAATGGTCCTTAAGTGTGAAAAACAGTCATGAGTCACTTATAAGTCAGTCCATTGTTAACTTTTAACAGTCACTAAATGAAGTGGTATAAGCTGAGGGATACTGTATTTTTTAAAAATCCTTTTAATTAGCAGATATTAAGGATATTAATATTGGGGATATACCATATAGGTAGCCTCCAAGGATATTAATATTAGGGATATATTGCATAGGTAGCCACTAAGGATATTAATATTAGGGATATACCATATAGGTAGCCTCCAAGGATATTAATATTAAGGATATACCATATAGGTAGCCTCTAAGGATATTAATATTAGGGATATACCGCATAGGTACCCTCTGAGGATATTATTAATATTAGGGATATACCGCATAGGTAGCCTTTAAGGATTTAATATTAGGGATATACCGCATAGGTAGCCTCCCAAATGCTACCTTTCCATTCTAGCCTCTCACAAGCCAAATCAACAGGAAGCTGGATCTGCTTTACAACCGTGTGATTCACTTAGGGACCTCAACAATTTGCTGAACAACGGTGACAAATAGGTCATAAAATCAGGCTCACTTAATAACCATCTTGCTTAGCAATTCCGGTCTCAATTGTGATAATATCAGTTGAAGATTTCCTATAATATTCAGATACCAGTATTTAATTCTCTCTCTATAGGCCGATCAACATGCACGATGTGCCCATATTACGTCCTTTTAATCTTTCTGATTGTATTTGAAGAAATTAACCATTCTGTGAGTTGCCATCAATCCTGCTCTAATAAAAGAAATAACTTGTTCCGTATTTAACAACTGCAGGCTTACATGCTGGCAGCCATTTGGATTTTTTTTTCATAGTCACTAAGAAAATAGCTTTATTCAGTCTCCAGGTTCAGAGAAGAGCAACTAAGATGAACAAAGGCCTGGAGACTAAAACATATGAAGAACAGCTGCAGGATTTGGGTTTGGATTTGGGTCTAGAGAAAAGGACTGAAGGGGGGGGGGACACGATAGCAGTATTCCAGTACTTGAGGGGTGCCACAAAGAAGGGGGGGGAGCGTCAACTTATTTTCCAAAGCACCAGAAGGCAGGACAAGAAACAAGGGATGTAAACTCATCAAGGAGAGAAGCAACCTGGAATTAAGGAGAAATTTCCTCCACAGTGAGGACAATAAACCTTTGCCATCTGAAGTTGTGGGTGCTTCATCACTGGATGTTTTTAAGAAGAATCTAGAGACGGTCACTTATTTGAAATATTGTAGGTTTCTAGTCCAGGGGGCTGGACTATAAGACCTCCAATGTCCCTTTCCAGCGCATTCATTCTATTACTTAAAAAGCCTCGCGTTTTTCTCTCTCCCTCTGTGCCGTCCATCCTTTCACACGACCATCAAGGACAACCCGAGTCCGCCCATCGTGGTCAGTTGGCTTCATTTCAACCCGGCTAACCTGGAGTGTATCCCAGCCGAGAAGGGGCTTAGTAGGGCTATAAGCACCAAAGGGCAAAGGCAAAACAAAAACACCCTGTTGGCGTTGGGTCGGATTCTGGGCCGGACCGGAGATCCAGCCTTGCGCTGCGCATCATGGGCTTGGCCAGCCACCCCTCCCCCCTCCCTCTTTTTCTTTTCTTTTCTTTTCTTTTTATGGCGGAAGGGAAACAATGGTCGAGGATGAATTGAGGCCGGGTCAGGCTGGCCGCAACTCCGGGGACTTGATCGGACCCGGAAAGCGGCGGCTGTCAGGTGCCCCCCTTCCTCCCGCTCGCTTCGCCCAGCAAAAAAAAAAAAGATCGGGCGCGCGCCTTCGATCGCATGATCATATCGATCCCACCGATCCGATCGGTCGGTCGGTCCGTTTCCGGGAACCCCCGTGCATCCACCCCACCCCACCCCCGCCAAAAGAGACCCGATCGCGCGGCGGCCTATATTACCTTGGCCGGTTCCCGGGGCAGCTGCCTTGCCGGCGAAAGGCTTCCTGGCGACGCCCCAAATCCAGGCGCCTGGCGGAAAAGCAGGAAGGGGCCTCGGCGTTTGCAGCCTCCCTTTCCGAAAAGCGTTCAGGCCGCCTCCCAAGCCGCCAGCCGCGGCGACACTCTATCGCTTTAACTCTTGGGGCGCAGAACGGAGCCCGCCGCGGCTTTAGCGGCTTCGGAAAAGCCAAGCTGGCTTCGGGGAAAGGAAGGGAAAAGAAATCGACCAAGGGGAACAGCTTTGCCTTCCGAAGTTGTTAGGGGAGCTTCATCACTGGAAGCTTTTTTGAAGGAGAGACTGGACAGCCGTCTGTCAGAAACAATGTAGGGCCTCCTTGTTTGTGGGGTGGGGGTCAGACTAGATGACCTCGAAGGTCCCTTCCAGCTCTATTCTGATTGATGGATAGTCTCCAAAGCACCTGAAGACAGGACAAAGAAGCAACGGGTGGAAACTAATCAAGGAGAAAAGCAACCTAGAACTAAGGAGAAATTCCCTGACAGTGAGAACAATTAATCAGGAGAACATCTTCCTTACGGAAGCTTCATCATTCTGGGGAATTCTGGGAGTTGAAGTCCACTTGTCTTACAGTTGCCAAGTTTGAAAAAATACTGTTTTTATGATTTGTGAATGAATGTGGTGAAGGTGTGTGACAATGGGTATGCATCAGAGGTGGGTATTCAGCAGGTTCTGACCAGTTCTGAAGAACCGGTAGCGGAAATTTTGAGTAGTTCGGAGACCCGGCAAATATCACCTCTGACTGGAGATTTTACAGTACCCTTCCCCTGCCACGCCCACCAAGCCACGCCCACAGAACTGGTAGTAAAAAAAATTGAATCCCACCACTGGTGTGCATCACATCAGCCCTTTAGGGGCAGGAAAAGCATATTAGAGTTAAAAGGCAGCCCAAAGCTTTCTGTCTCTAGAAAGAGTGCAAAGAAGAGCAACCAAGATGATTAGGAGCCTGGAAGGCTAAAACATATGAAGAATGGTTACAAGAACTGAGCATGGCTAGTTTAGTGAAGAGAAGGACTAGGGGAGACATGATATCCAATATCTAAGGGGCTGCCACAAAGAAGTCGGGGTCAATCTATTTTCCAAAGCACCTGAAGGCAGGACAAGAAACAATGGATGGAAACTGATCAAGGAGAGATTCAACCTAGAACTACGGAGAAACTTCCTAGCAGTGAGAACAATCAACCTGTCATGCCCCAGTTGGAATCTGATTCCAAGGGAGAGATGGAACAGCTGACAGGGAGTGTGGAAGTGGAAGAAACTGGGGAAGGGCACAGTCTGGCTGGGCTGGGCATTCAGAGGAAGACCCAGGCTCGCCCCCTCTTCATCCTAAGACACGCAGGGAGAAATGGATAAGGAAGCAATGTGGTTTATGGGGGAGGAAAAGGACCTGATCCCCTTCATGGGCTGCAGCTGGGAAGACTGTTTAAAAGGGCAAACTGCGCATGGCAAAGTTGCTGGAAGCAAAGCTTGCATTATCTTTGTTGAGGCTTATTTGGGTTTTGGCGTCCTCCCAACTGTGTGTGCTCCTCGTTATCATTTGGAAGTCTGCAAGTTATTATCCTGGCCTGTCGTGTTAATTACTTCAGTGTGGTTTGTGTTGGGGTTTTTTATTTCTACTTTATCTGTATTGTGGGTTCGGACTGCATTTCTTCCCTTCGTAGAGTTTGTTTTTGGAAGAGTTTGGTTTCCTGCTGAGGATAATTGGACATTGTGGGTGAAGTTGGAGGCATTAAAGGGAATTTATCTACTTTGGTGACTTTGTTATTTTTGTACCACGCTCCGGGTCATCACACAATCACTGGATCAGGTGGCCTTCAGAAGTTGTGGGAGCTTCATCACTGGAGGCTTCCAAGAAGGGCCTGGACAGCCACTTGTCAGAAACGGTATACCGTCTCCTGCTTGAGAAAGGGGTTGGACTAGATGACCTCCAAGGTCCATTCCAGCTCTGTTATTCTGTATTCAAATCTTAAATGGAATACCAGTCTTGGAGAATTCTTCCCCGATAGGCAGGCAGATACTGACTTAATCGACGTTCAGCCCCTAGAGATTCTCTGGCATATTATTTTTTGCATTCCTTAGCATTCTGGAGCCTTTTGAATCTTAAATGCCATCTTGTCAGTCCTTCTAGATCTTCCTGTGTATTGTGTGGTTTTAAAATTTGTATTGTAAAATACTTCTGGTATTTTTAGGGCTGCCTGCTTGTTGGGGTAGCTCTCATGCATTGTAGCCTTCTGAATAGAGGGTGGCCTATACCAGCGGTTGCCAACTGATGGGCCAGGGACCACTGGTGGGCCATGAGAAAATTTTGGTGGTCCGCAGAAAAATGTTCCCCCCAAAGCAATTAATCCAGGCTGTGCAGAAACACAAGGCTGCGCCACCCATATGGCCTGCGGGAACTCTCCCCGGCCACTCACTCCTTACCCAGCAAGCTTGCCTGCTCAATTGCTATTTTTCCTTTTCCCAACCATCAGCTGTTCTGCTGTGCCAGGAGATTTAGATTAGCTAGAAAGCAGGAAATTGTTGGATTTCTTGTTTTCTAGCTAATCGTTAGATGAGCCGAACCTTCTGTAAGGACTGAAGCAGTGCAGACTGAGCTAGCCGATGGCAGAAACACAGATCTCTAAGTGAATCTGTGATTCTGTGAGCAACTCAATCTGCCTGCCTGCTTTGCCTGATTTTGGGTAAAAGTTGCTCTTTTTTTAATAAAAAAATTCAATATTTATATAAATATTTATAATATGTACATACAAGCCATGCCCAGCCAGTCACATGACCACCAAGCCACACCCACAAATTAGGCCACACCCACAGAACCGGTTAGTGGTCCCCGGGTTTAATATTGAGTTTGGTGGTCCCTGAGGTCCAAAAGGTTGGCGACCCCTGGCCTATACAATACATCTGAAGTAAAAGGATAAATTTTTTGGTGCCACATATGCGAAGCTGTAACAAGCAGAATCGGAAGGGAGCCTAATGAGGTGCAGGAAATTAGGACTATAACTTCATAATAATAGACATCAAAAAGACACATCGCTCAAATGGCACGATGTCATTTGTGCAGAGGTATCATATACATAAGACATCACTCACCCAAAGAGGGTGTTCCTAATACCCATAGAAACATATAAAACTGGAAGAAAAAAACCTAGTGGTCTAACAACTCTGCACTTTTGAGTGTTTTTATTTTATTTGTCACTTATTTTTAACGCAGTCGGTGCTGTATGTAATATTTAATCAAAATCAAATCGTAACCTCTTTGGCCTTGGAGCAAAAGCAGTAATTATGGAGTTTTTAATGCTCTCTGAACTTAGTTATTTGCTTGCAGACGTTTTATTAGCTGACTAGGTCACACCATCAGTTTGAAGGAGGGTAAGGTTCACTGGCTATTTGTATGTAGGAGGTTGCCCTGCCACCTCGTATGGGTGGGAGTGTACTTTCCTTCCTCCTCTCCATGGAGAAAACCCCCACCCCCCCACCCAAATTAACAGGGTAACTTCCTATATATAAACAGCCAGTGAACCCCACCCTCCATGACGCTGATGATGTTACCTAGTTGGGTAAGGAAACATCTGCAGGAAAACCACCAAACTCAGAGCGCACCACAGTTCAATCTTGAGCTACAGCGATTCTCTTGTATTAAAAGCGGTAATTGGCAGAATATGTAGTTTTCAGTTACAGTATATATGTACTTCAGTTTAAGAACAAGTCCCGTTCCCAAGGTCTGTTCTTAAGTCAAATTCATATCAGCTGGAACAGTTATTATTACATGATACTGTATAAGTAGTATTGTAGTATAGTACGAATCGTGGTGGCACAGTAGTTAAAATGCAGCATTGCAGTCTAACTTTGCTGACTGCCAGTTTAATCCTGACCGGCTCAAGATTGACTCAGCCTTCTCTCCTTCTGAGGTCAGTAAAATGAGGACCCAGGTTGTTGGGGGAAATAGATTGATTCTGTAAACCGCTTAGAGAGGGCTATAAAGCATTATGAAGTGGTATTTCTGTTGCTATTGAACCATCGTGCATTTAATTTGAATCATGGTGTATTTAACTCAAATTTTGATGCCATAGGCTCTCTTTTTTAATGAGGGGTCATCCTTAAGCCAGGGCGATATTGATTCAGAGATTTGCTGTTAGATATAATTGAGCGAAAGAGGCTAGACAGTGCATTCAAAGCCTCTCAGGATCTTCACCCACCTTCTTCCAGATGCAATTATTACGCATAAGGACTAGAAACATGACACACTTCTCGCTTTTCACAGCAAAGACTTGCTTAAAACAGAAATCGTTTATTGAAGAAAAGAACAGCCTCGTAACATCGTAGCAACAGGCTGTGGACAATGTCACTCACCAAGACGGAATTTTTGCACTATTACATTGTTCAGAAATTAAATTCTACTCTAGTACTTCTCACATCTGGATAGACATGTGTGTGAATGGAAACAGCTTTCATTGATGTACAGATAGGCCTATGACGGTATATATACCCATCCAGCATTCATTGATGTACAGATAGGCCTATGATGGTAATATATACCCATCCAGGGACCAAATGTATCACAAGCACCGATTTTCCTCAACAACGGACTCAAAGAAACACAAATATCAAATCTGAGTTTCCCTATGGAATCAAACAGATTAAACACAGCATGTTTGTTGACTAAGGCAGCTCGAATACTAGATCAACTATGGTGAGGAGGGAGTTGAAACCGTCTCTGGCTACAGAACGCTGACCCTGTTAAGGGATCAAAATGATTTTACTAGTGTGTCTCAACCTTGGCAACTTTAAAACGTTGTGGACTTCAACTCCCAGAATTCCCCAGCACGAGGAAATTCAAACCTGACCGGAGAATTCTGGGAGTTGAAGTCCAGACAGCTTAAAAGTCACCCAGGTTGAGAGAAATAACATTCCTTTGTTTAAAAATCAGTTTCCCTTCCTGATCTAGAGTCGACCGCTCTGGAGACATTTTTCTGGGAAGCTATTCCCATGACTGAAAGTTGCTTCCATCTCACATCAAGCCTGGATTAATATAAACTCATGGCAGTGAGATGGAAGAATTGTGAGAAGCCAGAAGTTCCTCTAATTTATAATGTTATTTGGAGCTGTCAGGCTTTTTTTGCATTTTTTTTTTCAATATTGCTAAGTTTGACCATTCGGAAGTAGCGGTGCCATCTGACTAAGATGTCAGAATAGAAATTTTAAAATCCAGTCGTGTGAACCAAAACAGCTGCCAGTAAACCGAATGGAAGTAGCAGCCATTACTGTCTAAAACAGGGTTTCTCAACTGTGGAAGGGACTTCGACTCCCAGAATTCTCCAGCCAGTATAACTGGTTGGGGAATACTGGGAGTTGAAGTCCACACATTGTGATGACCTGAGCTGTGGCACAAAGGCAACACAGTCAGATAATCAATAAGAGTCCCTTTAACAGCTCCAACTTTGCCCCCAGTGTCCAGGTTACCTTCTGGCTGGAGAAAATCCTCTCCCAGGAACAGCCTTTGGCTGTAGAGAATCAAGTCCAAAACATGGTCAACAAAAACTGTAACTTTTAAGTCCAATCAAGCCAAACTGAGGTAATTAGTTTGGCAGGGCAGGAGCAAGAATTCCAGACGTGAAGGCACGGCAAAAACTCACATGGTTGGGAAGATGCCAGGAACAGAGATAAGCAAAGACAACACAAGATAAAGTCACGTTTGCTCCCAGCAGCTGCTGCACACAGCCTGTATTTCTTATAAACTCTCATTCCCAGGTGTGGCTAATGAAGGGAATCAGGGCCCTTTCCTCCCCCATACGCCATGCAACCGATGTTGCTCCCTTCTCCGTTCCTCCCTGCGTTTCCTAGGATGAAGAGGGGATGAGCTTGGGTCTTCCTCTGAACTCCCTCTCCCTTGTTCTATCTCTTCCCTGCTCTGCCCAGCCTGACTTTGCCCTTCCCCAGCTTCCTCGACAGCCAACGGAGCCACACTCCCACTCCCTGTCAACTGTCCTGCTTCCTCCTTGGATTCAGACTTCGAGAGGGGCATGACACACGTCTTCAAACTCCCAAGGTTGAGACACATTGGTCTAAAATAGAGTTCCCCAATCTTTCTGGTTTGGCGGCCCAGAACAAGGGGTGGGTGGGGCGGGGGAAGGGGATGGTTTTGTGGGAGGGGCATGTGTGTGCACGAGCACCAGTTGCTCCTGTGAATGGGGCCATGAGCACCCCTGATATTCGCATGAATGCGGCAGTGTGTGTACGAGCAGTCCGATTGCAAATAGGCCAAGGGGTTGGGGACCCTTGATCTAAAAGACAACCCTTCAGTGAGATTTAAACTTGAAGAGGCTAAAATTATTTACTGCATTGATGATCAAAGGCTCGCTAAAATCTGTGCCGCTAACTGATACAAATAAATTGTACATTTTTCTGCCCAATATGATGATTTCTCACTGACATAGGAGTAGTGGCGGAAGTGGTTAGAGTGCAGTACTGCAGGCTACTTCTGCTGACTGCTAGCTGCCAGCAGTTTGGCAGTTCGAATCCCACCAGGCTCAAGGTTGACTCAGCCTTCCATTCTTCTGAGGTCGGTAAAATCCGGACCCAAATTGTTGAGGAACAATAGGCTGACACTCTAAATTACTCAGAAAGAGCTGTAAATAGAGGTGGTATTCAGCAGGTTCTGACCAGTTCTGGAGAACCGGTAGCGGAAATTTTGAGTAGTTCGAAGAACCTGCCCCCATCTATTCTCTGCCTCCCGAGTCCCAGCTGATCGGCTGGGTCTTCTTTGGTTGCCCTGCACAGGAGAATGGAGCTGGAAAGCAGGTTAGTGGGGTGGGGAGGGAATGGAGATTTTGCAGTATCCTTCCCCTGCTACACCCACCAAGCCATGTCACAGCCACCAAGCCACACCCACAGAACCGGTAGTAAAAAAAATTGAATCCCACCACTGGCTGTAAAGCACTATGAAGCGGTATATAAGCCCGAGTGCTGTGTGGAAGATGCTACAGTGGTCATCAGAGTGAAAAATAGTCCTAAGTCACTTTTCTTCAGTGCCGTCGTAACTTCCAGAGGTCACAAAACTGTTGTAAGTTGTACACCTCAAATCTTTTTCTTGACAGCAAAAACAGTTCACAACATTTCAAATCCCGCGTGGCTTTTTTTGGATGATGAAAGAGTTTATTTTTCTCTGGGAAAGTTTTCCGAGCCTCGGGGCATTCGTACGGTTTGGGTTTTGCGTGGGTTCGCTGAGGTCCAGTCACCTTTCTGGGAAAAGCTCCGCACTCCACGCAGGCAAAAGCTTTCTCTCCCGAGTGGATTCTCTGGCGCCGAATTAACTGGGCACGCTGGCAGAAGCATTTCCCGCCCTCGGCACATATGTACGGCTTTTCATCCAGTGTGCATACTCAGGTGAATGTCGAGGTAGGATTTCCAGCTGAAGTTCTGTCCGCGCTAAAGGTATTTGTAAGCCTTCTCCCCCGTGTGCATCCTCTGGTGTCGGATGAGCTGCCCTCTCTGGCAGAAAAGCTTCCTGCACTGCGGGCAGAGGTACGGCTTCTCTCCCGTGTGGGTCCGTTGATGCCGGATCAACTGCCCGCTCTGACAGAAACTTTTCCTGCATTCGGGACACTCGTACGGTTTCTCTCCCGTGTGGATTCTCTGGTGCGTGACAAGCGAGGATTTGTTGCTGAAACTCTTGGCGCAGTGGAGGCACCCGTACGGTTTCTCGCCCGTGTGAGTTCGCTGGTGGGTGACGAGATGCCAGCGACTGCTGAAGGTTTTCCCGCACTGGTGGCATCCGTAAGGCCGCTCCCCCAGGTGGATCCTTTGATGCGCCAGGAGGCTCTCCCGTCGGCAGAAACTTTTGCCACACTCCAGACATTCGTAGGGCTGCTCGGCCGTGTGGATCATCTGGTGGACGATCAGGCCCGACTGGTGCTCAAACGTCTGCCCGCATTTGCGACACATGTGGTGCTCGGCTCCGGCACGAATTACGCCGACGTTATTCGCTGCGACGTCTTTGCCTTTCTGAAGGTTTAGGGTCTGTGTCTTCACGGTGATCGTCCTGGGTTGTCTGTCAGACTCACAGCCCTGATCGGAAAGTTCTGACTTCGTGGAAAGAGACCCTGAGAAATCTTTCGGAAAAATCCCCTCAGATCCGGCTGGCTGGAGGACGCCATTCCGATGAATCCTGCCCATGTCTTTCTTACTGCCTGAGCCATCGCCTGATGGGAAAAGAAACAAGCAGGGGGTCAACTCCTAAAATATTTCTATGGTCTTTTTAGAGTTGCCAACAGAAAAGGAGGGAGGAGCAGTGCAAGCAGCTTTCAAAACTGAAACTGCATTCCATAAATGTTTTCAAAGATAAGTTTCTGCCATGCAAAATTCTAACTGGAGAGCATGATTGATGACTCTTGTCTATGGATGTGTCCCATTGGAGAATATGAATTACAATACACCCAGGGGGTGGAAAACCAGAGTCAAGGGTGACAATGAATGATGTGTCTCAGAGCCGGCTACACCTAAGCAGTGCTGGCATGTTTACTCCCAATAAATCCTTTTGAAGTTCTGGAAGTTTGGCTTGAGACTTGTGATTTAAATGGGGTTAAGAGCTGGAATCCTGACACAGGGACATGGTTCAATCCATGTGGCAGACAAGAAGGACAAATATTTACAACAGTCTTCGACTTGTGGCCATTCATTTAATGACAGTTCCAAGTTACGACAGCAGTGAAAAAGATTATTTATAGCAGACTTATATACCGCTTCACAGTGCTTTTACAGCCCTCTCTAAGCGGTTTACAGAGTCAGCCTATTAGCCCCCAAACAATCTGGATCCTCATTTTACTGATTTCAGAAGGATGGAAAGCTGTGTCAACCTTGAGCTGGTCAGGATCGAACTGCTGGCAGTGAGTAGAGTTTGCCTGCTATATGACCATATTATGACCTCCACGATCATGTGATGATTAAAATTCAGGTGCTTGGCAACTGGCTCATATTTATGAGTTGCAGTGATTCCCCTTTTGCGACTTTCTGACAACAAAGTCAATGGGGAAGCCAGATTCACTTAACAACTGTGTTCCTAACTTACCAATGGCAGTGATTCACTTAACAACAGTGGCCAAGAAAGGTCATAAAATGGGGACACTGCTGACTTAACAGCTGTCCTGTTTTAACAATGGTAATTTTGGGCTCAATTGTTAGTTGCAGTTCGAGGACTACCTGTTCCAACAGGTACTCACATTCATAGTCCACAAGGACCGAGCAAACAACCTCTGGAAATCCTCGGGATAGTATCTTGGATGTTTCCACCATGTTAGGAACCTCATGTGATGGAGGACTTTCTTCTTCTTCTCCGTTCTCTTTTGCGGTCAAGATATCTAGTGAGAAATAGAGAGGAAGCAAGAGAAAGAGAAATGAAAAGGACGTTCTCAGCAGATTGATGGGAAAACAAAGCAGGGGTACGAACAGGTTACAGCGTCAGAAAAGCAAGCTCCGCCCCTTTGTTATGTGGGTTACAGCACAATATATTAAAAAAAGATGTAGAGACTCTGGAAAAAGTGCAGAGAAGAGCAACATAGGTGATTAGGGGACTAATTAGTTATTTGATATATAATTATATAATATATAATTATATTTATATATCAATATATATATATATATATATATATATATATATATATATATATATATATATATATATATATATATATATATATATATACTTGTGTTACAACACCCTGGTAAGCCCCAATTAAGGGAGAAAGCATACTGCTGTCCTTTTCTGTGTTTCGGCTCATCACCAGAGACCATGGCGACAGAAAGCTATTTGTTTCGTTATCTTTTCTTTACATGTGTGTAAGGTTTTTTCTTAAAAAAAACCCGAAATAGATCTATACTAGTCTCCCTTATTTATTATTTAAAATTATCAGCTTAAAAACCTTACACACACACATATATATATATATATATATATATATAATCTATAACCTATATCTATATCTATCTATCTATCTATCTATCTATCTATCTATCTATCTATCTATCTATCTATCTATCTATCTATCTATCTATCTATCTAACTAACTAAATAACTATAATTACAGGACTAGGGGCTAAAACATGAAGAACCGTTACAAGAACTGAGCATAGGTAGTTTAGTGAATCTATAACCTATATCTATATCTATCTATCTATCTATCTATCTATCTATCTATCTATCTATCTATCTATCTATCTATCTATCTATCTATCTATCTATCTATCTATCTATCTATCTATCTAACTAACTAACTAACTAACTAACTAACTAACTAACTAACTAACTAACTAATTATCATTACAGGACTGGAGGCTAAAACATATGAAGAACGGTTACAGGAATTGGGCATGGCTAGTCTAATGAAGAGAAGGACCAGTGGGGACTTGATAGCACTGGTCCAATATTTGAGGGGCTGCCACAGAGAGGAAGGAGTCAAGCTATTTTTTAAAGCGCCTGTAAGCCAGACAAGGAATAATGAATGGAAACTGAATAAGGAGAGATTTAACCTGGAAATAAGGAGAAATTTTCTGACAGTGAGAACAATCAACCCATGGAACAGAAGTTGCCCTCGGAAGTTGTGGGAGCGCCATCACTTGAGACTTTCAAGAAGAGATTGGACTGCTATTTTTCAGAAATGGTGTAGGGTTTCCCACTTGGGCAGGGGGTTGGACTAGATGATCTACAAGGTCCCTTCCAACTCTGTTATTCTACGTTCTGTGTTCTGCCTTTATGCCATCATACTGAATACCTGAAGAACGGTGGTGGCACAGTGGTTAAGATGCAGTATTGCAGGCTAATTCTGCGGAACTGCTGACTGCCAGCAGTATGGCAGTTCGATCCCGACGGGCTCAAGGTGGAGTCGGTTTTCCATTAGGTTAGATTAAATTAGAATTCTTTGTTGGCCAAGTGTGATTGGATACACAAGGAATTTGTCTTGATGCAAATGCTCTCAGTGTACATAAAAGAAACGATACATTCGTCAAGAATCATAAGGGACAACACTTAATAATAATCATAGGGTACAATAAGCAATCAAATCACACTAGGAAACAATATAAATCGTAAGGATACAAGGGACAAAGTTACAGTCATACAGTCACAAGTGGGAGGGGATGGGTGATAAGGAGTGATGAGAAGGTTAATAGTAATAGTAGTGCAGACTTTGTAAATAGTTGGACAGCGTTGAGGGAATTATTTGTTTAGCAGAGTGATGGCATTTGGAGAAAAACTGTTCTTGTGTCTAGTTGTTCGGGTGTGCAGTGCTCTATAGTGTCGTTTTGAGGGAAGGAGTTGAAACAGTTTATGTCTGGGATGTGAGGGGTCTGTAAATATTTTCACAGCCCTCTTTTTGACTCATGCAGTGTACAGGTCCTCGATGGAAGGCAGGTTGGTAGTAATTGTTTTTTCTGCAATCCTAATTACTCTCTGAAGTCTGTGTCTGTCTTGTTGGGTTGCAGAGCCAAACCAATCCTCCATCCTTCCGAAGTCGGTAAAATGAGGACCCAGTTGGGGGAAATATGCTGACTGTCATGCCCCTGGTGGAGACTGACTCCGAGGGAGAGAAGGAACAGCTGATAGGGAATGGCAGTGTGGCTCTGGAGTTTGTGGAGGAGGCTGGGGAAGGACAGAGGCGAGATGGGCAGTCAGAGAAGGACCCAGGCCCATCCCCTTTCCATCCTAAGGCACGCAGGGAGGAGGGGATAAGGGAGAGATGTGGTCTACTCAGGAGAAGAGGGCCTTGATCCTCTTCATGGGCTGCAGGTGTGACAACTGAATAAGAGTTTGGACCTGCATACTGGCAAACGCTGGAAACAAAGCATGTAAATATGTCTAGTTTATAGTTCCTCTCTGAGTTTGGCGTCCTTCCCTGTGTGTGTTATCTGTGGACATCCTCCAGTCTTTATCTTGTCTGGTTTGTGTTGTTTTTTTCCTTCTTTGTGTAACTGTGTGGGAGTTTTTTTTGTCTTCCGTCAAAGATATTCGGAGCTTGGAAGCAAACTGAAAGAATAAAAGGGGCTTCACCTGTTTTTTGTGACTGTGTTTGTTTTGTATCCCAACCTGAGTCATCACACTGACTCTGTAAACCGCTTAGAGAGGGCTTGCAAATCACTGTGAAGCGATATATAAGTCTAAATGCTATTGCTAATGCTACTTGCCACCAAAAGGGCAGAGCTGCTTTGCACAACACTGCAGGGCTGTTGTTCTCATCCTAGTGAAAGCAGTGAGAAGGTGCAGTGAGAAGGTGCTGTTTGTGACATGACAGAAGGGGAGAAAACCTTTGAAAAGAGAGGCAGCAACTTTGGAAGCAATTTGTTGTAGACCCAGTGCAATAAAGTTGGCAAGATAGCAATAGCCCTTGGACTTCTACGCCGCTTCACTGTGCTTTACAGTCCTCTCTAAGCAGTTTGCAGAGTCAGCATTATTGCCCCCAACAATCTGGCTCCAATTGATGAGGGCATCCCGGATTTCTTATTACATCCCCCCACCCACCATCAAAAGGCATCACTCTACCTGTAATTTTTCCCCTTTCCGTTGGCTCTGGAGTTCTGAGGAATGCGCCTTCCCCTTCTTCCAACTGGACGATAAGGTTTGGCTTGGAAATCAAAAATCCTTTTAGAAAGGGAAGAAATGTTAAGACGTCACATCCACTTCTAAATAATTCCATTATTATGAGAACTGGGGATTATTAAAAGAACTAGGGATTATTAAAAAAAAAAAGAAGAAGAAGAAAGCACACACTTCGCAGGGTATAGAGCCATGATGGCGAACCAATGGCGCGCATGCCACAGGTGGCACGCAGAGCCATTTGTACGGGCACGTGAGCCCCAGCCAAATTTACCTGCAGTGCGCATGCACCACCTCTCAGCTGATTTTCGGCCTGTTTGAGGCTGTTTTTGCCCTCCCGGAGGCTCGAACAAAGCCTCTGCAGTCTCAGGAGGCTGAAAAACAGCCCTTCCGGAAATACCAGAAGTGGCAAAACGGTCCCGTTTTCAGCCTCCCAAGATTGCAGAGACTTTCCTCGAGCCTCCAGGAGGGCGAAAACGGCCTCAAACAGGCTGAAAATCAGCTGCGAGGCACATGCATGCGCAGTGTAGGTAAGGAAGGCGGGGCGGGGTGTTGCACGCGCATGCACCGGGGTGGGTGGGGCGCATTGCATTGTGGGTGCCGGCACACCCTCGCTTTCGGCACACCACAACAAAAAGGTTCGCCATCACTGGTGTAGAGAAACAGAAACTAACAAAGAAGAGAAAACAAGGGATAAAAAAAACTCCACTTGCTAAAATTTCAAAGAAGACTCAGCCTGCTGAGAAGTTGTAGAAAACTTAGATATTTCTTTGCAGAGAGAGAATAAGCAGTTCTCTCACTGATGGGATTCTAGAACTCCTCACTACAGGTATTGCTCAGCTTATGGACCTTCGAAGTCACGGCTTTCCTGGAAAAAGGAAGTTATGACCCAGTTCTCAAGCCCAGAGGCCCCACCTATCACATAATTGGAGTTTGGGCCCTTGGCAAACAGGGTCACATTTACAGCAGTTTGTCCTTGCAGTAATTACATTTTATGATGGTTTCCCCCTGTGGTGGGATTAATTTTTTTTTACTACCGGTTCTGTGGGCGTGGCTTGGTGGGTGTGGCATGGTGTGGATTGGCGGGTGTGGCAGGGGAAAGTTACTGCAAAATCCCCATTTCCTCGCCACCCCACTAACCTGCTTTCCAGCTCCGTTTCTCCCCTGCAGGGCAACCAAAGAAGACCCAGCCGATCAGCTGGGACTCAATGGGAGGCAGAGAATAGATGGGGGCGGGGCCAGTCAGAGGTGGTATTTGCCAGTTCTCTGAACTACTCAAAATTTCCGCTACCGGTTCTCCAGAACTGGTCAGAACCTGCTGAATACCACCTCTGCATCACAACGTACAACTATGATGGGTAAACTCAAATTAGGACCGTTAGTAACATCTCCATAATCACATGATCAAAATTCAAATGCGTGGCAAATGGCTTCTATTTATGGCGGTTGCAGTGCCCTGCGATCACATCGTCCCCTTTTGCCACCTTCTGACAAGCAAAATCCCTGGGGAAGCCAGATTCACTTCGCGAATGTGTGCTCATTTCCATTACAAAGCCAAAGAGCCAGCGCTGTCCAAAGACGTCTCCGTGTTCATGTGGCTGGCACGACTAAATGCCGAAGGCGCACGAAACGCTGTTACCTTCCCACCAAAGGGGTCCCTATTTTTCTACTTGCATTTTTTACATGTTTTCGAACTGCTAGGTTGGCAGAAGCTGGGATAAGGAACTGGAGCTCACTCCGTTACGCGGCGCTAGGGATTCGAACCGCCGAACTGCCGACCTTTCTGATAAGCCACTGAGCCACTGCGTCCTGGCTTAAGATTACCGCTGCAAAAATTCAGTGGTATCTAGTGATCACTAGATGGCAGCATAGGGTTATAATTTTCCGGATCTGTTCCACTGTTCCCTAAAATGGCCGCCAACGTTTTGACATTCTGGAGCCGATGGTGCTTGAATAAATCAGTCTGACATACATGAGGCAGTCAAAGGAAGCTAACCACCCTCCCCCCCCCATTTTCTGCGGTCACCTCTCATACAAGACAGAAGAAGGGAACGATACCCAGAGCAGACAGCTCCTTGTAATTCTCCAGCATGACCTCTCTGTATAGAGCTCTTTGGTCCAGATCCAGCAAGGCCCACTCCCCCTGGGTGAAATACATGGACACTTCTTCAAACGTCACCTGAAAGAAAAGTGGCACCTGCTCAACGGTTGCAGTCAATTTGGAAACAGACCTTAAAGTGGGACCGGAGAATGGGTAGACCTCCAGATTTTTTGGATTACAATTCCATCATTCTGATATTAAAAGTTGGGGCAGAAACTGGTTTGAGTTAAAATCTTGTGTGATAGACTCCCCCAGACTAAGATCTTATGCACAGTATATCATCCCATCGAGCTTATGCACTTTGTGTACCAATCACACTTGGCCAATAAAGCTATTCTATTCTATTCCATTCCATTCCATTCCATTGCATTCTGTTCAGTTCCAATTCATATTCTCCTATTCTTGTATATGCTCTTCTGTTCTGTTCTATTCTATTCTACTCTATTCTGTTCTGCTATTATATTATTCTGTTCTGTTCCAATTCATATTCTCCTATTCTTGTATATGCTCTTCTGTTCTATTCTATTCTGTTCTGTTCTATTCTGTTATTATGTTATGTTATGTTATTCTGTTCTGTTCCAATTCATATTCTCCTATTCTTGTATATGCTCTTCTGATCTGTTCTGTTATTCTATTCTATTCTATTCTATTCTATTCTATTCTATTCTATTCTATTCTATTCTATTCCTATTCCTATTCCATTCCAATCCAATCCCATCCCTATGATAGCTCTATACAAAGAGAAATGATTACTTCCAAAATCTCTTTTGGAGGCTAGACTGCATCTTAGAAGAACCATTCTCTTTTCTCTCTCTATTTTTAAAGAAAAGTTAATCACCTGATCTTAATAAAAAGCAGATACAGATAGGCTTCAACTTACAACAGTTCATTTAGTGTCTGTTCAAAGTTATAGTGGCACTGGAAAAAAAGTGATTTATGACTATTTCTCACGCTTTTGACCGTTGTAGTATCCCCATGTTCACATGATCAAAAAAACCAGTCACGTGGCAATTGACTTGTATTTATGATGATTGCATTGTGATCTCCTTTTGTGACCTTCTGACAAGCAAAAACAATGGGAAAGCCAAATTCTCTTAAGAACTGTGTTACTGACTTAATAACTGCAGTGATTGACTTAACCACTGTGGCAAGAAAGGTCGTAAAATGGAGCAAAACTCGCTTGACTGTCTCGTTTAGCAACAGAAATTTGGGGCTCAATTGTCATCCTAAGTCGAGGACTATCTATATGAAAGTTTTCAACTGCATCAAGTTTGAAGTCTTTAAAATGAAACCGAAAATAACAAGTCAAGACTGGAAAACTTCAAACTTGGTTTTTCTCACACTTGGCAACTGTGTGTGTGGACTTCAACTCCCAGAATTCTCAACCAGGACCACGCTGGTTGGGAAATTTTGGAAGTTGAAGTCTACACATTTTCTACAAAATTTCCCAACCAGCATGGTCCTGGTTGAGAATTCTGGGAGTTGAAGTCCACACACAGTTGCCAAGTATGAGAAAAACCAAATTTGAGAGTTGCCTAGATAGGGAGATCAAACTTAAGAATCCCAAAGTGTTTTTCCAAAAGGTAACTGGACTTCCTTTTTTTGAAAAAACATTTCACTTCTCATCCAAAAAGCTTCTTCAGTTCTGAATGGATCTGAAGAAATTTCTTGGATGAGCAGCAAAACATTTTCAAATTAAAAAAAACAAGATAGTTCAATTACCTTTTGGAAAAGCACCTGTGATGACCCAGGGTGTGGCACAAAGGCAACACAGTCAAATAATCAGTAGAAGTCCCTTTATTAGCTCCAACTTGGCTCCCAATGTCCTGGTTACCTTCTGTAGAGAAAAACTCTCCCAAGAACAGCCTTTGGCTGCAGAGAATCAAGTCCAAAACTGGTCAACAAAAACTGTAACTATAAGTCTAATTAAGCCAAACTGAGGTAATTAGTCTGGCTGCAAGAGCAAGAATTCCAGACGTGAAGGAATGGTAGTAATTCAACACGCAAAGTCAACAGAAGATAAACTCATGTTTGTTCCCAGAAGACGTCACACTCAGCATGCATCTCTTTTAAACTTTCATTCCCAGGTGTGGCTAATGAAGGGAATCAGGGCCGTTTCCTCCCCCGTAAGCCACACAACCCACGTTGCTCCCTTCTCCATTCCTCCCTGCATGTCCTAGGATGAAGAGGGGGTGGGCCTGGGTCTTCCTCTGAACTCTCTCTCCCTTGTTCTACCTCTCCCCTGCTCTGCCCAGCCGGACTTTGCCCTTCCCCAGTTTTCTCCACAGCCAACGGAGCCACACTCCCACTCCCTGTCAGCTGTTCGTCTTCCTCCTCGGATTCAGACTCTGATAGGGGCACGACAGTGGGATAACTTTGACCTGGATGACTGAGAATGTCCACAGACTTCTAACTTAAGAGCTGCATCTCCCTGAATAGGAGACATTAAATAGTGATAGATTTATTCTGGATCATAAAACATGCGCCAAATCAAAAGTGTATTTCTGATTTGAGGCATTCAAAATTCTCCAGAACAATGCTTGGGAAGTTTTTTGGCGTTCTCAGATGCTCTTGAGCTCATGTTCATCAATACCTATCAGGCTGGGCAAAGACTGAAAATGGATCTTGGAGTTCCTCAACATCTGGAGGGCTGCTGCTGCTGCTGCTTTGGAATTAAATTAAGATATCTGGGGAGCAGGCATTCACCGTCTCCATCTTACCTACCTGGTGTCCTCCAGATATGTCCAATGTCAATTCTCCAAAGTCCCCGCCCCATACCTGACGAATGGGGAGGCTGCTTTTTCAACCACATCACAAGCCGTCCCAAATCGGTTTTCTCTGAAAACTTCTCCTCTTCTTCTGCTCAACCCTTACCTGAGTTTGCTGCAGAGCAGATGATGCAGAACATGACTGGGAGACCATTTCAATGGCTGCAAAACAGAAAGGAAGAGTTGGAAAAACTCAAAATGGCGACCCACACCCAAGTTTTTTTAAAAATAACTCCACTTTTGATCTTCTTCCCCCTTCTAGGTTCCCAACAGCCCCAGGAATTAAATCAGCCCCTGCAGAAGAATTCTCATGACAGAGAATCAGCATCTCCAGAAAAAAACAAGAATGGAAAAATTAGCCCTTCAGGACTGAAGATATAAAGCAGAGGTGGAAAACGATGGCCATTTTATGACTTGTGGACTTCAACTCCCAGAATTCCTGAGCCAGCCATGCTTAAGAATTCTGGGAGTTGAGGTCCACAAGTCATAAAACAGCCATCATTCTCCATGCTGGCTAAGAAATTCTGGGAGTTGAAGTCCACAAGTCATAAAACAGCCATCGTTCCCCATGCCAGCTCAGGAATTCTGGGAGTTGAAGTCCACAAGTCATAAAGGGGCCATTGTTCCTCTGATATAAAGGATGACAAAGTTGAAGCAGAAAATGTCTCATAATGCCTCAAATCCATCCCATAATGATTAAAACCTCTTACTGAGTAAGTCGATGTCCTCGTACTCTTCCTTGACCTTGTGGTCCGACTGTCCTGTTTCATTCTCCAATGGAGATGCAGCAGCAGCTTTCATCATTCCCTCTCCAGGTGACTCCGGTGGCACCTGGAATAACGGAGAGCCTTCAAAGTGAGGGGATTACATAAACACACGGTTTCCTCCCTGCCCCTAAATTTATTTACAAAGGTAAGTAAACCCCCACAGATACTTATCTGCTTATTTGCCCAGAGCTTTGGGGCACAGAGAAAGGCCAAAATACACATTGTGGGTGCGCATCCTGAAGTTTTCTATTTGTTCTTTTGTTGCTGAGTGTTCCAAACGTACCCATCACTTTGAGTTAAGATTGTGCAAGAGGAAGCAGTACCCCAACATGGAAACATTTAAGCTAAGTCAATACAGGTAGTCCTTGACTTAAGAGCGCAACTGAGCCCAACATATCTGTTGCTAAAGCGAGACATTTATTAAGTGAGTTTTGCCCCCATTTTCTTGCCATCCACTTGTTAAGTGAACCACTGCAGTTGTTAAGCTGGTAACACAGTTGTTAAGGGAATCTGGCTTCCCCATGGACTCAGAAGGTCGAAAAAAGTGACCACATGACCTTGAACTACAGCAACCATCTTAAATACGAAGCCATTGCAGAGCGTCTGAATTTGGATCATGTAACTGTGGGAAGTATACCCCAAAAGAACAGTGCCAGAAACCTCACAGCACCAGAAACCTCAGAAAACAGTGCCAAGAGACTCAAGCCAGCCCTTTTCCCCTTTAAGAAAATCAAGAAGCACCAGCTGAAAGGAAAACTCAGAGCAGCCCTGCTAACAAAGTTGACAATAGAAACACTTAAGTAGAGCCATTAAGATAAGGAGAAACTATGATAAGTATATTCATTATGTTTAATAAATTTAAGAATATAGCTGAAATGAATTACGAGGATTGCTATGAAGAGATTAACATCAGTTTTTATGATCAATTGAATAGATTAATTTATTTGAAATTATAAATGATTTAATGTAACTGAAGGGGAAAATACCATGAGGAATCTGGCCTAAAATGCATACCTTACGTAGTTATTAGATTATTGTTATTAATCTTTAAGGTGACAATTAAAAAGTGATAAAGTGATAAATTATTATTAGGAATTAAAGAGGAGTTAATTAAATGATGTATCACCTTGTACATCATTTAATTAACTCCTCTTTAATTCCTAATAATAATTTATTTAGGTGGTAAATAAATTTAGGTGGTACACTCACGTTAGTAATTATAGGGGAAATTTTTTGAATTATTTGAATTAGGATGGAATTTGGAATAATGAAATAAGAATATGCGATGCAATTGCAAATGTGACAGATAAAAAGTATAAAGTATAATGAATATGAAGACATGATAATTATTTAAAGTGAAAAAGAAGTAAGTTAAGAAATGAATAAAAAATATATAAAATAAGGTTGAGAAAATTTATAGGACATATGTAATGTAATGATATGATATGAAATGAAATCAAATGTGAAAGATAAATATGTAACCAAGGTCATGTTTGTATTGAAATGTGAAAACCTGGAATCATGCTGTTCACTAAAAAAGGTGTTTTTGAAATGTGAAAAAAATAAAAAACTTTTTACCAAAAAAAAACAAAGATAAGGAGAATCAGGCTAAAAACAACTCACCAAGGCAAAACCAGACAAGACAAGATTAACCCCCAAGATAGGAAAGATAAAAGTCTTTGGACAGAATTAACCTATTAAGCAGGAAGACAGGCACACAAATAAACCTGTCAAGATGCAGGAACTTAAAGGGGAATTAAGCATAAAAGGCTCAGATTCACACTTCCAACCTGCTTGCAACCCAAGAATGCTGGAGTTGTGTCACACCTGCTTTTTGCCTTCCTTCATGAAAGAATCCCACTTTCTGGCAGCTGCTTCGGAATTCATTTCTTTTTAGTAATTTTTCCCAGTTGGGAACGAACGCAGGAAAATTTCTTCCAACATAACCATGGGGATCAAGTAACCATTTACAATGGTCGTAAATATGAAAAACGGTCATAAATCACAGTGATGACCCCGGGACATGGCACAAAGGCAACATAATCAACAAGAGTCCCTTTATACTCCAACTTTGCCCCCAATATCCAGGTTACCTTCTGGCTGGAGAAAAACTCTTCCAGGAACAACCTTTGGCTGCGGAGAATCAAATCCAAAACATGGTCAACAAAAACTGTAACTTTAAGTCCAATCAAGTCAAATTGAGGTAATTAGTGTGGCAGGGCAGGAGCAAGAATTCCAGATGTGAAGGCACGGCAAAACTCACACGGTTGGAAAGGCGCCAGGAACACAGATAAGCAAAGACAACATAGGATAAAGTCATGTTTGCTCCCAGCAGCTGCCGTAGTCAGCATGCATTTCTTTTAAACTTTCATTCCCAGGTGCGGCTAATAAAGGGAATCAGGGCCCTTTCCTCTCCTGTAGGCCAAGCAACCCACGTTGCTCCCTTCTCCGTTCCTCCCTGCATGCCCTAGGATGAAGAGGGAGTGGACCTGGATCTTCCTCTGAACTCCCTCTCCCTTGTTCTACCTTTCTCCTGTTCTGCCCAGCTGGACTTTGCCCTTCCCCAGTTTTCTCCACAGCCAACAGAGCCACACTCCCACTCCCTGTCAACTGTTCATCTTCCTCCTCGGATTCAGACTCTGACGGGCATGACAATCACTTTTTAAAACTTTTCCCCATGCCATTTTTGAAAAGTCACTAAATGAACTGTTGTAAGGCAAGAACTATCTGTACATTTCCCTGGAGACCACCCGAGCCCTCCTGTGTGTCCTTCAGGTGGTTACTGCCTCACCTCTCCTTCCCAGAAGCCTCCAGGCTCCTCCTGGCTCCGCAGGAAGTCCTCAGCCAGAGCCACCGCTTGGCCGCAGGTCTCCGGCCCGCCCTCTTTGACCCAGCTCTGCATCTCCTTGGGCAGGATGGCCAAAAACTGCTCCAGGATCACCATCTCCAGCAGCTCTTCTTTTGTGTTCTCCTCTGGCTTTAGCCACCGACGGCTGAGGTCGTGGAGTTGGCCGCAAACCTCGCGAGGCCCTTCCAGTTCCCGGTAGCAGAAATGCCTGAATTTCTTCCGCTGGACCTCAGAGCTAATGTCCTCTTGGCCCAGAAGGTCTTCCTTGGCCTTCTTGTCCCCTTCTCCACCTTCGCCCTCCAGATTCTGGTAGATCTCTTTGGTGTCTTCCCTGAGGCCCACCGCAAAGAGGGCTTCCAGCCACGGCTTAGTTCCAGATTTGTCCTCCAAAGAGGTTGGTGGCAACCGGCCGATTTCCCCTTGTGGACACGGCTTTCCTGAAGACATGGGCTGCAAAGTTCCCCACCACGCCTGTCCCTGGGTTGCCCATGGCTGATCCAACCCTTTCACGGGCTCTTGTTCAACCTGCAACAGTGTCATCCTTTCGGGGAACCCTTCAAGGGTTCTAGACTGTGCAAAAAGATCGCCTTTGGTTCCTCTTTGATGTTCCTCTTCCTCAATCCTAAGATTGGGGGCTTTCGTCACCTCCGTTTTAATGACTGCAGGGTAACACCTGGGAGAAGGAGAAGCCACCAGGCTGGAGGTCTACAGCTCCCATCACACATCCTCCACTAGACATGGCCTCACTTCAGATTTTGCTCCGGCATTTGAACTGGGCAGTCGCTGGCTTCAATCATCTAGAAAAGCGTATGGGAGGTGATGGTTCACACAGAAGGGGAGCTTCTTCTGGATTTGCAAGGCAGATGAGTCCCTGCAGAAGAGGAGACACACACCTAACATCAAAAACGTCATCAAAAAAGCACAACAAAGAATGTTCTTTCTGCACCAACTCAGAAAGCTCAAACTGCCCAAGGAGCTGCTGATACAGTTCTACAGAGGAATTACTGAGTCTGTCATTCTGCAACCCAACAGGCCAGACACAGAATTCAGAGGGTAATTAAGACTGCAGGAAAAAAAATTACTACCAACCTGCCTTCCATCGAAGACCTGTATATTGCACGAATCAAAAAAAGGGCTGTGAAAATATCTACAGACATAAACCGTTTCAACCCCTTCCCTCAAAACGACGCTATAGAGCACTGCACACCAGAACAACTAGACACAAGGACATTTTTTTCCCAAATGCCATCACTCTGCTAAACAAATAATTCCTTCAACACTGTCCAACTATTTACAAAGTCTGCACTACTATTACTATTAATCTTCTCATCACTCCTTATCACCCATCCCCTCCCGCTTGTGACTGTATAACTGTAACTTTGTCGCTTGTATCCTTATAATTTATATTGACTGTTCCCTAGTATGATTTGATTGCTTATTGTACTCTATGCTATTATTAAGTGCTGTACCTTATGATTCTTGACTCTTGATGAATGTGTCTTTTCTGTTATGTGTTCTGAGAGCAATTGCACCAAAGACAAATTCCTTGTGTGTCCATTCACACTTGGCCAGTAAGAGCTATTCTATTCTATTCTATTCTATTCTATTCTATTCTATTCTATTCTATTCTATTCTATTCTATTCTATTCTATTCTATTCTACTCTACTCTACTCTACTCTACTCTACTCTACTCTACATAAGACATCACTCACCTGAAAAGGATGTTCCTTATACCCATAGAAACATATAAAACTGGAGAAAAAACCTAGTGGTCTGCACTTTTGAGTATTTTTATTATTTTATTTGTCACTGATTTAATGCAGTCGGTGCTGTTTCTATTGTTTAATCCAAATCAAATGTTAACCTCTTTTCTTTTATGTATATGAGAGCATTTGCACCAAGACAAATTCCTTGTGTGTCCAATCAGACTTGGACAATAAAAGTATTCTATCTGAGTAACTAACAAGGTGGATGGATGAAATGCACCTAAATTGTCCAACTCTTCTGGATGTCCTGTTAGACCAGATCAAAACCTGCTCTAGTCCAGCATAGCAACCCAAAAAAGAAAAGCAAAGAAACGTTTAACAAGAGGCAGCAAAAGGCGTGTTTTTATTTTTGTGATTTTTATATAAAGATGCTGATTTTTTTTTAAAGATGCACCTTGCCAGAGGACTCCACAAAATAACCTCACATAATAGATGCCAATTGAATTTTTAAAATTCTGCAAACAATCAGTTTATTATGGACTAAGGAAGACCTCAACTTACAGCAGTTTGTTTTAGTGACCGTTCAAAGTCACAAGGGCACTGAAAAAAGCGACTTCCTGTATGATGGTTCTTCACACTTAATGACCATTGCGGCATCCCCCGGTGTCCCAAGATCAACGTGATCCCCTTCTGCGACCTTCTGACAAGCAAACTCCCTGGGAAAGCCAGATTCCAGTTAACAACCATGTTAATAACTTCACAACTGCAGCGATTCACTTAACAACGGTGGCAAGGAAGGTCGTAAAATAGGGCAAAGCTCACTTAACAGCTGTTTCACTTAGGAACAGATATTTTGGGCTCAGTAGTAATCCTAAATAGAGTATATTGTGCCACAAAATTTCCTCCATTTTTTACCTCAAAAAATGGATATCCATGAACAGGTCATGAAAAGGAAAAGAAATCCCCCATTGTTGTTCCCAACGCAAATCTGATTCAAAGATAGACTGTCTCTGAATATGGAGGACCTACTACATCCATATCCTTAGCCTTCTCTGATCTCAGGCCTGTCAAATGCCGGGCTAAAACTCTAGGAAGTCCCATCTGGGACTGGGAACCCTGGGAGTTGTAGTCTTTTTTTAAAAAATAATGTTTTTATTTTTTATCTTTTAAATACATCTCATTAGGTGAACAATGTGGTTCCAGGTTTTCACATTTCCATACAAACATGACCATAATTACATACCAGCTTTCATATCCAAATTTATATATTATTACTTATTGCCTTTTTCTTTAAATACTCATACATTATTTAACCGTATTATCCATATTCTTATTCGATTTCTATATTCATTATTCTTACTTTATACAATCTCATTTCATATTATATCTTATTTCATTTTGCTTTAAAATATTCTCCTGTCTTATTTAACAATATTATCCATATTCTTGTTCAATTTCTATAATATGTATACACATTTTATTTATTTATTTATTTTATTTATTTATTTATTTATTTATTTATTTATTTATTTAACTTTTATACCGCCCTTCTCCCTAGGGACTCAGGGCGGTGTACAGCCAATCTAAAACCCCAACAATACAAAAGTTAAGAAAAAGATTAAATTAGATTAGGCCGAATAAAAAGCCCACCCCACCCCCTTAAAACCCCCTAATTAAAATTAATGGAGACACATTAAAACCCTCTCTCAGCCCAGGCCGGCCTGCTCGAAAAGCCAGGTCTTCAGCGCGCGCCTGAAGGACCTCAGGTCCATGCCGGTACGCAGTTCCGGTGGCAGAGTATTCCAGAGGGCAGGGGCCGCCACAGAGAAGGCCCTACCCCTTGGGACCGCCAGGCGGCACATGGTAGCCGACGGAACCCGGAGAAGGCCCTCCCTGTGTGCTCGCACTGGTCTGCTGGAGATCACCGGTAGGATGCGGTCCTGTAGGTAACCTGGTCCAATGCCATGGATCGCCCTAAAGGTCAGAACCAGAACCTTAAAGCGAACCCGGAAAGCCACTGGCAGCCAATGCAGCTCGCGCAGGAGAGGCGTCACGTGGGCGCTACGTGACGCCCCCATGATCACCCGCGCGGCCGCATTCTGCACCAGTTGGAGTCTCCGGATGCTCCCCGCAGGGAGCCCCATGTAGAGGGCATTACAATGGTCCAGGCGAGAGGTGACCAGGGCCTGAGTGACCGTGCGCAAGGCGTCCCGATCCAGAAAGGGCCGCAACCGGTAGATCCGACGGATCTGATGAAATGCCCCCCTGGAGACGGCCGCGACATGGTGTTCAAGCGACAGCCGCACATCCAGGAGGACTCCCAGATTGCGAGCCCTCTCTGTGGGGGGCAAAATTTCCCCCCCAATAGCCAGCGACGGAGTCAACTGGCTATATCGGGACGCCGGAAACCACAGCCACTCGGTCTTGGATGGGTTGAGCCGGAGCCTGTTCCCGCCCATCCAATCCCGCACGGCCTCCAGGCACCTGGACATAGCCCCCACAGCATCGTTGGGGTGGTCCGGGGTGGAGATGTATAACTGGGTGTCATCTGCATAGAGATGACACTTCACCCCAAGACCACGGATGATCTCGCCCAGCGGTTTCATATAGATGTTGAACAAAAGAGGGGAGAGAACCGACCCCTGAGGCACCCCACAAACCAGGGGCCTAGAGGTGGACCTTTCCCCTCCCGCCAACACCAATTGCGAACGGTCGGAGAGGAAGGAGGAGAACCATCGAAGGACGGCTCCCCCAATTCCCAACCCCTCCAACCGTCGCAATAGGATACTATGGTCGATAGTATCGAAAGCCGCCGAGAGATCTAATAGGACCAGGACAGAGGAGAACCCTCTGTCACGAGCCCTCCAGAGATCATCGACCAACGCGACCAATGCCGTCTCAGTACTATGCCCAGGCCTGAAGCCCGATTGGAACGGATCGAGGTAAGTTGTTTCCTCCAGGTACTGAGGAAGCTGACGTGCCACCACACTCTCAACAACCTTCGCCACAAAGGGCAGGTTGGAGACTGGACGAAAGTTATTTAAAACAGCTGGATCCAGGGAAGGCTTCTTGAGGAGGGGCCGCACCACCGCCGTCTTCAGGGCGGTAGGAAGCGACCCCTCTCTCAGAGAAGCGTTGATAATCCCCTGGAGCCAGCCTCGTGTCGTCTCCCTGGCGGCCGAAACCAGCCAGGAAGGGCACGGGTCCAATAAACAGGTGGTGGCATTCAGACTCCCCAGCAACCTGTCCACACCCTCGGCGGTCACAGGATCGAACTCTCCCCAGATAACATTCACAAGACCTGCCCCGGACATCTCCCCCGGGACCATCCAATTGGAGTTAAGACCCTCCCGAATCTGAACGATTTTATCATGCAGGAATCGAGAAAACTCCTCTGCTCTACCCTGCAAGAGGTCATCCCGCGCTTATATACCGCCCTTCTCCCGAAGAACTCAGGGCGGTGCACAGCCGATCCTACCCCAATACATTATACAGAAATTAAAATGAATTAAATAATTTAGGCTGTTATAATTAAAAGTTTACCCTCCCCCATAACTAATTAAAAAACCCCAAATATTTAAAATCCAATTTAAAACGGGAGACAGTTAAAATCGTGTATCAGCCTAGGCCAGCCTGCTCAAAGAGCCAGGTTTTTAACACTCGTCTGAAGGCTCTCAGGTCCGTGTTGGTGCGTATCTCTGGGGGCAGACTATTCCAGAGGGCAGGGGCCCCCACAGAGAAGGCCCTACTCCTGGGGGCCGCCAGACGACACATAGAAGCCGACGGCACCCGGAGAAGGCCCTCCCTGTGGGAACGCACAGGTCTGTTGGAGATCACCGGCAGAACGTGGTCCTGTAGGTAGCCTGGCCCAATGCCATGGATTGCTTTAAAGGTCAAAACTAGAACCTTAAAGCGAACCCAGAAAGCCACCGGCAACCAATGCAGCTCGCGCAGGAGAGGCGTCACATGGGAGCTTCGTGACGCTCCCATAATCACCCGCACGGCCGCATTTTGCACCAGTTGGAGTCTCCGGGTGCTCCCCGCAGGGAGCCCCATGTAGAGAGTGTTACAGTAATCCAGGCAAGAGGACATGTATCTTACAAGACATGTATCTTACATGTCACATTTGCAATTTTTTCTACATACAATTATTCCATTCAAAGCTTTTCCCCCTTTCATTATCAATTCGAGCTTGCTACCCCTTCACTTATACATTTTCCGCACTTACTGTGGGAGTTGTAGTCTGGTGCCCTGGGGGAATAGGAGAGGGAGGAGAAGACGGCCTTAAAAACTCTGCTCTGTTTAATGAAGATTCTTGTTTTCTTCCACCTTCATTCAGGGCCTCCCTAAAAGCAGCAGCATCTAATTTCATTTTAATGTGTGCCGATGAGTATATATTCAAAATGACAATAAAGTTATTCTAAGCCTGACCTAGTCAGAGCCTCAGCCTGAAAACTCCATTTAGATCTGAACAGGCTGTTAAAATAATAATAATAACAACAACAACAATAATAGCAAAACTATTGTGGGACTTCTGAATACAGACTGACAAAAGTTTTGGAACACAATACACCCCGGATATCACGATTGTGGAGAAGACAAAAGTGTGGATCGTTCACACTGCCGTACCTGGTGACAGCAAAATCGACGAGAAACAACTTGAAAAAGTCACCAGATATCAGGACTTAAGAATCGAACGGCAGAGACTCTGGCATAAACCAGTGCAGGTGGTTCCAGTGGTACTGGGCACACTGGATGCTGCTGTGCCTAAAGACCTCGGCAAGCACTTAAAAACAATTGGCGCTGACAAGATCACCATTGGTCAGCTGCAGAAGGCCACCTTACTGGGATCTGCTCGCATAATCCGCCGATACATCACACAGTCCTAAACACCTGGGAAGTGTTTGACTAGTGATTTGTGATACAAAACCCAGCATGGTTATCTCATTTGCTGTGTATACTGTCATTTTTGTGTATAATAATAATAATAATGATGATGATGACTGCATCTGCTGCTCCCATATCTCCCTTGGACTGCTACTTATTTGTTACGCATTTATTCAATTTATACATCCCCCGCCCCTCCGTCTCGCTACCCAAAGTGGCTATTTTGAAAACTCTCTCTCCTGGGACCCTCCGGTGGGGGAGTGGGAGAAGCACCCCACCTCCCCAATTTCCCTTGCAGGGAGATAGGCCGCTTACGGAGACCTGGCCCACAGATGTTAAACCAGAGACAGTTCCCCACTCCACCTCCCACCTTACTGGCTAGCTCCCCACTTTTACCAATACCCGGCTGGTCTTACGAGCCAAGAAGATGCCAATCAGGAAGGTTCCCCCCCCCACCCCGAAAAAAACCTCTCCAAGGAGAAGGGGGGGGCTCCACGCCCCTTTGATCTGTCTCCTCCTCCTCCACCTCAAAGCACATCCAGCCCTTCGGGTACCTGCCTTGGCTTTCCCCCATCCCTGGGCTGGCACGATCGATCATCGATCATCGCTGCCTTTTCCCTTGCCAAACACACCCAGCAGCTGCCTGGTGAGCTGGGCACTTGCAATTCCTGGGGCTTCCTCTGGCCCAAGGATGGCTGGGAAAAACAGAGGGGCTTCTCCCCCTCCCTCCTGCCTCCAGAAAGGGAGGGAAAGGAGGGAGGGAGGGAGGAGCCGAGCACAGGAAGGTCCTTTTCCCTTTTCCATCCCTCCTTCTCCCCTCTCTGGAACGTCTGCTCTTGGCCTCCCAGTGCAAGCAAGATAGGATGGCAGGATACCCGGAGAAGCCAAAGCCAGGGGCAAGCTTTGATACCCTGCAATAACATTCAGATTCAGACACCGCCAAGTCTACCCGGGTCAGCCTGGGAGAAGTTTCCCCCATGGAGATTTATTTATTTTATTTTTATTTAGTTTAGTTTGTCAAGCAGGTATGAGAAAACAACATAACGTATAAACAGATATTGATTTATTTATTTTATGATACTTGTCAATCGCTTACAAGATAATAGGTATAAGTATAAACATGAGTAAGGATACAGGAAATAGATACGAATAAATGGGGACAATAGGACAGGCACGGAAGGTACGATTGTGCACTTATGCACACACAGATAGATAAGGCACTTATGCATAGATAGATATAAAGATAGAGATAGCTAGCTAGATAGGTAGGTAGATAGATAGATAGATAGATAGATAGATAGATAGATAGATAGATAGATAGATAGATAGATAGATAGATAGAGATAGAGATAGAGATAGAGATAGAGATAGAGATAGAGGATAGATTAGATAGATAGATAGATAGATAGATAGATAGATAGATAGATAGATAGATAGATAGATAGATAGATAGATAGATAGATATAGAGATAGAGGATAGATAGATAGACAGACAGACAGACAGACAGACAGACAGACAGACAGACAGATAGACAGATAGATATGGATAAATATAGCTATAGCTATAAATATAAATAGATAGAAATCTTTATTGGCCAAGTATGATTGGACACACAAGGAATTTGTCTTGGTGCAAATGCTCTCAGTGTACATAAAAAGAAAAGATACATTTTTCAAGAGTCAAGAATCATCAGGTACAACACTTAATGATAGTCATAGGGTACAATAAGCAATCAAATCATGCTAGGAAACAGTCCATATAAATCGTTAGGATACAAGCAACAAGGTTACGGTTATACAGTCGTAAGTGGGAGGAGATGGATGAAAGGAAGGATGGGAGGATTAATAGTAGTAATAATGCAGACTTAGTAAATAGTTTGACAGTGTTGAGGGAATTATTTGTTTAGCAGAGTGATGGCGTTCGGGAAAAAACTTACAAACATATAAATATAAACTGGTATAACTATTTTCTAAAGCAGCTGAAGAGCAGGCAAAGAATAATGGACGGAAAGTGAACAAGGAGAGATTTAACCTGGAAATAAGGAGAAACTTTCTGACAGTAAGAACAATCAACCAATGGAACAGCTTTGTCTTTGGAAGTTGTGGGAGTTTCATCATTGGAAGCTTTCAAGAAGAGATCGGATTCCCATCTGTCAGATATGGTAGGGTCTCCTGCTTGGGCAGGGGGTTGGAGTAGATGACCTACAAGGTCCCTTCCAACTCTGATTATCTGTGTTGTTAAGCATATACATAATAAATGAGTACGAATAAATGGGGATGGTAGGCACACTGGTGCGCTTATGCACGCCTCCTTAGAGACCTCTTAGGAATGGGGTGAGGTCCACGGTAGACAGTTTAAGTTTTGGGGGTTTGAGAGGATGTTAACAACAAAGCTTTAGATGGGCCAGAAGGGTTGCCATGCAAAAGCAAGGAAGGCAATGGGATAGGTCCTTGGAAAAGCAGGGAATCTAAAGCTATAGAGAGGGGATATTTTTAGAAAAGGATCAGATGGTTCGGGATGCTGGCTGGGGAATTCTTGGAATTGAAGTCTGCACAAAGTTCCAAAGTTAAAAAAAAACCCTCTGCAATATAGATAAGCTTTATTGCTTTATTTTATATCAATATTTAATTCAAAAGTTGAAAGATGAATTCCAAAGTTTAGAAATTTGGGGTCAGTCCGCTATTCTTGTGCCTAATTTTCAGGGTGTGGAATGTAAATTATTTAACGTAAAATACGGTTTTTTTCATATATGTGTGTGTGTTTGTGTGTGTTTGTATGTGTGTGTGTGAGAGAAATTCCACTCATGCATCATCACAAGATCTCCAGAACAGTAAAGCCTACAAACTTGAAATTTGGCACGTATGCTCCTCTTGGCTTCTAGGTGCTCACTAAGAAAGGATTTTTCCAAATGACCATCAGAGCATTAGTATTTCTTATATTATTATTAACACGCTCTGATGCTAAGGAGTTCCGCTCCCCCTCCCCACCTGAAAAGAAATCTGTTCCAAATGCAAAACACAAGCAGAGGAGTTTCAGTTTCAGAGCAGCAATCACCTTTAGTACAGAACAGTTGAGCAAAACCACACCCAGGCTCTTTGCTGTCTCCTTCTTGCTCACACAGCAAATACTGTTTCAGTTTTCAAACAGCTCTCAACTCTCTCACACACTGACAGGACACCAACCAGCATCCACCAATGGATGCTGGTAGGCAGAGGCAGAATTTTTTCCCTTTATTTTCCTCCCCAAAAACTAAGCCCCGACTACATAGTGAAACACGGGTATCAAGCTAGTATGTTATTTTAACCCATGAGGATTGTTTGGAAATTTAGGAACTATCGCTCTGCCTACTTTTATCAAGGTTGTACAGTGGTTTGGAAAGTATTTGGTTATAAAATAAATTGGGGTAAATCTGGTTTGCCTGCATGGTGAAGATATGGATTTTGTGACGTCTCCTGAGTATATTAAATACTTTTGAGCTTTATGGGCTAAAAAAAATTAACTCTGTGGAAAGAAATATGTTGAAACTTTTAGAAAGGGTGGAATTGAAGGTGATGAATTCAAGATGACTTAACATTCCTTTAAGCTTGTGTGATAACATTAATGTTATTTAAATCATTATTGTTCCTTGTTTTTGGTTTTATTCTTGTTATTGGCTAAATAAGGATTTCTTTTGGAGTTATTTAGGAAATTTCTTAGAGATAGAGGACCATCTAGGTTTTTCATAGCTTAACTGAGATTAGGTGGTTTTAATTTATTTGACATACTTAGTGGTGGGATTCACTTTCTTTTACTACTGGTTCTGTAGGGGTGGCTTGGCTTGGTGGGCGTGGCAGGGGAAGGATATACTGCAAAATCCCCATTCTCTCCCCACCCCACTAACCTGCTTTCCAGCTCCGTTCTCCCCTGCAGGGCAACAAACAAAGACCCAGCCGATCAGTTGGGACTCGGGAAGCAGAGAATAAATGGAGGCAGGGCCAGTCAGAGGTGGTATTTGCCAGTTCTCCAATACTCAAAATTTCCACTACCAGTTCTCCAAAACTAGTCAAAACTTGCTGAATAACACCTCTGATGCAGATAGTTAATAAAATATTTTATCAGTGCAATATAGTAATTAAACTATATATCAAAGCTTGGAATTTGATTTTTATCAGTAGTTATATCCAGAATTTTGGAGTAAATAAATCATATTAAGTAGTTATTAGGATCATTATTACTAATTCTTCAGGTGATAATTAAAAAGTGAATACATCTTGATAAATTACTATTATGAATTAAAGGAGAGTTAATCAAATGATGTATCAGATAAAGGGCTGGTACACTCAAATAAGTAATCAAAGGAGAAACTTTTTGAATTATTAGAATTAAGATGGAACTTTTGGAGTAATGAAATAAGAATATGTGATGGAATTGCAAATGTGACAGATTAAATATAAAGTATAATAAAGATGAAGATATGAAAACTATTTAAAATAAAAAGAAATAAGTTAAGAAAGGAATAGAAAATATATAAAATAAATGGGAAGAATATAAGAATATCTGAGAAAATCTATAGAAAGTATGAAATGCAATGATATGATATGAAACTAAATGTGAAAATAAGCAAATAAGCTCATGTTTGCATGGAAATGTGAAAACCTGGAACCATGCTATTCACTAAAAAGAGATGTTTTTGAAATATAAAAAGTAAAACACTTTTTACAAAAAAAAGACATCGGAACTACATTATTACAGATGTCAAGGAATGACCCTTGTTAAAGTTGGACTCTGAGGGAGAGGAGGAACAGCCGATAGGTAGTGGAGATCTGGCTCCGGAAGTTGTGGAGGAGGCTGGGGAAGGGCAGAGGCCGGCTGGGCAGTCAGAGGAAGAACCAGGTCCATCCCCACTTCATTCTAGGACATGCTGGGATGAACTGAGAAGGAAACAACTTGGCTTACGAGAGAGGAAGCAGCCATGATCCCCCTCACTGGTTGCAGCTGGGGAGAATAATATATAAGAGAGACTGTTAAAACCCAGCGTTGCTAGAAGTGTTGCTGTTTTATTTTGGGCATGACAGTTATCTTGGTTGGCGTCCTTCCAACTGTGCCTTGTTATCTCCTTGAAGTTAGTAATTACTTATCCTGGTCCGTTGCGGAATTTCCTTCATTGTAGTTTGTTTTGTTTTTTTATTTCACCTCTATCTGCTCATTAAGTTCGGACTGTATTGCTTTCTTTCGAAGACTATTTTTGCGTATGTTTTATCTCCAATTGAGAATTATTGAACAGTGGGGCCAAGTTGGAGGCATTAAAAGACATTTATTTATGTTTTGGATTTTGTTATGTTTGTGTTACACTCCGTGTCATCACTGAACCGTTGTTGGAAATGTGTTTTGGAAAAGGCAGTATTTTCTGCTAATAACCATAGGATGCAGCCAGATGTTACAGATAGTCCTCAAGTTATGAACCACAACGGAGGCCAACATTTATGTTGCTAAGTGAAATATTTGTTAAGTGAGTTTGCCCCATTTTTATGACGTTTATTGCCAGAGTTGTTCATGAAGCATTTCATGAAGCATTTGTTAAGTTGTTAAATGAATCTGGATTCCCCATTGATTTTGCTTGTCAGAAGGTCACACTGCCACCGTCCTAAATATGAGTCACTTGCCAACTGTCTGAACAGTCGTAAGTGTGAAAAACAGTCACAACTCACAATTTTCAGTTTCCATTGTAACTTTGAACGGTCACAAAATGAACTGTTGTAAGTCAAGGGCTACCTGTATTATGGCAAAAAAATTCTGATATTGGAAAATAATATTTATTGCTTACTGACTACAAAAAAAAGTGTCATAAAATGTGATTCGGTCATATGGATGCCAGAACGTACAACTGTATAAACCTGTGACCAGGAATCCGTTTCTAACTGTGATTGTAAGTTAAGGACTAGGCGTGTTCTGCAAAAAGTGGTCTCCACTCCCCAACACTTGTAACTTTTTTCTTTTTTTTTTCACTCTGGTAAATGACCAGCGCTCCTTATGCTGTCCAGACACTGTATTGGGAATTGGGATAGTTAGTTAGGAATTAGGAGCTGTCCCCTTAAAGGAATGCATCATGATAAATGTAGTTAAGGCATCTTGGGAAATGTAGTCCATGTCATGTGGCCACATCTGTAATCCTGATTGGTTACTGAATTGACCCTTGGCTTGGTTGGGGGAGGTTCCTTCATTCTTGCCTGAACCCCAGCAGCGTGCTGGTGTCTCACCCCCTTGCTCCTACGTTATGGGATGAAAGATCACCATTCTGTTACACCATGAAGTCAGCTATGCAAAGATTTGGACATTGAGATGAATCTCGACATAACTGTGAGTTATATTTCAGGATGCCTGGTGAACCAATAAAGAGACTTTGTATGGATGCCTTTGTGGAGTTTAATCTGTCTGCCTTATATTCAGCTAGTAACTAAAGGACAGAACAGTAAAAGAATGTTGAGATCTGAAATCCCACAGTAAGAGAATAGTGTTTTATCTATATTCCTGGAAAAGTAAAAAAATAGTGCCAATCCAGGCTCCCTCAGTAGAAGAATAGTGCTAATCCGGACTCCCTCAGTAAAGAATATTGTTATATCTGAATTCCTATGACAAGAGTAAAGTATATTGAAATCGGAACTCCCATGTGAAAGGACAATGCTAATCTGTGTTTTCAAAGTAAAGATATAAGTTAATCAGATTGCCTATAAAAGACTTTATCTCTCCCTCTCTTTCTGAGCAACTGAAGTTATCAAAGCCTGTTTGAATTGGTGGGAGCGGCCAGAAATTCCCCATTTCACAAGAGACAAACAAGTAAAAACCTTCTCTGGGTCTTTGCATTTCTGTCTCTCTGCTGTCTCAAAGACTAAGACTGTTTGGCAAACTAGAGAGAGAATCTGGTGAGACTCTGTAGCATTTCCTGAGTCTTCAGACCCTTTACAAACGCAGATGAAAAGAGTCTGAGTAATCCCTTCTCGTGTCCTAAAACCCCCCACAGAAACTGCATTTCTCACTGCTTGTGCCTTCTAGAGCAGGGGTCGCCAACCTTTTGGACCTCAGGGACCTCCAAACTCATAATTTTAGATCCCAGGGACCACTAACTAGTTCTGTAGGCATGGCCTAATTTGTGAGTGTGGCTTGGTGGTCATGTGACTGGCTGGACATGGCTTGTATGTAAATATTGTAAATATTTATATAAATATTGATTTTTTTATAAAAAAAGAGCAACTTTTACCCAAAATCAGGCAAAGCAGGCAGACAGATTGAGTTGCTCACAGAATCACAGATTCATTCAGAAATCTATCTATCTGCCATTGGCGAGCTCAGTCTGTCACATAAAATTTGCTTGCAAACAAACTCACAAAATTAACTCACAACACACCATGTATGTAAATATTGAATTTTTTATTTAAAAAGCAACTTTGTCCAAAATCAGGCAAAGCAGGCAGATTGAGTTGCTCACAGAATCATTCAGGGATCTATCTATCTACCATCGGCTAGCTCAGTCTCTCAAATTTGCTTGCCGTGAGTCTGCACTGAATTTGCTTGCAAGCAAACCTTCAGTTCTAAGGGAGGTTCGGCTGTGCTTAGCTAGAAAGCAAGAAATCCAACCATTTCCAGCTTCCTAGCTAATCTAAAGGCACAGCAGAACAGAAGATGGTCGGAAAAAGGAAAAATAGCAACTTAGCAGACAAGTTTGCCAGGTAAGGAGTGAGTGGGAGGGGAGGGTTCCCACAGGCCATGTGGGCTGAACAGCCTTGTGTTTCTGCGCAGCTTGGATTAATTGCTTTGGGGGATGCTCTGGGGTGAGATTTCTCTGTGGCCCACCAAAATTTTCTCACGGCCCACCAGTGGGCCGCGGCCCACCGGTAGGCGACTGCTGTTCTAGAGGAAGAAGGCAATAAAGAGGCCTCTAGCCAGTTTACAATAGGGTTTTAAATTCCTTACTGCAGAGCCATCTCCATAGCAATGGGCCACATGCCCCCCCTGAAGAGAGAAACCTAATCCAGCAAGCAATTTAAAGACAGGAAGCAGCTTGCTGTCTCTCTTTGCTGACAGCCAAGAAGATTTTCTCCTTTACTGAAAATTAGAAGGTAATCTAAAGCCAAAGTATAACAGCCTGCAGTATTAAGCAAAGGGAAATCACTTAATCATAGTTGTCCATGCATTGGACAATAGTATAACATCCTTTGATGACCTTTCCTCTCAGCCAAACTGCCTGCCATTCAACTACTAGCTTGCAGCACCATCTGTAGAAAATTTCACAGGAATTTCTAAATTTATTCACTAGCTTGCAGCGAACCCTTACACATAACCCCAAGGGTCAAGCACTACTAAGAGGCCAACCTGTGTACTGCATCAGTGTCTTCCAGACCTAGCCAGCACCACTAACAGGCCAACCTGTGTACTGCACCAGTGTCTCCCAGACCTGGCAACGCCTACCTTTAGTAGTCAACCACTGAATTTTACAGAAGTTTCTAAATTCAGCCATAAGCCTACAGTGCCACTTCAGGATTGCATTCTACCAACGTTCTCCAACAGGCCGGTGCGTTCCCACAGGGAGGGACTGCTCCGGGTGCCGTCGGCCGCTATGTGTCGTCTGGCGGCGCCAAGGGGTAGGGCCTTCTCTGTGGGTGCCCCCGCCCTCTGGAATACTCTGCCACCGGAACTTCGTACCGGCACGGACCTGAGGGCCTTCAGGCGCGCGTTAAAGACCTGGCTCTTTGAGCAGGCCGGCCTGGGCTGAAAGAATGATTTTAAATTTTGATCTCCTTTTTAATTTAAATTGGGTTTTAAGGGTGGGGGGGGGGTTTTTCTAATTGCAGCTAATTCTAATATTTAATTATTTTTTAACTTTTGTATTTGTGGGGTTTTTAGATGAGCTGTTCACCGCCCTGAGTCCCTCGGGAGAAGGGCGGTATATAAATGTAATAAATAAATAAATAAATAATAAATAAATAAATAGTGGAAAAAGGGAAATTGCACAGAAAACCACTAAATTTTCCAAATTCACCTTTTTGCCAATTTGAAGCATGGCAACCTCTTCAGCTATGACAGATGTCTCTGAACTACCAGAGGACTCAAACCCTCCACCCATCCTTTCTGTGCCAAATTTATGCACTTTTGCTTGATTATTTCTGATGCCTTTTTAGCTTTGATTTACAATGAAAAGGTTTCTCAGAGTAAGGCTGCAAGGTAATGGCTCCTCCCTTAAGAGATAAAAGCCAGCTGATAAACCGGAGTTTTTTGCAGGAAGCAAAGAAGTTTTCGCACTCAAGCCTTGTGGACGTTCGGAATATCTTGGTTGGTGTTTGGAGACTCTGTGTTTGAAATATTTCATAATAACTTTCTCTAGTGTTCATGGCAGCCTTGCACAACCTTGGCAAGATTCATTCTGATCAGAGACAATTAATTTGAAACAGCCTTTTAACCATGAAGGAAGGGAATTCGTAAAGAATCATTAAAAGGTTTTGCTGTTGTCTCTGTTTTGTGTTTGTTTCCTTGGAACAAGGTTTGGGTCAGAATAACTTGTAAGGCCACTCTCCTGTGTGATTTTGGTTGTGCCTGCAAAATGCTGAAACATTCCTCACACTCTGAACATTTCTATGGTTTTCCTTCACTGTGGATTCTCTGATGTATCACAAGAGTTCCTTTCTGCTGTCTGTTACTTCTTTACCGTCTTCTCTCTTTAGTCGATGGACTATTTCTTTCATTTTGGGTACTCTCAATTCTGAAGTTCGAGGAGAAGGCTCCCTCCCCCCAGCACTGATGCTGCCTGTGGGGCTGGGAGCATCTGGGTCTTTCTCCTCTCTCTTTGAGGGTGCTTGTGGAGCAGCATCCATGGACTCTGCTGGGATCCCCCCGATGCTGTTGGTGGGGGCGCTGGCCCAGATCCCTGGAAGCAAAGGAGGGAAGGAGACCCCCAGTTAGGAGGGGGTTCGTCTGGGGCAGGAGCTGAGCTGAGAGGGGTTCTCAGTGCTCCTGGGGGACGGTGGGGAGGGAACTGGAATCCCAGCTGGCCATTATCTTGCAGCCTTACTCCCAAGCCGCCCGTGCTGCTGCAGTTGCTCTTTCCTTCGTCGGGGGGGGGGGGGGGGGGGGCGTCTCCTGGCGGCGCCTTCACTCTGGGCTCTTGGGGGGAAGAATGTTTCATCCCTCCAGGAGCTTATGTTCAAATGGGAACTTGTGAATTTAACCAGGGCAGCAACTGCAAGCAGGAACGGGACTGCAGGGAGGGGTTTCCGGGGACCCCAGCCTTCCAGGCACTTTCTCTACCCTCCCCTCTTGGTTAACTCTGAAAAATGGCTCCGGATCGGCCACTGCTGGGGGCTTCCTCCACCCAGACTGAGTCGGAAAGAGCCCCCCAAACTCTGGCTTTTCTTCTCAAAGGTTAATTTTTTTCTCCCCAAAAGGCAAAATGAACTTTCTTGGGTATTTTTTTTCCTTGAAAAAGTTTTGCTTCTGATCTAAGAAACTTCTCCAGTTCTGATTGACTGAAAGGGGGTGGGGGGAGAAAGGAAGGATTTGTATTTTTTCACAAATGAGGGAACAACACAGGTGGAAAAACCCATCAGGAGGAGACGTCCATCTTCATCTGAAAAGAGATATGCCAGGCTCTTTTGAGGACAGCAATCCACCTTCTGCCCAGAGAGGAGCCCTGTATGGAAAGAGGGGCCAAAGCGGCCATCTCAGCCAAAAGGAGCAGCCCTCCCACAACAGAAGGGGGGTGGAAAGGTTCCCCCCTCCTGTCTGCAACAGAGTCCTTTCAGCCTCAGAGAAACGTGGCTCCCTCCTCTAGTAGCTGCTGGGAACCATGGGCTCCGGACTCCCTGACGGCCTTCCTCCTCTACCTCCTCCTCTCCACAGCCCATTTCCTGATCCAGGGGAGCCCCAAGAGCACTTCCTCAGCCCACTTTGGCTGCCCAGGATGGCACAATCTGACTGCCATCTTGTCCGCTTTGACCTGTTTAGTCCATCTCCTGAAATAGGCCCCCTTGGTTATTTTGGACAATGCTTTTATTAAAGATTATATGCACAGAAAGAAAGTTATTACGAATAATGTAAATATATAAAAAAAAAATGAAAGGAGAAAAATCCCTCAAAAAAAGATAATAGGAAAAAGAAAATTTTCCTCGTCATCCTCAGCCAGCAGATTCAACATCAAAACTTTATCATTAAATAAACAACCACATTCATGCCACCCTTCACCCCATTTTCTCCTCTCTAACTTATCATTTCTCCTCATGGATCAACAAAATCTAGTAAAAATTAACAGAAATACCTGGTTTCTTGACTTATGACAGTAGCAACTTATGACTGGAAACCTGTTCCAACTTGTAGTCCCAAGTCGAGGATTTCCTGTGCTCTACGAAACATTATATCTACTCCCCAAATACTAAAAATTATTTTGTGTATGATAAGTTAGTAATGTGGCTTTGCGAGCAAAATATCCTCACGCTCTCAACATTTACACCCTTTTTGCCTCATTGTGTGCTCTCTGAATGTATTTGAGGTTCCTTCAATAGGAAAAACATTTTACTCAACCCAAACAATTGTAGGATTTCCCTTCTGTTACTGCACAAAGTTCCTGGTAAACATTAAGATGTGAATGTTGGAGAAAAAAAGGGTTCCCAACCTTGTTCACAGCTGAAGAGATTTATCTCTGCTATGGACTTTCTGGTGCTTTTCTAGCTTTGATTTACTATGAAAAGGTTTCTCACACTCTGTGCACTTGTAAGGCTGCTGTCCTGTGTGATTTCGTGTGTGCATGAGAAGGGTTGAAGGATGGGAAAAGCATTTCCCACACTCCAGGCATTTATACGGTTTCTTTCCAGTGTGGATTCGTTGATGCATCACAAGATAATCTTTCCGAGAAAAACATTTCTCACACACTGAACATTTGTGAGGTTTTTCTCCTGTATGGATTCGGCTGTGACTTCTAAAGGAACCTGAATGAGCAAATGTTCTCCCACAGTCCAAACATTTGTAGTTTTTTTCACCTGTGTGAATTTTCACATGACTTCTAAGGGCTGATGAGGTGCTATAAAATCTTCCACAGTCGTTGCATTGATGTGGCTTTTCCCCTGTGTGGGTTTTATTATGGCTCCGAAGGCCTCCCTTGTGTCCAAAGCATTTTCCACATTCCTCGCATTTGTATGGCTTCTCTCCCGTGTGGATCCTTTGATGGCATCCAAGATGTTGTTTTTGGGAAAAGCATTTCCCACACTCCCCACATTTGTAGGGTTTCTCCCCCGTGTGGATTCTCTGATGAATCTGAAGATGGGCTGGCGTAAGAAAACTTTTCCCACACTCCCCACATCTATGGGGCAGCTCCCCTTTGTGCCAATTCTGGTGATTCCGAAGTTCAGAAGAATTCACAAATCGTTTCTCACATTCTGGGCATTCATAGGGTCTCTGTCCGGTGTGACGTCTCTGATGCACCACCAGGATTGATCTTGTGGTAAAACATTTCCCACATTCAAGGCACTTTTCGTTTTTCTCCCCTTTGTGCGTTTTCTGATGGCTCCGAAAACTTGAACTCTGGGTGAAACATTTTCCACACTCAAAGCACTTATAAGGTTTTATTCCTGCGTGTGTCTTCTCATGACTCCGAAGAGTTGAACTCTGGGTGAAACATTTTCCACACTCAAAGCATTTGTAAGATTTTATTCCCACATGAATCTTCTCATGGGACCAAAGATTTGCGTTCTGAGAAAAGCTCTTCCCACATTGCCAACACTTGTAAGGTTTCTCCCCTGTGTGAATCCTCTCGTGGTTTCTGAGAGTGGCTTTTTCACGGAAAAAATTCCCACATTCCAGACACTGATAACGTTTCTCTCCAGTATGGATTTTCTGATGTGTACAAAGGCGAGACTTTTTACTAAAGCATAACTCACATTCCTCACATTTATAGGGTTTTAGTCTGGGGGGGTTTCTGAGATCTTTGGAGTTTTTCCCAGAGAAAGATTGCTCATCCTTCAAACCTACACTGGATCCATTTCCCACATGGACTTTCCTGTGGGTCAAAAGGAGGGACCTGCGAGCAAAGGATTTCCCACACTCTGAGCATTCATGGGTTCTTTTGCGCGTTCTTGGAGTGCTGCTTGTGTCTGATGGGGGATCCAAGAGTTTCCCATGCTTCATGCTTTCCCTTGGCTGCTGCCTTGGGCTGAACTTCTACTATCTGTTGTTAGTTGTCTTGAAGGTAAATCTTCAGTTACTGTTGTTTTCCTGCTGGTGGAACGAAAAAAGAAGATGAGAACATAATTTCCTTTCGAGAAACACAGAAAGCCACAAAATGGTTGAAGGCAAGATGCTGCCATTTCTAATCTGCTCAGAGAGTGCTGTAAAGGACTCTATCTAAGTCGGAGTGCTATCGCTATTGCTAATAACAACCGCAACAGTGAGGGCAGAGTTGCAGTTCTTCAGCAAAGCCGTCATGTGATGGATGCCTCGTGTAATGACCACTTTCCTCAGGAAAGGAGTTTGCAGCCCAGTTGTAGTCGTAAATAGAGGACTGCCTGTAGGAAACACAAAAGTTAAGGCCAAAAGTTTCACTACATTGCTGTTTTGTCAAATACAGGCAAGAAAGAAGTGAAGGCAAATATACTTTGTGTGTCTCAGGATGAAGTTACAGGATCCAATCTGAGTTGGCCACCGGGATCAGAGGTTTTGTCTTCCGAGCTTTCAGACTCGTGCTGGAGCCCATCTTCAGGGAACTTCTCTCTAGAAGAGTGTGTGTCCTGTTGTATGTGTGGTCTATACACACAACCACTCCACACACAGAACAGAGAGAGGTCCCCTGAAGATGGGCTCCAGCACGAGTCAGAAAGCTCAGAAGACAAAACCTCCGATCCTGATGAAGACTGCTTATCTTCCAAACCACAATTTAATCAAGATTTAGATCAGCCCAAATGGAAGAAACCAGCAGGGTGAAGTCCAACATGGACCAATGCGTAGTTGTGAGTAGGAAAACTCAATGGAAGACAGGAGAGGGACCAGGTGGGGCGGAGCAGGTGTGAAAAGGGCAGATCTCCCATTCCCCCACCCTACAACCACAGAGGGTCAAGCAAGAGGTCCAAGCAGAGTTTGGAATGAAGTGGGATGCCAGCTGACCTTGAAGCAGCGTCTGGAGGAGATGCCACCCTTACTTTCCTCTCCTCCCCCAAGCATTCTGCCTCCCCCTGCTTCATGGCAGCCCCTCAGGGAAAAGCAAGGAAACAGAGGAAAGCATCGGGTTGCCTCAAAACCTCCTTAAAACCTTCACTTTCTAAAACATCCACCATGAAGGGCCACATCCCAGCCCTTTCTGGGCAAAACAAGGGAAATGCGTTTATGATCAGAAGCAGAGTAAAGATCGGAAGAAAAGATTTCATTGTTCTCCTTTTAAATTGAGCTCAAAGAAAAAGGATCTCTTGTGGGTTTAAGACAACGTGAACTCAATTTAATTAATTTAAAGCTTTTCTTTCTCCCAAACTCTCCCCTCCCCATTGCAAAGAGGTCAGTCTGTGTTAAGGGCACATTACAAACCACAACAAAGGTTTTAAAGCTCCGTTTACTTCATTTTTTTCTAACTGTAAGTGCGGGATATGGATGCTCAGAGACTTCGTGCTCTGACGGACCACAGAGAGACCTTCTGAAGCAACTTACCCAAAGCTCCTTCCCGGATCCACCCGGGGAGCCTTGGCTGGGCGAGGAGGGGGAAGATCCAACCCTGGGAAAGGGAAGATCCAACCTTTTGCCTCCTTGGAGGGAAGGGAGGGAATCCGCTCCGTGAGGGCAAAGCCAGAGCCGGATCTCCCCGAGGAAAAGCCGGCAAGCCCAAGAGCGGGTTCCGTTGCAGCTCCCTTCTTCCTGGCGGGGGAAAGATCTCCTGGGAGGAAGGGCGGCCTGGAGACCGGAGGGAGAGTAGACCCACCTGCCCCGAGCGGGATCCAAAAACCTCTCGCGAGGGATCCAGAGCCGATCCTCTAAGGAAGAAGCGGGAATCGCGGAGGGAAATGGAGATCCGGGAGGGGGGCGGGGTTTTGGGCGTTCTCTCGTGCTCCGGCTTCGCCTTGCAGTCCCGCCTCCGCTCTATTCCCCCCTCCCCCAGCCGGGGCCACGTGCTCCGAAAGCTCCCCTGATCCTCCGAAGGGCGGTGAGTGTGGCTGGCGGGGCCCTTGGTCACTTTTGCCAGAAGCAGCTGAAGGAGGGGAGACAAACCCTTAGAAAACTGATAATTAACCCAGATTGCGATGGTTACAATCTGCCATCTAGCGGGACCCAGGAAGTGGGGCTTTTCTCTAGGAGCCCCTGCCCTGGGGAAGACCTTCTCCTGGGGGTCCCTGCAGGCTCCCCACCCTTCTGGGAAACTATAGGACAGAGAAAGGCTGGGACTGGAGGATTAGAGTTTGGGTGTGTTTGTCTCAGGTGCCTGATTGTTTTGGTTTTCTTCATTTTGGGTTTAGAGTTGTGAGTCCCTTTTCAGAGTTGTGTTTTTACAAGACAGGTGGACACAGTCAAATTTATTGCCTTTATACACTGAACCCCTTTTGCAAATATGCCCTGAAGTTTATCAGTGATTTATTCCACATAGTCCTCAACTTATGGCATAGAGGTTTCCCAACAGGGCAAATAAGCCAACTTGTGAGGTGTCTGGTTTCTGTATTTGATAATCAATAAATATAAACCAATAACTACAGCTGATCCTCGATTTTCAAACTTGTGAGTCTCTGCGCATTATGGATCTGGGTCGTGAATACCTTCTGTTGGTGGGGTCCATCGTAACTCCAAAACGATCGCAGGTAGAGGTCGGCCTGCAGTGACCCTCCAGGGCTGCCTCTGCCCTCCAGCTGTGCCGGATGAGCTCTTGGTTGAAAGGGGGGAACTGACCCAAACTCAGCCTCTCTCACCTGAGCTGAGAAGGGAAGACGGTAGAGACACCCACAGGAGGGGCCACGGACAATGAAACCCCCTTTGTTGGCAGGAGGGGCTGAATGCTCACACAGAGGCCCATAGGAGGCTGGGTGGAGGAATTGGCAGTGTGAAATGGCAGAACGGCCCCTTTTCCCTATTTCCAGTTGACCTTCCATGTATCCCAAGACTGGACCTTCTTTCCAAGGAGCCTTAAATCCATGGAGGAAGAGCCTCCCTCAGATTTGAGGAGAATCTGGGTACCAGGTGCCTCTGGTGAACCAGGTGTCCAGATCAAAGGGCTCACAGGGGGTGGGGAGATGCCAGAAGCCCCCCTAAAGTAACCAATAGGAGCTGGGCAGATCCCAGCTTCTGAGTCCACCTCAACTATGTCACAAAGGAATATTTCTATGGGCTCAAGAGGGAAAAGACCAATTCCAAAATAAAACAGCTAGGAAAACATTAGGCTGGGAAGGAGATGCCATTTGATGGAGGACAGAGAAGGAGTGAATTAACCGAGAAAGGTAAGTGATGAGTTAAAGTAGGTCTCCTTAAAATCTTTAATTTTCCTCCCAGGAGTTTTTAATTCAAATAGCTTCACCTCTTCCAGTGATCTGCAAGAGCCCCTGGTGCAGAGGTTACACGATGGCCCCCCATCATGAGAATTTAAATTGGGTGGGGGTCTCTCTTAAGGCCCTGAGCCTGGGTGGGTTTTCTGCAGAGTCTCAGACTCTTTGGGTGGGTCGTCTCCAAATCCCCAGAGCCCCCAGGACAGCAAAAAGAGGAGAGTTTGTGGGAGCAGCCCAAATCTCATGCTTGTTTCCATGGGGCCAATACAAGTAGGACAACTCAGCAGCTGAGAGGGGAAAGAGGCCTGGAAAAGCTACTAGGCCTCTGCACAGTGGAATTTTTAAAATATATTTATTTATTTACTTCCCGCCTTTATTAGATTTACCAATCACTCAAGGCAGCAAACATATCTTACACACCTTCCTCCTCCTATTTTCCTCACAACAACCCAGCTGGCCACCACGGCCAAAGAGGGACTTGAATTCAGTCTCCAGCTTTCTAGCCTAGGGTCCTAACCACTAGGCCAAAGTGGTTCTCCTAGCTAAATGGAATTGTTTGGGACTAGATTTATTTATTTATAGTTCAAAACAAAATGGTACACAGGAGACCCTCACATTAACTGAAATTTGGGTCACACGAAAACACAACGTGGTATCAATTTACAATTCCCATCAAATTGCGTATTCCACAATAGTGTCACACATATAATGCTAACTCTGCTGGAAACACCAAGGAGTCGAGAGGGATGTGTCTCTTCAAGTATCCAAGAAACCTGGTTGTTCCACTGCAGAAGCTTTATGAAGGATGCTGGAAAAAGGAAGCTGGATTGAGGATTGCACTGCGTCATCACCGACATTCAGACCTTCCGGCGCGCAGTAAAGACCCACTTTTTCCAACAGGCTGGCCTGGCCCAGTAACAATTGTGGGGGTTTTAAATTGGTATTTTAATTTTTATCTGTTTTATATGTTTTTGATACAATTTGTATCTTTCGGCCACAAATTTAATTATTTCAAATTGTTTTTAACTCTATAATTCCTATAGCTTGTTCTGTTTTATCTGGCTGTACATCGCCCCGAGTCCCGCTTTTGGGAGAGGGGCGGTATAAAAATCCAAAAATAAATAAATAAATAAACTCTGAAGCGAACCTGGCCGAAGCCATCTTTTGCTGCCTGATAGTTGCCACAAGCCCTGAGACAGGGAAGGGAGAAGGGAAGTAGACAGATCAGCTGGGTTGTCAAAAGAAAAAGTTTTCTTTTTCTTTTCATTTGCAGATGATTTAGTATTTATTTTAGAAGAACCATTGGAAACGAGCCCCAGGTTAATGGGGAAAACAAGAATATGGGAAAGTTGCAGGACAAAACTAAAATCTTAGCTAAAAATCTTACAGAAAAACAGAAAGGGGAATTGACAAAGAAATTAGATCTACAAGTAATTAAGAAAGTAAAATACTTGGGAATATATTTAACAGCAAGATGTGTAACAATCAAAGAAGATAATTATAGACTACTACAACAAATCAAAGCAGCCTTGGAAAAATTTGCAGATATCCATGGTAGGAAGGATTGCAACTATAAAAATGAATATTTTACTGAGGCTACTGTTTCTATTCCAAACCATCCCCATAAAAATAGAAAAAATATTTTGATGAGCTAAACACAATAATTCTGAAATAGGTTTGGCAAGGGAAAAAAGCAAAAATAAGTCTGAAAATGTTGTAAGAATTTAAAAATAATGGCGGTTTCGGGTTACCAGATTGGGAGCTTTATTATCAAGCTTCTGTACTAACATGGGTGAGATAATGAATAACTCTTAGATATAGGTTACTGTTTTTAGAAGGCTTTTTACTGTTTTTAGGATGGCATGCCTTTTTATGGTATGATAAAAGTAAAACTCATAGGTATTTCCAAAGACATCAGATAAGAAATATTCTGCTTCTAGTATGGGAAAAGATGAAAGCCAAAAATTACAGGAAAATACCAGTTTGGCTCTCAACAATAGAAGCATTTATCCATCCAAATTTAGTAAATCTGGGGAAAAATTAACATATACAGATATTCTGAATGTGGAAGGTGAACTTAAAACCCAACAAGAGTTACAAAATTAAGGTGTGGACCTATCATGGTGGCCACATATGCAAATACAATCAAGATATGAGAAAAGATATTAAGACTTATAGTTTATATAAAGAACAAACAATATTTGATCAAATAATGTTAGGGACAGATGAAAAGTTAATAAAGAAAATATACAATTATTTCTTAAGCCTAAAATTGGAAGATGAGCAGGTAAAAGAGACAATGATAGTAAGGGTATATAATTTTGGGTACACTGTAAGAACTAGACAAGCGGCAACACTCTGGGAAAGAAACTGTAAATTGACAATGGCAACTACATAAAATGAAAATTGATATAAAATGTTTTATAGGTGGCATTTACCACTGACCAGATTAGCAAAGAGGTTTAATAGCATGTCTGCCAAATGCTGGAAATGTAACCAGACACCGGGGACGTATATGTGGTGGACATGTGAAAAAGCAAAGAAATATTGAACAAAAATACATACTTGATTAGAAAAAATGGTAAAGCAACATATAGATTTTAAGCCAGATAATATTCTTGTTAAGCATAATACTGGAAAAATATGATAAAGGGAACCTATATTTAATATTACATGATTCGATAACAGCAAAAATTGCGCAGCACTGGAAAATTGAGGAAACACCTACAGAGTAATTTTTAAAAAAATTGGAGTGTGCAGAAATGGACAGACTGACATTAAAAACAAAAAGAAGGCACAGAGTATTTTCAAACATGGGATTTGTTTTACAGATGGTTGGATAGTAGAGGTAGAAATTAAGAGTGGGGAAAGTATTACTATATATAAATAGAGCGATATTCACCAAGCACTTATGTATGTAAAGTGAAAGTGTATAAACTGTTAAAAAGTGTTCTTGTGGGAACCAAGGTCAGATGAACAGGTGGATCTGGAAGGAGAGGAGTGACCAAGCAACCTGCCAGCACTTTTATTGGACAATGTGACTCCTGACATCTGGGAGGCTTAACGTTCACTTTTTAATTAGGTGAATACTGCAGGAACTTTTAAAGTTAGTTTTCACCAGCTGTGCCGATAGGGTGTATCCAATAAACACGTCCTTTGAGGAATCTACCTGCCTCAGAGTTCTGCTTTCAATGGGTGCGTTATTCGAAAGGCTGACATATTGTTCTCTATGGGGATCATGCCAAAGATGCTAGACAAGAATCTAGGATGAAAGAGACCACAGCTCCAGAATAGATTATTTGTAGCTCATTGTTGAAAATTGATGCTCTCTGATCATTTAAGAATTTACAAAATACCTGGGTGCCTTGTCTTATGAATAGAACAACTTATCATCGGAAATGCATTCTCAGTTCTGGTCATAAAGTCAAGAATTACCTGTACACTGCAAAACATTATATATAGACTCCCTGGATACTTAAAACCCTTTTGTGTAAGGACTCTGCTAAGTCACTAATGCTGCTTGGTGAGCAAAACCTCCTCACACTCCAAACATTTATGGCCTTTCCCTTCATTGTGTATTCTCTTTAAGACTTTGAGGTTGCTTCCCTAGCAAAAACATTTTCCCCAGGCCAAACATTTGCAGGATTTCCCTTCTGTCACTGCAAAGTTCCGGATGAATTATAAGATGCGACCTTAAAAAAGAAAGTTTTGAATGTTGTTCACAACTGAAGAAGTTTATCTCTGATATGGATTTTCTGATGCATTTTTAACTTTGATTTACTAGGAAAAGATTTCTCGCACTCTGCACACTTGTACGGCCACTCTCCTGTGTGACGTCTGGTGTGCATCCGAAGTGATGAAGATTGGGAAAAACATTTCCCACACTCCAGACATTTATATGGTTTCTCTCCAGTGTGGATTCGCTGATGCTTCTCAAGACTACTTTTTTCAGAAAAACATTTATCGCACTCTGAGCATTTGTGAGGTTTCTCTCCTGTATGGATTCGGCTGTGCCTTCTAAGGTGACACGAATCAGCAAATGTTCTCCCACAGTCTAAACATTTGTAGTTTTTTCCCCCTGTGTGACTTTTCACATGAGCTCCAAGGGCTGATGCAGTACGATAAAATCTTCCACATTCATTGCACTGATATGGCTTCTCCCCTGTGTGGGTTTTATGATGTATCCAAAGTATGTGCTCATAAGCAAAATATTTGTCACATTCTACGCAACGGTAGGGCTTCTCTCCTGTGTGCAACCTCTGATGCCTTATGAGGTTTTGTTTTTGGGAGAAGCAGTTCCCACACTCCCCACACTTGAATGGCTTCTCCCCTGTGTGGACTCTCTCATGAACCTCAAGCTCTTTTCGTGTAACAAAACTTTTCACACACTCCCCACATTGATAGGGTTTCTCCTCTTTGTGCCTCATCTGGTGTCTCTTAAGTTCACCAGAATGCATAAACCGGATCCCACATTCTGGGCATTGATAGGGTCTCTCTCCAGTGTGACGTCTCTGATGTAGCCACAGAGTTGATTTCAAGGTAAAACATTTCCCACATTCGAGGCACTTTTCATTTTTCTCTCCTGTGTGTGTTTTCTCATGTTTCCGAAGAGATGGACTATCGGTGAAACATTTTCCACACTCATAGCATTTGTAAGATTTGATTCCAGCATGAATCTTCTCATGGTGCCAAAGACCTGAGATCTGAGAAAAGCTCTTCCCGCATTCCCAACACTTGTAAGGTTTCTCCCCTGTGTGGATTTTCTTGTGGTTTCTGAGATAGGCTTTTTCACGGAAAAATTTCCCACATTCCAGACATTGATAAGGTTTCTCTCCAGTGTGGATTTTCTGATGTGTAAGAAGGTCTGACTTCTGACCAAAGCGTAAGTCACAATCCTCACATTTATAGGGTTTTAGTCTGGTGGAGTTTCTGAGTCCTTTTGCTTCATTTCCAGAGTTGGATTTCTCACCCTCCAAACCTTCACTGGATCCACTTCCCACATGGACCTTCCTGTGGGTCAAAAGGAGGGATCTGCGAGCAAAGGATTTCCTACACTCTGAGCATTCATGGGATTTTTCGGTGGTTTCTTGGAGTGCTCCTTTTGTCTGACGGAGGATCCAAGAGTTTACCACCCTCCATGCTTCCCTTTGGCTGCTGCCAGGTGTTAATTTTCTATTATCTGTTGATAGTTGTCTTCCAGGTAAATCCTTGGTCACAATCTTTTATCCGCTGTTAAAGGAAAAAGGAAGAATTATATTTCCCTTTCAGACACGTAGAGAATCATAAAATCTTATCCTTGGCAGGGGCCTTGAAGGCTTTTCCAGTCTGACCCTCTGCCCAGGATCAGGTGCTCAGTATACCTGAAGCAAAGTGATGGAGGCCCTATATCTGTAACAGAGAGATGTCCTCAAAGTATGACCATGGCTGGGACTGGAACCTCGGTCGTTCTATGAAGCAGTGTGTCAATTCTGAAATGGATCAAGCCTGCCACAGCCATCTTCCGTTGCTCTAGTTGCCACACAGCTCGGGGAGGGAAGAATAGAAAGCGATCTAGCCAAAACAACCTGCTATCTCGTGGGAACCAAGGTCATTCGTAACAGGTGCCGGCCAGAGACTGGAACTTGTTGCCAAGATGATGCCAGAGCACCTAATTGGGCAATATGACCTGTGATCCTAGAGAGAGGGGGGGTATCTCTAACATTTAATTAAGCTGAAAGCACGGGAAACAGCTAGAGCTGGTTTTAAGTTCATCCGTGCTGAAATGAAATCACTGCAACAGTATTGCCAAAAAGGCTTTATGTGTTGTTAATCTAATTTTATGAAGCTTCTCCTCTGGTAATACTGATTTGCAAACTAGGGCATTCAAAACCTTTGCTAGACCAATACTTGATTACAGCTCGGCTGTCTGGAATCCTCACTGTATATCAGACATAAATACAATTGAGCGAGTCTAGAAGTATTTTACCAGAAGAGTACTACATTCCTGTGTTCGCAACAGAATACCCTACACCACCAGACTTGAGAATCTAGGCTTAGACAACCTTGAACTACGCCGGCTAAGACTGACTTAAGCATAGTACATAAAATCATATGTTACAATGTCTTACCAGTTTATGAATATTTCAGCTTTAACCACAACAACACAAGAGCACACAACAGTTATAAACTTAATGTAAACCACTCCAAATTTGATTGCAGGAAGTATGATTTCAGCGTGGTCAATCTCTGGAACTCTACCTGATTCTGTTGTTACCTGCTCAAACTCCCTCTCCTTTACCCTCAAACTAACCTCTATTGACCTCACCGCATTCCTAAGAGGTCTGTAAGGGGCATGCATAAGTGCACAATCGTGCCTACCGTCCCTGTTCTATTGTCCCGAATTATAAGTTCCTATTTCTTATATTTAAACTTATGTTTATTCTTATTTCTATTATATTGTAAGCTTTTGACAAAATAAAATAAATAAATACAAATAAATAAAAAGTGATGTACCTGGGGCCTTCAGCATCCTCAGCCATCTGCCACTGTCCCCAGGCCTGGGCTTTACCCCAGTGTCACTGCGACCACTAAGAAATGCGGCCTTAATCCCTAGAGTGGAGGCCTTTGCAGGCTAGCACCATTTTCAAGCTGCATGTTCCGTACTGTTTCCAAGCAACATGTCCCAAAGCATCTCTAAGCTCCTCCAGGACCCCTTACGTCAAATGCGGCCTGTGCCTGGGAATCATAAGGCCTTTCCTGCTCTCTTCAGACAGTCCCACATTCCTTAGTTGGGCCTTGTCTGCTTAACAATACATGAAATCGCTTAACAACCACAGTCAGGAGTACAGCATTGTAGTCATTGAGCCAAGTTCTCATGTGACATCTTACTTAATAACCACTTTGCTCAACGACCAAGACTCCAATTTTGGTCATAAGTCCAGGACAAACTACAGGAATTACCAAAAACTAAATGACCTTCTATCGCTGCGCCATAGAGAGTATTTTAATTTACTGCACCTCTGTATGTTTTGCCAATTGCACAGTGGCAGAGAGGACATAATTGCCCAGAGGATCATTGGTTGCCTTCTCCCCTCTTGGAAGAGCTTTATAGCTCCCGCTGCCTTAAGAAAGTTCAAAATATTCTCAAAGGTCCATCTCATCCTGGGCAACTTTTTTTGTTTTTTAATATTACCATCTGGCACACGGTACAGATCAATAAAAACCAGGAGAAATAAGTTAAAAAACAGCTTCTATCCCAGAGCAGAAAATATATTGAATTCTACTGTATAGTGCAATATTAATGCAACATCAGGGGTTTTCAATTCAATTGCATAGAATACAAAGGATGTATGTGTTTTATTTTTATAGTTATAATGGACACCGAAGATGGCATTTTATTTCATTGTACGAGGTGCAATGACATTAAACTAAACTAAACTAAGACATCACAGAAGCAAAAGAGAAGGCAAGAGAGTTCAGGTTCATGTAAACATTTCTGATTTTTACCCCTTTTTCCTGCTTCTTCTCACATTTGCACATATGATCTCCATCCCATCATAACTTCTCGATCCCTGCTTCCTCCTGATACTTTTTGTCTATTTTATAAAATAAAGTAAAACAGATCCGGGAAGCTAAAGACCAATCAGCCTGGCATCGGTCCCTGGGAAGATTTTGGAAAAGATAACAAAGCAAAGGAACTGCCTAATAAGCCTAGAAACAAAGAAAGCTAGTATTACAAGCCAACATGGGTTTGTCAAAAAACAGACCACGGCAGAAAAACCTTATTGCGGTCTTTGTCCAAGCGATTAAAGTCTGTGGACATAGCTTACTTGGATTTAAGACATGTGACAAAGTAGACCGGAACCTAATTCTTGGCAAGATAAACAAAAGTGGGATAGCATCATTATCTGATGGATTCGTAACTGGCTGACCAACCACATTCAACATATAGTCCTCAATGCCATAGCTGAAACACTAAGCACCATCTATGAGGTATCTTTTAGATCCAACACTCTGACCAACCTATGGTCATTAGCCAAGGTCATTCCTATCTTAAAAAGGAAGACCTTAGCCTAATTTAAAAACACAGACCAATCTCATTTATTTATTATTTATTTATTTAATCAAATTTCTATACCGCTCCCTCTCCCAAAAAGGGACTCGGGGCGGTGTACAGCCTACTAAAAACACAGAATATATACAGTTTAAAAACAAATGAAATATACGAATCCGGCTGAATCCCATCAATTGCAAAATACAGAAATTTAAAAATCCGGGATTAATTAAGAATTTAAAAATTTAAAACCAAATTAAATTAAAACCCATTATGTTGTGTCACCTGTGAAATCATGGAATCAATCATCAACCAACCAACCCATTACCCTCCACTTAGAGACAAACAGCCTACTCTCTAACAAACAGTTTGGTTTCAGGAAAAAGTTGTCCTGCATGCTACAACTCCTACACTGCAAAAATATTTGGACTACACAACTCGACCAGGGTAAAACAATAGACGCAATTTACATAGACTTCTGCAAAGTCTTTGATTCAGTGGTATACGACAAACTACTGTTAAACCTACGCTCTTACGGCATTTCTGGATCACTGCACAAATGGATAGCTGCATTCCTGTCAAACAGGCAACAAGTAGTCAAAATAAGGAGTGCCCTATCAAACCCTGCACCAGTTAACAGCGGTATCCTCCAAGGCAGCCTTCTAGGACCCACTCTCTTTCTATTTTACACAAATGACCTTTGCGATCATATTAAAAGCAACTGCATCCTCTTTGCCGATGTAAAACTATTTAACACCACTGACAATACTGCCGCCCTACAAAGCAACCTTGACTATGTGTCAGAATAGTAGAACAATTGGCAACTTCAAATCTCAACCAACAAATGTCTTACACATTGGCAACAAACACTAAATACAAACTGGGCGGGTATGACCTTGTAGACAACCCTCACTCTGTCAAGGACTTAGGAGTACTCATGTCAAAAGATCTAAGCCCCAGAGCTCACTGTAACAGTGAGGCATTAAGAGTTGTAAATCTAATCTTAACGAAGCTTCTTCTCCGGTAACATTGAACTCCAAACCAGGGCATACAAAGCCTTCACCAGATCAATTCTCGAATACAGCTCATCTGCCTGGAATCCACACTGTATAATGGACAATAATACAATTGAGCGAGTCCAAAGGTATTTCACGAGAAGAATACTCCACTCCTCAGCTCGCAATAGAATATCATATGCCACCAGGCTTGAAATTTTTGGACTTGGACAACTTAGAACTACGCCGCCTACAGTCTGATCAAAGCTTAGAACACAAAATTGTCTGCTACAATGTCCTATCTGTGAATGACTACTTTAGCTTCAACCACAATAACACATGGGAAAACAAGAGATACAAACTCAAAGTAAACCACTCCAAACTCAATTGCAGAAAATACTTCAGCAACAGAGAGGTCAACGCCTAGAACTCACTATCTGACTCTGTTGTTACATCCTCTCAAACTGCCAAAACTTTAATCTTAAACTGTCTACCATGGACCTCACTCCATTCCTAAGAGGTCTTTAAGGGTGCATGCATAAGCGCACCAGCATGCCCACAGTCCCTATCCTTCTGTTACCATTTATTTGTACTCATTTATTATGTATATACTTATATCTGTTTATACTTATACCTGTTTATACTTATATATTTATGTGTTATGTTCATATATACATTTGTTTTCTCATACATGTTTGACAAACTAAACTAAACAACTAAATAACCTTAGGAGAAAATCCCAATTTTTCTGCATTGCTCATTTGTCAAATAAAGATTTTAAAAATGGATGCTTGTTCTCTAAACCAAGATTTCTTTACTGACCTTTAAAGCTACAATGAAGAGGTCTCTGGCTCAATTGTTACCCCTCCAGGTCAAGGCCAGGGATGACCCTCACTGCCCACCAATTTGGTTTCTCCTTAATCGATTGGCCCTTTGTGCAGGAAGCTGCTTCTTCATCCAGATTTCCAAATTCTCTGGAACAGAGTCCTGGTCAAGGGTTGGGGGATCCCAATCCAAGAACCCCACTTTCTCTGTGAAGTTCACGGCCACAGCCTCACTGGTCTCTGGCAAAGAGAAATGAAGAAGGCTCAGATGCTAACCGTGATACTGAACAGTGATACTTACATAATCTGTAAATGATCTGGAAGAGGGAGGAGAAAATAGAATTATTTGTTCAGGATACAAAATAATGAAGATTGAATCGTAATTCAAAAATATCTTAAAAAGACAAAACGGAAGAAACCAGCAGGATGAAGTCCAAAAGGGACCAAAGCAGATGTGCGTAGGAAAACTCGGTGGAAGATGAGAGACATCAGATGAGGCAGAGAATGTGTGAAAAGGGCTACTCTTCCCTGCTCTTTTATTTTTATTTATTTATTTATTTTGGTTTGTCAATTGCTTACAAGATAATAGGTATAAGTAAAAATATAGTTATGAATACATGGATACATATAAGAAAAATAAAAGAAAAAAAATAAAAGAAACAATAGGACAGGGATGGTAGGCACGTCAATGTGCTTATGCACGCCCCCTGCAGACCTCTTAGGAAAGGGGTGAGGTCAATAGTAGAAAGTCTAAGGTTAAAGTTTTTGGGGAAGAAACCAGAGTCAGGTAAGAGTATTCCAGACATTGATCACTCTGTTGCTAAAAGTCGTATTTCCTGCAATCAAGTTTGGTGTGATTAACCTTGAGTTTGTATCTATTGTTTGTTCTTGTATTGTTATGGTTGAAGCTGTAGTATTCATTGACAGGTAGGACATTGCAATGTATGATTTTATATACAGTACTATACTTAGATCGGACTGAAGGCGGCGTAGTTCTAAGTTTTCTAGGTATAGAATTTCAAGTCTGGTGGCATAAGGTATTCTGCAACGAGTAGAGGAGTGGAGAACTCTTCTTGTGAAGTATTTCTGGACTTTCTCAACTGTGTTAATATCAGATACGTAATGTGGGTTCCAGACTGATGAGCTGTATTCGAGTATTGGTCTAGCAAATGTTTTGCATGCTCTTTTTGGAGGCTGTAAGGCCACAATGATTCTACTTAAGGGTCTCAAATTTTATTTCCAATGAGGAAAGGCAGCCTTTCCTGGCCATCAACTTCTTCTAGCAGCTGCTCACAAGTCCACCCTCAAAACTTCCTTTGGGCTTTGAAAAACCTCCACCAAGGAGGGGTTGCCACACCAAACCCTCTTCCTGGACAAAACAAGGAAAATACAAGGAAAATAGAAAGTTTAGAAATTCTACCCATCTTTTAAAATCAGAAGCAAAGTAAAGATTAGTATAAAAACAAAGGATTTTATTTTGGCCTTTCAGAGCACAAAGAAGGAGGGTCTCTTTTGTGGGTTAAGACAACAGGAGCTCAATTCAACTAATTTAAACTTCTTCCTTTCCCCAGAACCCTTCCAGCCCCGTTACAAAAAGATCAGGGTGTGGTAATAACACACTACAAATCCCAATAAACGCTTTAAAGCACAATTTACACTCTTTTTTCCCCAAGTGCACTTGAGGGATATGGATACTCAGAGACTTCTTGCTGTCTGAAGGACCACAAGAGAGGCCTTCTAAAGCAACTTACCCGAAGCTCCTTCCCGGATCCCCTCCCCTCCCGAGGAGCCTTGGCCGGGCGAGGAGGGACAGATCCAGTCCGGGGACAGAGCCCCCTTTACCCTCCGGGTGGGATCCGCTCCCTGCAAACAACGCCAGAGCCGGATCTCCCCGAGGAAATCTCGGGAATGCGAAGAGCGGGATCAGTTGCAGCTCCCTTCCTCCTGGCGGGGAGGAGATCTGGCAGGAGCGGCGGAATGGAGGCCGGAGGGAGAGCAGCCCGACCTGCCTCGGGAGGGATCCAGCGTCCATCCTCCCCCGGGCTAAGGGAAGCAGAGATCCGCCCAGTGGGAGAGGCGGGGCGGGGCTTCTTGGGCTCCGTCTACTCCTTCAAAGCCCCGCCCCTTCTCCTTCCCCCTCCGCCTTTAACCCCCGGTTTGCCTTCGCAGGACCACTTGATCCGGAATCTCTGCAGAAGCCCTGAAAGAGTTGCCCAAAAGGGCCCCGCAAGAGTTGAGGGCTCCTTGGGGCTCTCTGAGGTTGGTGGTTGGTGGCTGCCGTGATGATGTTGCCCAGTTTGGGCAGTAAGACGTCTCCGGGGAAACCCCGAAGCTCAGAGACCACCAAGCACCCCCGCCCCCATTTCCACCCTGAGCTGTTACCCAGATTGACTTTAAGGCTCCTGGCGTTTCTGGAGCTGGAAAAGTGGGGGGATCCTGACCCAGAGGAAGAGCAGCTCGGGGGCTCCTCATCCCTTGTGCTACAGTGGGATCCACTTGTGAGGAACCAGGTGACCGGATCAAGGGGTTCACAGGGAGAGGGAAGATGCCAGAAGCCCCCCTGAAGTAGCCAATAGGAGCCGGGCAGATCCCAGCTTCCGAGCACATCAGCAACTATGTCACCAAGGAATATTTCTATGGGCTCAAGAGGGAAAAGATCATTTCCAAAGTAGAACAGCTTGGAAAACATTAGGCTGAGTAGGGCTGGGGAGGAGATGCCATTCCTTGGAGGAAAGAGGAGGAGAGAATTAACCAATAAAAGCAAATGATGAGTTAAGGTAGATCTCATTTAGTGGAGCCAATGAATCCCGCAAAAAAACTTGCATTAAATTTAAACTATTTGAAGTGAAATCTCTTATCGATAATTTAGTAATTGGTTCCAGGTTGACAGAAATAAACAAGAATAATATTTAATGTAACATGGTATATGAATAATGATGAAATATCACAGAATAGAATAATATAGAATTCTTTTTATTGGCCAAGTGTGATTGGAATTTGTCTTGGTGCAAATGCTCTCAGTGTACATAGAAGAAAAGATACATTCATCAAGAGTCGAGAATCATCAAGTACAGCACTTAATAATAATCATAGGGTACAAATAAGCAATCAAATCATACTAGGAAACAGTCAATATAAATCGTAAGGATACAAGCGACAAGCAGTCATACAGTCACAAGTGGGAGGAGATGGGTGATAAGGAGTGATGAGTGATGAGAAGATTAATAGTAATAGTAGTGCAGACTTTGTAAATAGTTGAACAGTGTTGAGGGAATTATTTGTTTAGCAGAGTGATGGCATTTGGGAAAAAACTGTCATTGTGTCTAGTTGTTCTGGTGTGCAGTTATAGCATCGGGAAGGAGTTAAAACAGTTTGTGTCCAGGAGATACTAACAAGAATATACCTAAAGGAATTTAAATACAATCTAAATTAATTAATTGAGGGGCTGCCACAGAGAGGAGGAGGGGGTCAAGCTATTTTCTAAAGCACGCTAAGGCCAGACAAGGAATAGATGGAATCTGAACAAGGAGAGATTTAACCTGGAAATAAGGAGAAACTTTCTGACAGTGAGAACAATCAACCAAAAGAACAGCTTGCCTTCGGAAGTTGTGGGAACGCCATCACTTGAGACTTTCAAGAAGTAATTGGACTGCCATTTGTCAGAAATGGTGTAGGGTCTCCTGCTTGGGTGGGGGGTTGGACTAGATGACCTACAAGGTCCCTTCCAACTCTGATTATCTGTTATTAAGTGGAGGACTATGTGTGCTCACTCTGGTAAGTGACCAGCGCTCCTGCTTTCTGAGTCAAATTCATGCACTTTTGCCTGATTATTTCTGATGCGTTTTTGGATTTGATTTAAAATGAAAAGGTTTCTCTCACTCTGCACCCTTGTTAAGGCCGCTCTCCTGTGTGATTTCGGGTGTGCCTGTGAAATGCTGAAGGGGGTTGAAATATTTCTCACACTCTGAACATTTCTGTGCTTTTCCTCCACTGTGGATTCTCTGATTTATCCCAAGTGTAGTTTTTCCAGAAAAGCGTTTATTGCACTCAGGCAAAGTGTCAGGGTACGGAACTTCTTCCCATTCAAACAATAAGAATGAACTTCTGAGAACCGAACTTATCAAAAGGAATCCTTTATTGAGATGAGACAGTCCAGTAGGAATTCAAAGCAGCGTCTGAGGTCCCTCAGGCATACAGTGATAGATAAGGGAGTTTAGAATCCCCTCCCCATCCCAATGTTTACTTAGGGAAACAAAAGCCAATATGTTAATTCCCCTCCCAGCCCCTCTGGGAGGGGATCCTTCCCTTTTTGGAAGGTTTTTTCTCATGTAGCTTTCCCAAGACGTACCTAACTTCCTCCCCCACCCCCTTTTTAGAATGGACTGTTTTTGGAGATTTCCCAGAGCACTTCACTGTGGAGTTTTATGGACCCCTCATCTCCTGGCTGTGCCTCTCAGAGGTGTTAGGTTCTGGCCATCTGGCTTCTTTCCCCCCCCCATTGTATCATGTATGGGTGTGCATATTCGATATAAGGTTAAATATATTCAGGTTACATCAAGAAAGGATTTCTTTATCAGTTCCCCGCCCCCTTTTCTTCTTCCTCTGAAGAAATGACAGATACACGGATCTGACATCCTGCCCTCCTTTAAAAAACAGATGGGTCTACCTGGAAAAAAACAAAAATCATGCGTTACATGTGCAGTTCAGGACGGTTTATCAGGGTATTTTAGGTGGAACTTTCGTAGTAATGTGGGTGCTTTTACATGTCTTTTGGCTACCCACTCATTTTCTGAGGAAGGAAGGTGTTTCCAAGCTACTAAATATTGTGTGGATCCACAGTAAGTGCGTGAATCAAGGATGTCTTTAATTTCAAAATGTTGTTCCCTATGTATCATGATGGGGGTTGGGGGTGTGGGAAGGGGGGGTCTGAGGTTTGAAGTGATCTCCGGTTTGAGCAAGCTACAGTGAAATACTGGATGAATCTGCCTAAGAATTTTTGGAAGATGAAGCTCTACCGTCACGGGGTTGATAATTCTGGAGATGGGGAATGGCCCAATGAATTTTGGTCCTAATTTCTTAGAAGGTTGTAATGATTTTAAGAATTTTGTGGACAAATATACACGGTCTCCAATCTTGAAAGGTTTAGGTTCACAGCGTTTTTTGTCTGCTTGAGTTTTGTAAACTGCTCTAGCTTCCTGTAGAGATAATCTTACCACTGGCCACATGGCTTGTAAATTATCCATCCACTCCTTAAAGGAGGGGATTTCAGGTTCTTTGGTGGGTAGTTCCGGCATGGGGTTGAATTCTTGGCCCGTTGCTACGTGGAATGGGGTGAACCCTGTGCTACTATGGACTGAGTTATTGTATGCTACCTCTGCAAAAGGAAGAAGGTCAGTCCAATTGTCCTGCTGGTGATTAATAAAACATCTTAAATATTGTTCTAATACACAATTCACTCTCTCTGATGCTCCATCCGTATGGGGATGGTTCGAAGACGATAATCCCTGGGTGGAGCCTAATAGGTTTAAAAACGCCCGCCAAAATTTGGATGTGAACTGAACACCCCTATCTGAGATAATTCGTTGGGGGGCTCCTTGAAGGTGATAAATGTGTATTAGGAACATCTTTGCCAATGATCTGGCAGTTGGGATCTTTTGGCATGGAATAAAATGAACCTGTTTGGAAAAAAGATCAGTTACAACCCAAATGACAGTATTCCCAACACTTTTGGGAAGTTCCACTATAAAGTCCATAGAGATCTCTTTCCAGGAAGCAGAAGGGTCTGCTACTGTTTGTAAAAGTCCAGGATATTTTCCTTGTCTTCTCTTTGCAGCAGCACAGATGGGGCAGCTCGCAACATAGTTTTCAATGTCCTTTTTGAGGGACGGCCACCAAAATTGTCTTTTGATGAGGTGCAGGGTTTTTACAAAACCAAAGTGTCCTGCTATTTTGGAGTCGTGGCAGCGTTTCATGAGTTCCATTCTCTGGCTTGCAGGGACATAAAGCTTGTTTTCTACCCAAGCCAGTCCATCTTTGAGTAAGCACATGTTTCTGTTAGCCTGGAACCAATCATCTTTAAGTAGTGCCTCCTTAAATATTGACGTCGTTGTGTCTTCAGTCAGGGATGATTTTTTTTTCTCTTGTGCCCGGGTGATTACCTTGGCTGCTAGTTGGGTCGGTTGGATCATCGGTTTTATAACTTCAATCTTTTTGCTGTTGTACTGGGGTTTCCTGGACAGTGCATCTGCTAAGAAATTCTTTCTCCCAGGAAAATATTTGAGAGTGAAATTAAAACGTTCAAAATATCGAGCCCACCTTGCTTGTTTTTCGGAGAGTTTCCGTGGATTTCTCAGAGCTTCCAGATTTTTGTGATCAGTCCATACTTCAAAGGGGATTTGGTTTCCTTCCAGGAAATGTCTCCATGTGAGCATTGCCCACCGCACAGCATATGCCTCTTTCTCCCATACGGCCCATCTTTGCTCGGTTTCCGTCAGTTTCTTAGAAGTATAAGCACATGGTTGTAATTGTCCACTTTCATTCTTTTGGAGGAGGACTGCCCCAACTGCAACATCACTGGCGTCTGCTTGGATGACAAAAGGTTGTTCGGGATCTGGGTGCTTAAGGACCGGTTCTGCTGCGAACAGGCGTTTGAGTTTCTCGAATGCTGCTTGGCATTCCATTGTCCAGATGAGGGGTTGCCTAGGCTTGGGTTTCCCCCCCCCCCTTCGTTTTTAGCAAGTTTGTGATAGGGAGGGCGATGTTTGCAAAAGCTGGAATGAATTGGCGATAAAAATTTGCAAACCCCAGAAAACTTTGCAATTGTTTGCGTGTGTGGGGTGGATCCCAGTCCAATACAGCTTTCACTTTCTGTGGGTCCATCTCTATTCCCTCATGGGATATTCTGTACCCCAAATAGTCAATTTTCTCTTGGTGGAACTCACATTTGGAGAGTTTTGCATATAGTTTAGCGTCTAAGAGTTTTTTGAGGACTGCACGGAGTAGCTTGATGTGTTCTTCCATCGTTTCCGTGTAGATTAAAATATCATCAAGATAAACTAAAACCCCTTTAAATAAAAATTCATGAAGGGTTTCATTGATCAATTGCATAAACACTGCAGGCGCTCCTTGCAGTCCAAAAGGGAGCACTTTAAATTGGTAGCATCCCAATGGTGTGTTAAAAGCTGTCTTCCACTCATCCCTTTCCTTTATTCTGATGTGGTAATATGCTTCCCGTAGGTCTAACTTTGAAAAAAATTTTCCTTTTGAGAGGTGGGCTAACATGTCCTTCATGAGGGGGAGTGGATACATATTTTCTATGCAAATGCAGTTCAATTTTTTATAATTCACACAAAGACGCATGGAGCCATCTTTCTTTTCACGGAATAACACTGGGGCCGCTATTTTTGGTCTGGCGGGTTCGATGAAACCCCGCTTTAAGTTTTTATCGATAAATGCTCTGAGTTCTTTCAGTTCTCTGGGAGACATGCAATACATTTGTGGTTTTGGGAGTTTAGCCCCTGGTAGGATTTCGATAGCACAGTCTGTGGCTCGATGAGGTGGGAGTTCATCACAAGCTTCCTCACTAAATGCTTGGGCCAGATTCTGGTACTCATGGGGGATGTTAATGGGTTTCACAGACTGTCCAGGTCATGGCTGATTCTCTGTTCTCTTCCCCATTCTTTATCCTTTCCTCTGAGCTTTTTGCAAATATTACATCTCTCTGGAATTTTATGGTTCCTGTCCTCCAATTTATTTTTGGATTCCATTTCTGTAGCCATGTGAGACCCAGAACTAGTGGCTCTTCCATCCCTGGGGCTACAATGAATGTGAGCATCTCCCTGTGTTTTCCTAGTCTTAATTTCAATGGTTCTGTGGTAAACCTGGCTGGCTCTCCCCCCCGCTATGGTTCCATCTAATTGGCAGAAAGCGATGGGATTTTCCATTTCTTTCAGTTGGATTCCCAATTTATCTGCAAGGGAGGGTTTGATTAGGCATCGAGTGCATCCCGAGTCCAGCAACGCTGTAACTTCCTCCCCCTTCCCTTGGCTGGGGATAAACAGTCTCAGGGGTAGGGTGATTGGTTCAATTGGATTGCTTACCAGCGGGTCATCCTCTGGATCACTTTTGGACTGGCTCAGGTCCCCTCTGAGCGTTTGGGATTCTTCCTCAGGTTTGGGAGGGGGTCGGAATCCCACATCTACTCGGCCCCTCAGGCCAGTCTCCTTCCCTCGAGGGCTGGATGTTGTGGGTTTCCTCCCTGATGGGTGGTCTAGCTTTCTGGCAGGAGTCTTCGAGTGGCATTCTGCTGCGCGGTGTCCCTCCTTTCCACTCTTAAAGCAACCAGGCGTTCTTGGAGTCATGGTGGATTGGGGTTTGAAAACTTCCTGTTTCCCCAGGGGTGGGGATCTTTTCCAAAACTTACCAGCACGGTGCCGGTTCCGAGTCATGTCTATCTCTGCCTCCTCTGCCATCATGTACCATTCATGCAAAAGGTTTGGGGCCCCACAGGCCAGGCAGGCAGCGTATAGATCATCATTTAGTCCATCTTTGAACCAGCAGACTAAGATATCCTCTGGCCAATCTACCCGGCCGGCCAGGTCACGAAATTCCTCGGTGTATTCTGTTACCGGGCGACGACCTTGTTTCACGACTCTGATGCGGTCCCGGGCTTTTCTATCGGCAAGCGGGTCCTCGAAACGGTGGCGTAAGGCCGTCATAAAGCGATCTAAGTATCTTAATTCTGGGGCATTGAGGTTGTGGAGCGTTACCATCCATCTGGCTGCCGCCCCTTCAAGAGCTAGGGTGACAATTCACACCCAGGACCCTTGGGTTGGTAAATCCTGTCCATATTCTTGCATGTAGGTGAGCAATTGTGCCAGGAAAAATCCCAATTTCTGGGGGTCTCCATCGAATTTTACCCCCAAGGGCGGAACCTTCCTCTGTAATTGTATGTTTCTGGGTTGGCCAGGGTTAATTCCCTGATCCGGGGCGTTTAAGGGTCGGGTACCTGGTGTGGCTGCTGGTTCTTCAGCTTGTCCCTCTTCCCGCTCAATCTCCACTGAATCCGGGGTGGCGGCTCGGGTTCTCTCACCTTCTGGTTCCCTTGCTCTCCTGCGTTGTCGTCTTTGTGCATCCCCCATGTCGAGGTTCTCAAGGGCTTCCCTCACTAGGCGATTGATGTACCGTCTCATTCGGTCATCGGCCGGTGGCTCCTCATCCCATTCTTCCTGATTCGATAGGGCCTCTAGCTCCAATTTCCACACGGGTTTGCGATTTCCTCGGGTGAGGGTTACTCCCCTGGTTCTTCCATTCCAGGTGTCTCTCTTTCCTACACCTATAGACCACCGGGGCTTGGTGGAGGATTCGCAGGCAGCCTCGCTGTCTTCAATGGGGCACATCGAGTCAGTATCTGGCTGAGTAACTGTTGACGTTTCTCCCCAGCATTCGGCTCCCCCTTGCTCCTTGCTGTATTCAGACATTTTTTTCTTCTCTTGCAGGATCCCCTCGGTAGAGTGAATAGTTTAAAAAAAAAATTCCTCTCCGGGTTGACCTCTATTGCAGACGCTGCTTTATGTCAGGGTACGGAACTTCTTCCCATTCAAACAATAAGAATGAACTTCTGAGAACCGAACTTATCAAAAGGAATCCTTTATTGAGATGAGACAGTCCAGTAGGAATTCAAAGCAGCGTCTGAGATCCCTCAGGCATACAGTGGTAGATAAGGGAGTTTAGAATCCCCTCCCCATCCCAATGTTTACTTAGGGAAACAAAAGCCAATATGTTAATTCCCCTCCCAGCCCCTCTGGGAGGGGATCCTTCCCTTTTTGGAAGGTTTTTTCTCATGTAGCTTTCCCAAGACGTACCTAACTTCCTCCCCCACCCCCTTTTTAGAACGGACTGTTTTTGGAGATTTCCCAGAGCACTTCACTGTGGAGTTTTATGGACCCCTCATCTCCTGGCTGTGCCTCTCAGAGGTGTTAGGTTCTGGCCATCTGGCTTCTTCCCCCCCCCCATTGTATCATGTATGGGTGTGCATATTCGATATAAGGTTAAATATATTCAGGTTACATCAAGAAAGGATTTCTTTATCAGTTCCCCCCCCCCTTTTCTTCTTCCTCTGAAGAAATGACAGATACACGGATCTGACACAAAGTTAAGCAGCTCTGCTTTCTCTCTGCTGCCTGGTCCTTCTTTGCCGTCTTCTCTCTTTAGCGGATGGACTGTTTCTTTCATTTTGGGTTCTCCCGATTCCAACGTCTGAGGAGAAGGCTCCCTCCCCCAATCCAGACCCACAGATGCTGCCTGTGGGGCTGGGAGCATCTTTGCCTTTCTCTTCTCTTTGGGGGCGCTTGTGAGGCAGCATCCATAGGCTCTGCTGGGATCCCCCCCGATGCTGCTGGTGGGGGCTCTGGCCTGGATCCCTGGAAGTGAAGGGGAGGAAGGAGACCCCCCCCCCAGTAAGGAGGGGGCTCATCTGGGCAGGAGAGGGTCTGGGAGGGCCCTCAGTGCTCCTGGGGCAAACTGGACTTTTGGGAGTATTTTTTTTTCCCTTGAAAACGTTTCGCTTTTCATCTAAGAAGCTTCTTCAGTTCTGACTGACTGAGAGGGGGGAGAAAGGAAGGATTTGTAATGTGTCACAAACCCGTCAGAAGGAGACGTCCACCTGCATCTGAAGAGAGACACGCCAGGCTCTTTGGAGGGCAGCCAAGTCCACCTTCTGCCTAGAGAGGAGCCCTGGGTGGAAAGAAGGGCCACAGCGGCCATCTTGGCCAAAAGGAGAAGGGGGGAGGATTGGAAAGCCCCCCCCCCACCTCCTGTCTACAACAGGGTCTTCACCAGCCTCAGGAAGGCTCCATCCCCCCGCATTGCACCCTGACTCAGCACCAAACGACCAGAAAGTAATATCAATCCTTCCATCCTCCACCGCTCAGTCAGAACTGGGGAAGCTTCTGGGAGGAGAAGGGAGAAGTTTTCAAGAGGAAAAAAAACAAAAGATGCCCTTTTGGAAAAAAACATCTTAGGGACAACCAGGAGCTGGAGGATGGAGGCTCTCCATAGAGAGTCCTTGGCTCCACTTTCCCCCTTTTGAAATCAGGCAGACTCAGGCTGGACTTGTGGAGGTCTTAAAAGAGCATCTAGTCCACCCCTCCAGGCACAAAGAGAAAGAGAGATTAGGGTTAAGAGTCATGGGTAGGAGCACAAGGCAGTCCACTCTGCCCTCCGGTCCTTGCATAAAGAAGCCCTCTGACCCCACCCCCAAATTGCAACCCCCCCACCTCAGCTTCTATGGGGTGTGTGTGTCTGAGTTGTCCTTCCAAACTCTCCCTTTAGTGAAGGGTGATGCGGCCCCTCCCTTTGAGGTGGTCTTGGGGGACTACAGGGGGGGTTTATTTGGAGAGGGGACAGGAAAGAGGCCTCGAAAACCATTCAAAGAAAGCTAGTGGGGCTGAAGATGGGGGGGGGGGGGGAGAAAATTGGGTATCCAAGGCAGGTGGGGGTCAAAGGGCTGGGAGAACCCAGGAGTATGGGTGTAGGTGTTATTTTCACCCCCTCCCCAGATTCCCCCCATAAAGGAAGTGGGATAGAGAAGCATAGATATTACTTTCCCTGCAGCCCAGAGTTCCTGGGGGTCCATTAGGAAGCCCCGCCCTTTTTTCTCCCCCTTCCAGGCCCCTGAACAAGGGTGGATCCTGCTGGGACAGTTCCCCATTCCTCCTCTAGATGGCATCTTCCGGTAACCATTTGGGACAGGTTTCCTGCCCCTCTGAGAAGCATGGCTCCCTCCTCTAATAACTGCTGGGAACCATGGAGCCTAGATTCCCTAGCTTCCTCCTCCTCCTCTTCGCAGCCCATTTCCTGATCCAGGGGAGGCCCTTCCTCAGCCCACTTTGGCTGCCCAGGATGGCACAATCTGACTGCCTTCTTGTCCACTTTGACCCCCCCAGCCCATCTTCTGAAAAAGGCCCCCCTCATTATTTCGAACAATACTTTTATTAAGGATTAAATGCATAGAAAGAAAGTGAATATATGAAAAAGACAATGAAAAAGGAGAAAAATCCCTCCAAAAAAAAATAGGAAAAAGAAACTTTCCCTCCTCATCCTCAGCCAGCAAATTCAACATCAAAAACTTTTATCACTAAATAAAGAACCACATTCATTCCACCCTTCACCCCGCTTTCTCCTCTCTAACTTTTCATGGATCTCCTCATGGATCAACAAAGTCTAGTAAAAATTAAGAGAAATACCTGGTTCCTTGACTTACAACTGAAAGAACTTGTAGTCCCAATCCAAGGCTTCCGGTACTCTGCAAATATTTTATGTACTCCAGACATACTTACAACTCTTTTTTTGTAATCAAGTTACTAAGGCGGCTTTGCAAGCAATATATTCTCACACTACCAACATTTACACCCTTTTGCCTCATTGCCTCTGATGTTGTTTCAGGTTCCTTCATTAGGAAAAACATTTTACTCTAACCAAACAATTGTAGGATTTCCTTCTGTCACTGTGCGAAGTTCCTAATAAACGTAAGATGTGAATGTTGGAGAAAAAAAGGGTTCCCAACGTTGTTCACAGCTGAAGAGATTTATCTCTGCTATGGACTTTCTGGTGCTTTTCTAGCTTTCATTTACTAGGAAAATGTTTCTCACGCTCTGTGCACTTGTAAGGCTGTTCTCCTGCATGATTTCGTGTGTGCTGCAAAGGTTGAAGGATGGACATGACATTTCCCACACTCCTAGCATTTATACGATTTCTCTCCAGTGTGGATTCGCTGATGCACCACAAGATAACCTTTCCGAGAAAAACATTTCTCACACTCTGAGCATTTGTGAGGTTTCTCTCCTGTATGGATTCGGCTGTGATTTCTAAAGGAACCTGAATGAGCAAATGCTCTCCCACAGTCCAAACATTTGTAGTTTTTTTCCCCTGTGTGAATTTTCACATGACTTCTAAGGGCTGATGAGGTGCTATAAAATCTTCCACAGTCGTTGCATTGATGTGGCTTCTCCCCTGTATGGGTTTTATTATGGCTCCGAAGACCTCCCTTGTGTCCAAAGCATTTTCCACATTCCTCGCATTTGTATGGCTTCTCTCCTGTGTGGATCCTTTGATGGCATCCAAGATGTTGTTTTTGGGAAAAGCATTTCCCACATTCCCCACATTTGTAGGGTTTCTCCCCCGTGTGGATTCTCTGATGAACCTGAACATGGGCTGGCGTATGAAAATTTTTCCCACACTCCCTACATCCATGGGGCAGCTCCCCTTTGTGCCAATTCTGGTGTCTGTGAAGTTCAGAAGAATTCACAAATCGTTTCTCACATTCTGGGCATTCATACGCTCTCTCTCCAGTGTGACGTCTCTGATGTATTACCAGGGTTGATCTCATGGTAAAACATTTCCCACATTCGAGGCACTTTTCGTTTTTCTCCCCTCTGTGCATTTTCTGATGACTCTGAAGACCTGAACGTGAAACGTTTTCCACACTCAAAGCATTTGTAAGATTTTATTCCCACATGAGTCTTTCCATGTGACCAAAGACTTGCGTTCTGAGAAAAGCTCTTCCCACATTCCCAACACTTGTACGGTTTCTCCCCTGTGTGAATCCTCTCGTGGTTTTTGAGAGGGGCTTTTCACGGAAATATTTCCCACATTCCAGACATTGATAGGGTTTCTCTTCAGTGTGGATTTTCTGATGTGTATGAAGCCGTGACTTTTGACTAAAGCATAACTCACATTCCTCACATTTATAGGGTTTTAGTCTGGGGGGGCTTCTGAGATCTTTGGAGTTTTTCCCAGAGAAAGATTCCTCATTCTCCAAATATTGACTGGATCCATTGCCGACATGGACCTTCCTGTGGGTCAAAAGGAGGGACCTGCGAGCAAATGATTTCCCACACTCTGAGCATTCATAGGTTCTTTTGGACGTTCTTGGAGTGCTGCTTGTGTCTGATGGGGGATCCGAGAGTTTTCCACGCTTCATGCTTTCCCTTGGCTGCTCCCTTGGGCTGGACTTCTACTCTCACTTGTTAGTTGTCTTGAAGGTAAATCTTCGGTCATAGTTGTTTTCCTGCTGGTGGAACAAAGAAGAAGATGAGAACATTATTTCCTTTCGAGAAACACAGAACATCACAAAATGGTTGAAGGCAAGATGCTGACATTTCTAATCTGCTCAGAGTGCTATAAAGCCCTATGTATCTAAGTTGGAGTGCTATCGCTATTGCTAATAACAATGGCAACAGTGAGGGCAGAGTTGCAGTTCTTCAGCAAAGCGGTCATGTGATGGATGCCTCGTGTAATGACCACTTTCCTCAGGAAAGGAGTCTGCAGCCCAATTGTAGTCGTAAATAGAGGGCTGCCTGTAGGAAACACAAAAGTCAAAGCAAAAAGTTTTCACTGCATTGCCATTTTGTCAAATACAGACAAGAAAGAAATGAAGGGAAATATACTTTGTGTGTCTCAGGATGAAGTTGCAGGATCCAATCTGAGTCGGCTACCGGGATCAGAGGTTTTGTCTTCCGGGCTTTCAGACTCGTGCTGGAGCCCATCTTCAGGGAACTTCTCTCTAGCAGAGTGTGTATCCTGTTGTGTGTGTAGTCTACACACAAAACCACACCGCACACAGAACAGAGAGAGGTCCCCTGAAGATGGGCTCCAGCACGAGTCTGAAAGCTCAGAAGACAAAACCTCTGATCCCGGTAGCCGATGATCCCGGAACCTGATGAAAAATGCTTATCTTCCCAACCACAATTTAATCAAGATTCTGATCAGCCCAAATGGAAGAAACCAGCAGGATGAAGTCCGACAGGGACTGATGCATAGTTACGAGTAGGAAAACTCAACGGAAGACACGAGAGAGACCAGATGCAAAGAATTTGTGAAATGGAGGCTGAAGCCAAACACCCAGATTCCCTTCCCATCATTTTAGGGGATTTCAATCAAGCAAATTTAAGGAAAGAGCTCCCATAATATTTCCAGCATGTAATTTGTCCCATCAGAGGCAAAAATACTTTACACCATTGCTACAGAACAGTAAAAGATGCTATAGGTCTTTACCACGAGCAGCTGTGGGACACTGACCACTGCATGATTCACCTTGTACCTGCCTACAGACAAAGACTTAAAACTATGAAACCAACAATTAAATCAGTGAGGACTTGGTCTGATGAGGCAAAGCTGAAGCTCCAGGCCTGCCTTGATAACACTGATTGGAATGTTTTTGAAGATGCCTCTGCAGACCTAGATGAACTCACAGATACTATAACATCATATGTTAGCTTCTGTGAAGACTTATGTGTACCAATAAGGAACCTGCAAATATATAGTAACAATAAACTTTGGTTCATAGCTAAACTTAAGCACTTATGTCATTCCAAAGACTAAGACTACAGAAAAGGTGACAGAATGCTATATAGTAAGACCAGAAACATATTAACAAGAGGGATAAGAGCAGCAACAAAAAGCTACTCTGAAAAGTTAAGGAATCAGTTCTCAACAAATGAATCAGCAAACATGTGGAAAACTCTTAAAAGTATCACTGGTTACAGCAAACCTCCTTCTCAGGTAGAAGGAAATCAACAACTAGCAGATGACCTGAATGTGTTTTACTGCAGGTTTGAAAAGAAACTACAGCCACCTATCTCCACAACCTCCATCTCAAACACATGAACAACAGCCAAGCCTCCTACAACTGGCCCCAATCCATTGGGCTCACAACCTCTGGTGATCACAGAAAAAGAAGTGCAAGATCTATTTCACAGACAAAAGCCAGGAAAAGCACCAGGGCCAGACAAGATAACTCCTTCTTGCTTAAAAGTCTATGCTGACCAATTGGCTCCCATCTTCACCCGAATCTTCAATAGATCACTAGAGATGTGCTATGTTCCTTCCTGCTTCAAACGCTCTACTATCATCCCAGGGCCAAAGAAGCCCTCCATCAAGGAACTGAATGATTAGAGGCCACTTACTCTAACATCTGTAGTTATGAAAATCTTTGAAAGGCTTGTGGTGTCCCACCTGAAAACCATCACGGATCCGCTGTTAGATCCCATGCAGTTTGCATACCGAGCAAATAGATCGACAGATGATACTGTTAACATGGCTCTGCATTACCTCCTACAACACTTTGAATCTCCAAATACCTATGCAAGGGTCCTCTTTGTAGACTTCAGTTCAGCATTCAATACCATCATTCCAGACACTTTTCTAAGTAAACTAAACCAACTAGCGGTACCTGAACACACTTGTAATTGGATCATAAGCTTCCTAACAGACAGGAAGCAACAGGTGAAGCTAGGCAGAATCACATCTGATACATGTACAATTACCACAGAGCCCCCCCAAGGCTGTGTGCTTTCTCCATTCTCTTCTCCCTATATACCAATGACTGCATCTCAAACGATCCATCTGTTAAAATACTGAAGTTTGCAGATGACACAACAGTGATTGGTCTCATTCGAGACAACGACGAATCCGCCTACAGACAGCAGGTTGTACAGCTTGCCTTGTGTTGTAACCAGAACAATCTGGAACTGAACACACTCAAAATTGTAGAAATGGTGGTAGACTTTAGAAGAAACCCTCCCATGCTACCACCTCTTACAATACTAGACAACACAGTATCAACAATAGAGACCTTCAAATTTCTAGGTTCTATTATATCACATGACCTAAAATGGACACCTAACATCAAAAACGTCATCAAAAAAGCACAACAAAGAATGTTCTTTCTGCGCCAACTCAGAAAGCTCAAACTGCCCAAGGAGCTGCTGATCCAGTACTACAGAGGAATTATTGAGCCTATCATCTGCACCTCTATAACTGTCTGGTTTGGTTCTGCAACCCAACAGGACAGATACAGACTTCAAAGAGTAATTAGGACTGCAGAAAAAACAATTACTATCAACCTGCCTTGCACTGAGTACCTGTATACTGCACGAGTCAAAAAAAGGGGCTGTGAAAATATTTATAGACCCCTCACATCCCATACATAAACTGTTTCAACTCCTACCCTCAAAGTGACACTATAGAGCGCTGCACATCAGAATAACTAGACACAAGGACAGTGTTTTCCCGAACGCCATCACTCTGCTAAACAAATAATTTCCTCAACACTGTTCAACTATTTACAAAGTCTGCACTACTATTACTATTAATCTTCTCATCACTCCTTATCACCCATCCCCTCCCACTTGTGTCTGTATGACTGTAACTTTGTCACTTGTATCCTTACGACTTATATTAACTGTTTCCTAGTATGATTTGATTGCTTATTGTACCCTATGACTATTAAGTGTTGTACCTGATGATTCCTGACTCTTGACGAATGTATCTTTTCTTTTATATACACTGAGAGCCTTTGCACCAAGACAAATTCCTTGTGTATCCAACCACACTTGGCAATAAAGAATTCTATTCTAGAAAAGGAAGGAAGCAGAGGAAAGCATCAGGTTGCCTCAAAAACTCCTTAAAACCTTCGCTTTGTAAAACATGCACCATAAAGGACCGCATCCCAGCCCCTTCTGGGCAAAACATGGAAAATGTTGATTTTAAAGGATTCTACCGACCTTTTACAATTAGAAGCAGAGTAAAGATCAGAACAAAGGATTTCATTATTCTCCTTTTAAATTGAGCTCAAAGAAAAAGGATCTCTTTTGGGGTTTAAACAACATGAACTCAATTCAATTAATTTAAAGATTTCTGTTATAAGTAAATTTGGATGTTATACTTGAGAAACTACAGAACCAGACTGTAGCCATTTTGTGTTCGTAGACTGACCTTTTTAAAAGAACAGAAAAGTTGAGAAATATGTTTTTGTACAATAAACATGTGGTATTGCGAAAATGTCCTTGGACGAGATTCTAGAATGTGTAGAGGGCGACTTGACATTATATAGTCATATTAATCAAAAATATAATCCTCTGATAATTGCATAACCGGATATCTGGAGATAAATCCGGGAAAAGGATGTTGGTACCAATCCAAATGTCAAGTAAGAAGAGGTCAGTGGAAATACCCATAACTTTCCTATGAGAATCTATGTATCTTTGTAACTGAAAAACAACATGTGATCTGTATTTGTTTATACCATTATATTTGGGTATAAATATATGGTCTTTCTGGGAATCAGGGTTCTCCTTTGTCTCATACTAACTTTGGTATGGGTTAAAGGGTGCCGGTACTGCAGTATCTTCAATAAAGCCAGTTACGTGTTTCAGTATTTCAAGTCTGTTCTAATTATTTCTGCTCATACGCATGACAATTTCCTTTCCCCCAAACTCTCCCCTCCCCATTGCAAAGAGGTCAATCTGCGTTACAAACCACAACAAACGTTTTAAATCTCCGTTTACTCCATTTTTTCCAACTGCGCGTGCAGGATGCTCAGAGACGTGGATGCTCAAAGATTTCCTCCTCCAGCGGACCACAGAGAGACCTTCTGAAGCAACTTACCCAAAGCCCCTTCCCGGATCCACCCGGAGCCCCCCGGGGAGCCTTGGCTGGGCGAGGAGGGGGCAGATCCAGCCCGGGGACAGAACCCCCTTTGCCCCCTGGAGGGAAAGGAGGGATCCGCTCCCTGCAGTCAACGCCAGAGCTGGATCTCCCCGAGGAAACCCCGGCAAGGCCAAAAGCGGGATCCGCTGCAGCTCCCTTCCTCCTGGAGGGGGGAAAGATCTCCTGGGAGGAGGGGCGGCCTGGAGGACGGAGGGAGAGCAGCCCCACCTGCCCCGAGCGGCACCCAGAAGCCTCTGGCGAGGGATCCGCCACCGATCCTCCAAAAAGAAAAGGGAATCGCGGAGGGAAATGGAGATCCATGAGGTGGAGTGGAAGGGAGAGTCGAGGACGGGATTCCGCCGTTCTCTCGGGCTCAGCCCCGCCTCCTCTTCCACCCCCAGCCGGGAAGCCGCCTCTGTTCCTCCGAAGGTCGCCGGTGTGGACGGTTCCTCTGCCCATGGGAAGAGCGTCCCTCCCTGCGGGCTGGAAGCGGGGATTCCTAATCCCCAGAGACCTCAAGACAGGAAAGGAAAGGAGGTTTGGGGGAGGAACCCGGATCTCCTCCTTGTTCCCACAGAGGCAACACCATACAAGAGGGAAATGGAGCCAGCCAAGCCACTGCAAAATGGAAATGGTTTATTTTTATTTATTGTTATCCACCTTTATTATTTTTACAAATAACTCCAGGCAGTGAAGATAGCCCTCACTTCTTCCTTTGCTTATTTGCCTCACAACAACCCTGTGGGGTGGGTTATCCTGAGAGGGGCAGGCCCAAGGCTGCCCAGTTGGCTTTCATGGCCAAGATGGGACTGTAAACCATGGCCTCCGGCTTTCTAAGGCAGGGCTTTAACCATTGGGCCATACTAGAGGTCCTGGATGTGGGTTGGGGACAGTCATCTTTTAAGGTGGGTGGACTTCAGCACCCAGAGTTGTGTTTTACAAGACAGGTGGACACAGTCAAATTTATTTGCCTTTTATTGCACTCACCCCCTTTTGCAAATGCCCCAAAGTTTATCAGTGGTTTATTACAAGTAGTCCTCAACTTATGGCATAGAGGTTTCCCAGCAGGGTGTTGGAAGAAAAATCCTGGGTTCAGTTCCAAGTGGGGAAAAAGACACTGGAACCATGGAGGCTGTTAGGAAGGTTTAATGGTGGACAGGATCACACGGCCTGGAGCTCCAGAGTGAAAAGGAAGGGTGATCACATGCTTCAAGCTGGAGGAGATCAAGAAAAGGACTAAGGTGTTGAAAATGCCTGGGTTTTATACCCTCTGTTGGGATTTGAATTTGAGCTTGTATTCTGATTGATTTGTCAGACTCCCAGGTGGGGGTGAGATTAACAAAGGTGGGGGTGAGTTTCTGCTTCTGAGTTTCTACTTTTTTTTAGAGAAAAATATTGTGCCTTTTTAATATTTCCTAGGATATTTCAATTTTGTAGGAGAGGGGTGGGTGCTAACTTCCTATAAGGGCAAATAAGGTGAATAAGCTGGTTTCTGTATTTGATAATAAATAAATATAAATTAATAACTATAGCTGGTCCCCGACTTTCAACCTTAAGTGAGTTTCTGCACATTATGGATCCAGGTCAGGAATACCTTCTGTGGGTGGGGTCCATTCGTAACTCCGTAAGGGTCCCAGGTTGAGGTCAGCCTGCAGTGACCCTCCAGGGCTGCCTCTGCCCTCCAGCTGTGCTGGATGAGCTCTTGGCTGAAAGAGGGGAACTGACCCAGAATCAGCCTCTCACCTGAGCTGAGAAGGGAAGACGGCAGAGACCCTCACAGGAGGGTCCACGAGGGTCTCTGTGGGGCTAAATGCTCAGAGGCCCATGGGAGGGGGGGGGTTGGAGGAATTGGCAGCATGAAATGGCAGAACGGCCCCTTTTCCCTATTTCCAGTTGACCTTCCGTGTATCCCAAGACTGGACCTTCTTTCCAAAGAGCCTTAAATCCATGGAGAGAAAGAGCCTCCCTCAGACTTGAGGAGCATCGGGGTACCAGATGCCTCTGGGGAACACGTAATTTTGGGTGTATTATAATATATTACTATAGTATATAAGAACTAGACAAATAGCAAAAAATGTGAAAAAGAAACTAAATTGACAATGGCAACTACATATAATGGAAATTGATATAAAATGTTTTATAGGTGGCATTTACCACTGACCAGATTAGCAAAAATGTTTAAAAGCATGTCTGCCAGATGCTGGAAATGTAACCAGACACCGGGGGCGTATATGTGGTGGACATGTGAAAAAGCAAAAAAATATTGAACAAAAATACATACTTGATTAGAAAAAATGGTAAAGCAACATCTAGATTTTAAGCCAGATATATTCTTGTTAAGCATAATACTGGAAAAATACGATAAAGGGAACCTTCATTTAATATTATATGATTTACAGCAGCAAAAATTGTAGTTGCACAGCACTGGAAAATTGAGGAAACACCTACTGAGTAATTTTTAAAAAATTGGACTATGCAGAAATGGACCCTAAAATTAAAACAAAAAGGAAGTGCAGAGTATTTTCAAACATGGGACTCGTTTTACAGATGGTTGGATAGTAGAGGTACAAATTAAGAGTGGGGAAAAGTATTAATATATATAGAGCGATCCAGACAATATGCTGTTCACCAAGCACTTATATATGTAAAGTGAAAATGTATAAACTGTTTAAAACAAAAGTTTTCTTGTGGGAACCAAGGTCAGATGAATAGGTGGCTGTGGAAGGAAGGGAGGAGTGACCAAGCAACCTGCCAGCACTTTTACTGGACAGGCGCTGACATCTGGGAGGGGGAACTTCCACTTTTTAATTAACATATATTAATTTCATAGTTATTGTACTGTAATACTTTTAATTGTCACATTTGTATAATCCTCTTAAGTTCTAATTAATAACACTTATTTAAATTGATTTCCCCCCTTTAATATCAATTTAAGTGCACCACCTCAAAGTTACATATTCATTAATTATTTCCCCTTTTAAATCACATTGAATATTTAGCATTTTATTATCTTCAACTTTAAAATTACTAATCCCCTTTAAAACTACATAACATATATAAATCAGATTCTGCATGGTTTCCCCTTCTTAATTCCATAAAATTTATCTACAATTTCAGAGAAGAAAAAGGACATATTTGTCTACTCATTTAATCCTAAACCCTAATGCCAATTTCATTTCAGCTCTTCTCCTATATCACTTCGTTTATTTCAATCTATTTATTACACATATTCTATTAATAATTCCATTCATATTTAAACCCAAAGAAATAAAAAGGAAAATCAGCAGTCCAATCCTCAAAGTATTTCAATACATTTGATAAACATATTCCATATATTTATTGTATTTACCTCTTAAACATAAAGAGAACATTGCCAAGAAATAACAATTCTATTATCCATCTTATATGTCCCCATTTCACAACTACAAATTTATATTATTCTTGCAGAATCCCCTCTCCCAGTATCATTCAACCATTATTTCTGTATAAGAAATTTACCCCCATTTTTTTAAAGTTCCCATATTCCTTTGTTCCCAAATCCTGTTTCTTTTCCCTTTTCCCCCTAACATTTCCCCCTTTATTATTTCAATCCAATTTTTGTCCCCCTCTCTATTTTTAGCTACTTTCCACCCTTCAAATTTCTGCTGATTCTTTTCCCCTTTTTTTCTTTTCCGGATATTTCCCTCTTTATTCAATTTCCCAGACCTCCAATATTTATTCCTAATTCTTTTTCTCTTTCCTTCTGGATTCCTTTGTTCTGGATGGCGATTAAAGATGGCCGCTTCTGAAATTCGCTCCACCTTTTCTTCTGTACTTGGTCTTCGTTGTTCAGACTCTGCAATCGCCTCTTCAAAAAAAATTAGAAACAAAGCCCAAAAGTTTCACCTCTTTCTTGTAAAGTTTCCTTAATGTTTCCCAGTTCCATTTTTAGTGCCTGAAAGGATATCGCCATTTTACAATTTTCTATTTAATCCAGTTAATGTCTTTAAAGTTGATTTCCAACAGTCCACTTAATTTCTTTCCTCTTAACTTTTAGTCCTCAGCTAGTCCAATACCAAGTCCATAACAGAATCAACAATTAATCCAAGGGCAGTACCTTCCTGTGTCTTTCTTTTACTTCAATATTTCAATTTTCCAAAACTCTTTTATTTTATTGTATCAATTTTCCTTATATTTTTAAGAAACAGAATCTTTTAAAAATAAGTTGTTGAATTTAACCCAGGTGGCACTCTTAGTTCTAACAAATCCACACCTCCTCTTTTCTTTTCCTTTCCAATTATTCAGAGCTTTTCAAACCACAATCTTCCAAAAAGATAAGTTTCCTCTTTAGCGATCTATAGTTCAGCTTGATTTGACAGAGCTCCACCCTGTCAAAGGCAATTCACACCTTTTTTAAAAAACTTCTTTCAATTCACTGCTTGAGTCCTTTCTTAAAGATACTTTGTAATGTTAATCGAGAGAGTAATTTCCATTTAATTATACCATCCCGTTCCCCCTGCTGTTCTCTTCTTCCTCTCTCTCCCTCCCTCCCTCCCTCCCTCTCTCTCTCTCTCTGAGTTCTGCTTTCAATGGGTGCATTATCGGAAGGCTGACGTATTGTTCTCTATGGGCATCATGCCAAAGATGCTGGACAAGGACCCAAGATGAAAGAGACCACAGCTCCAGAATAGATTATTTGTAACTCAGTGTTGAACTGCAGGGTCTTTGATGCTCTCTTGACCTTTTAAGAATTTACAAAATACCTGGGTGCCTTGACTTACGAATGGAACAATTTATCACCAGAAATGAATTCCCAGATCTGGTCATAAAGTCAAGAATTACCTGTACACTGCAAAACATTATATATACTAGGAGTCGCCAAACTTTTGGACCTCAGAGACCACCAAACTCATAATTTTAGATCCCAGGGACCACTAACTGGTTCTGTGGGTGTGGCCTAATTTGTGGGTGTGGCTTGGTGATCATGTGACTGGCTGGACATGGCTTGTATGTCAATATTATAAATATTTATATAAATATTGATTTTTTTATTAAAAAAGAGCAACTTTTACCCAAAACCAGGCAAAGCAGGCAGGCAGATTGAGTTGCTCACAGTATCACAGATTCATTCAGAAATCTATCTATCTGCCATTGGCTAGCTCAGTCTGTCACATAAAATTTGCTTGCAAGCAAACTCACAAAATTTGCTAGCAAGCAAACTCACAAAATTAACTCACAACACACCATGCATGTAAATATTGAATGGCCTAATGTTATGAGAAGGGCTTTAAATTTTTAACTTAAATTTTTAATTTTTTATTGGGTTTTATTGGCTTCGTAGTTTGTAATTCAGCCATTTATTTAATAACTTTTAAATTTATTTTAATTTTGTTGATTGTATCTTTTTATCATGGCTGTTCACCGCCCCGAGTCCCTTTTTGGGAGAAGGAGTGGTATATAAACTGGATAAATAAATAAAAATAAATGAATAAATTTTTTATTTTAAAGAAAGAGCAACTTTTACCCAAAATCAGGCAAAGCAGGCAGGCAGATTGAGTTGCTCACAGAACCACAGATTCATTCAGAGATCTATCTGCCATCAGCTAGCTCAGTCTGTCACATAAAATTTGATTGGAAGTAAACTCATAAAATTTACTAGTAAGCAAATGCACAAAATTAACTCACAACACACCATGTAGATAAATATTGAATTTTTTATAAAAAAAGAGCAACTTTTATCCAAAATCAGGCAAAACAGGTAGATTGAGTTGCTCACAGAATCATTCAGTGATCTATCTATCTGCCATCGGCTAGCTCAGTCTCTCAAATTTGCTTGCCATGAATCTGCACTGAACTTGCTTGCAAGCAAACCTTCAGTCCTAAGGGAGGTTCGGCTATGCTTAAAAGCAGAGCCAAAGATTTAAAGACTAGCTAGAAAGCAAGAAATCCAATCATTTCCTGCTTTCTAGCTAATCTAAGTCTCCCAGCACAGCACAATAGCTGATGGTCGGAAAAAGGAAAAGTAGCAATTTAGCAGGCACCGGGTAAGGAATGAGTGGGCAGGGAGGGTTCCTGCGGGCCATGTGGGCTGTACAGCCTTGTGTTTCTGCGCAGCCTGGATTAATTGCTTTGGGGGGTGCTCTGGGGGTGAGATTTCTCTGCAGCCCACCAAAATTTTCTCACAACCCACTGGTTGGTGACCGCTCAAATATACACTCCCTAGATACTTAAAACCCTTTTGTGTAAGGACTCTGCTAAGTCACTAATGCTGCTTGGTGAGCAAAACATCCTCACACTCACAACATTTACGGCCTTTCCCCTCATTGTGTACTCTCTCTGAGAATTAGAGATTGTTTCACCAGCAAAAACATTTTCCCCGGGCCAAACATTTGCAGGATTTCCCTTCCTGTGAAAAGTTCCAGGTGAATTATAAGATGCGACCTTAAAAAAAAAAACGTTTTGAATGTTGTTCACAACTGAAGAAGTTTATCTCTGCTATGGACTTTCTGATGCATTTTTAACTTTGATTTACTAGGAAAAGATTTCTCACACTCTGCACACTTGTACGGCCACTCTCCTGTGTGATGTCTGTTGTGCATCCGAAGTGCGGAAGATTGGGCAAAACATTCCCCACACTCCAGACATTTATATGGTTTCTCTCTAGTGTGGATTCGGCTGTGACTTCTAAAGGAACCTGAATGAGCAAATGTTCTCCCACAGTCTAAACATTTGTAGTTTTTTTCCCCTGTGTGAATTTTCACATGAGCTCTAAGGGCTGATGAGGTACTAAAAAATCTCCCACACTCCACGCATTGATATGGCTTCTCCCCTGTGTGGGTTTTATGATGTCTCCAAAGTACAGACTCATAAGCAAAAGATTTTCCACATTCTACGCAGCTGTAGGGCTTCTCTCCTGTGTGGAGCCTCTGATGGATTCCAAGCCTGTGTTTTCGGGAGAAGCATTTCCCACACTCCCCACACTTGAATGGCTTCTCCCCTGTGTGGATTCTTCCATGAATCTGAACCTCAGTTTGTGTAAAAAAACATTTCCCACACTCCCCACATTCATAGGGTTTCAGCTCTGTGTGCCTCATTTGGTGTCTCTTAAGTTCACCAGAATGCATAAATCGGATCCCACATTCTGGGCATTGATAGGGTCTCTCTCCAATGTGACGTCTCTGGTGTTGCACCAGGGTTGATTTCAAGGTAAAACATTTCCCACATTCGAGGCACTTTTCATTCTTCTCTCCTGTGTGTGTTTTCTCATGTTTCCGAAGAGATGAACTATCGGTGAAACATTTTCCACACTCATAGCATTTGTAAGGTTTGATTCCAGCATGAATCTTCTCATGGTGCCAAAGACCTGAGATCAGAGAAAAGCTCTTCCCACATTCCCAACAGTTGTAAGGTTTCTCCCCTGTGTGGATTTTCTTGTGGTTTCTGAGATAGGCTTTTTCATGGAAAAATTTCCTGTATTCCAGATATTGATAAGGTTCCTCTCCAGTGTGGATTTTTTGATGTGTAAGAAGGTCTGACTTTTGACCAAAGCATAAGTCACAATCCTCACATTTATAGGGTTTTAGTCTGGTGGAGCTTCTGAGACCTTTTGCTTCATTTCCAGAGTTGGATTTCTCATCTTCCAAACCTTCACTGGATCCACTTCCCACATGGACCTTCCTGTGGGTCAAAAGGAAGGACCTGCGAGCAAAGGATTTCCCACACACTGAGCATTCATGGGATTTTTGGTGTTTTTTCGGAGTGTTGCTTTTGTCTGACGTTGGATTCAAGAGATTATCACCCTCCATGCTTCCCTTCGGCTGCTGCTGTGTGTTAATTTTCTATTATCTGTTGATAGTTGTCTTCCAGGTAAATCTTTGGTCACAATCTTTTATCCGCTGTTAAAGGAAAAAGAAGGGAAGAATTATATTTCCCTTTCAGACATGTAGAGAATCATAAAATCTTCCAGTCTGACCTCCAGGGTAGGGTGCTCAGTACACCTGAGGCAAAGTGATGGAGGCCCTATATCTATAAGAGAGATGTGCTCATCATATAACCATGGTTGGGACTGGAACCTTGGTCGTTCAGTCACACAGTGTGTCAACTCTGAAACAGATCAAGCCTGCTACAGATATCTTCCGTTTCACTAGTTGCCACACAGCTCGGGGAGGGGGAAGAAGAACTGAATGCAATCAAGCCAAAACAACCTGCTATCTCGTGGGAACCAAGGTCATTCGTAACAGGTGCCGGCCAGAAACTGGAACTTGTTGCCAAGATGATGCCAGAGCACCTAATTGGGCAATATTACCTGTGATCCTAGGGAGAGGGTGGGGGATCTCTTAACATTTAATTAAGCTGAAAGCATAGGAAACAGCTAGAGCTGGTTTTAAGTTCATCCGTGCCGAAATGAAATCACTGCAACAGTATTGCCAAAAAGGCTTTATGAGTTGTTAATCTAATTTTATGAAGCTTCTGTGGTAATACTGATTTGCAAACTAGGGCATTCAAAACCTTTGCTAGACCAATACTTGAATACAGCTCTGCTGTCTGGAATCCGCACTATATATCAGACATAAATACAATTGAGCGAGTCTAGAAGTATTTTACCAAAAGAGTACTACATTCCTGTGTTCGCAACAGAATACCCTACACCACCAGACTTGAGATTCTAGGCTTAGACAACCTTGAACTACGCCGGCTAAGACTGACTTAAGCATAGTACATAAAATCCAATTACAATGTCTTACCAGTTAATGAATAGTTCAGCTTTAACCACAACAACACAAGAGCACACAACAGATATAAGCTTAATGTAAACCACTCCAAACTTGATTGCAGGAAGTACGAAACCAGCGTGGTCAATCTCTGGAACTCACTACCTGATTCTGTTGTCACCTGCTCAAACTCCCACTCCTTTACCCTCAAACTAACCTCTATTGACCTCACCGCATTCCTAAGAGGTCTATAAGGGGCATACATAAGCGCACCATCGTGCCTACCGTCCCTGTCCTATTGTCCTCAGGTATTAGTTCCTATTTCTTATACTTAAACATGTTTATTCTTATTTCTATTATATTGTAAGCATTTGACAAAAAATAAATAAATAAATGATGTACTCAATAAAGCAGTTCGAGAAAGCCGAAACTCTCAGAGGGCTGAATCGTTTGGGTTCATTATTGGGAACCCTGACACGGTGGTTAGAGGAGGGCTCACAGGAGCATTTGACTCCACAATTGCCATCGCAACTCCTGGTTGCAATCGTGATCTTGGAGGTCGTTACATGGGGGGGAGGTTCAGGCAATGGTCGTGGGGCATCTAGCGAGTGGGAGAAAACAGGCACAGGCCATCCATAAATTGGGGAGCCACCCACTAAAGTGGGATTCACAGTTGCTGCCACCCCTGGAACCTTGAGACCATCCATGCAAAGCAGCCCTGACTGACAGCAATGCTGGGCTGGGCCTGAAGTGGAGGCCTGGGGCCTTCAGCACTCTCAGCCATCTGCCACTGTCCCCAGGCCTGGGCTTCACCCCTGTGTCACTGCGACCACTGAGAAATGCGGGCTTAATCCCTAGAGCAGAGGCCTTTGCACCCTAGCGCCATTTTCCAAGCTGCATGTTCCATACCGTTTCCAAGCAACATGTCCCAAAGCATCTCTAAGCTCCACCAGGACCCCTTATGTCAAATGTAGCCTGTGCCTGGGAATCACAAGGCCTCTCCTGCTCTCTTCAGACAGCCCCACATTCCTTAGCTGGGCCTTGTCTGCTTAACAATACGTGAAATCGCTTAACAACCACAGTCAGGAGTACAGCATTGCAGTTATTGAGCCAAGCTCATGATATTTTATTTACTTGGTCAACAACCAAGACTCCAATTTTGGTCATAAATCCAGGACGAACTACAGGAATTACCAAAAACTAAATGACCATCTACTGCTGCACCCTAGATAGTATTTTAACTTACTGCACCTCTGTATTGTTTTGCCAATTGCACAGTGGCAAAGAGAACATCATTGCCCAGAGGATCATTGGTTGCCCTCTCCCCTCTTTGGAAGAGCTTTATAGCTTCTGCTACCTTAAGAAAGTTCAAAACATTCTGAAAGATCCATCTCATCCTGGGCACCTTTTTTTGTTTTTTAATATTACCATCTGGCAGACGGTACTGGTCAATAAAAACCAGGACAAATAGGCTAAAAAACAGCTTCTATCCCAGAGCAGAAAATACACTGAATTCTACTGTATAGTGCAATATTAATGCAATATCAGGGATTTTTAATTCAATTGCATAGAATAGGAAGGATGTATGTGTTTTATTTTTATAGTTATAATGGACACCGAAGATGGCATTTTATTTCATGGTTTGTCAAAAACAGACCACGGCAGAAAAACCTTACTGTGGTCTTTGACAAAGCAACTTAAATTCTCTGGACATAGCACACTTGGACTTAAGGCATGTGACAAAGTAAACCAGAACCTAGTTCTTGGCAAGATAAACAAAAGTGAGATAGCATCACTACCTGATGGATTCGTAACTGGCTGACCAATCATGTTCAATGTATAGTCCTCAATGCCATAGCTGAAACACTAAGCACCATCTATGAGGTATCTTTTAGATCCAGCACTCTGACCAACCTATGGTCATTAGCCAAGGTCATTCCTATCTTAAAAAGGGAGACCTCAGCCTAGTTTAAAAATGCAGACCAATCTCATTATGTTGTGTCACCTGCGAAATCATGGAATCAATCATCAACCAACCCATTACCCTCCACTTAGAGACAAACAACGTACTCTCTAACAGACAGTTTGTTTTCAGGAAAAAGTAGTCCTGCAATCTACAACTCCTACACTGCAAAAACATTTGGACTACACAGCTTGACCAGGGTAAAACAATAGACGCAATTTACATAGACTTCTGCAAAGCCTTTGATTCAGTGGTACACGACAAACTACTGTTAAACCTACGCTCTTACGGCATTTCTGGATCGCTGCACAAACGGATAACTGCATTCCTGTCAAACAGGCAACAAGTAGTCAAAATAAGGAGTGCCCTATCAAACCCTGCACCAGTTAACAGCGGTATCCTCCAAGGCACCCTTCTAGGACCCACTCTCTTTCTATTTTACATAAATGACTGTTGCGATTATATTAAAAGCAACTGCATCCTCTTCGCCGATGACGTAAGACTATTTAACAGCATTGACAATACTGCTACCCTACAAAGCAACCTTGACTATGTGTCAGAATAGTAGAACAATTGGCAACTTCAAATCTCAACCAACAAATGCTCTTATCTTACACATTGGCAACAAAAATCAGAACACTAAATACAAACTGGGTGGATACGACCTTGTAGATGACCCACACTCTGTCAAGGACTTAGGAGTACTCATCTCAAAAGATCTAAGCCCCAGAACTCACTGTAACAGCATTGCCAAAAAGGCATTAAGAGTTGTAAATCTAATCTTACGAAGCTTCTTCTCCGGTAACATTGAACTGCAAACCAGAGCATACAAAGCCTTTGCCAGACCAATTCTCAAATACAGGTCATCTGCCTGGAATCCACACTATATAATGGACATTAATACAATTAAGCGAGTCCAGAGGTATTTCATGAGAAGAATACTCCACTTCTCGGCTCGCAATAGAATATCATATGCCACCAGGCTTGAAATTTTGGACCTGTACAACTTAGAACTACGCTGCCTACAGTCTGACCTAAGCTTAGTACACAAAATTGTCTGCTACAGCATCCTACCTATCAATGACTACTTCAGCTTCAACCACAATAACACATGGAAAACAAGAGATACAAACTCAATGTAAACCGCTCCAAACTCAATTGCAGAAAATACAACTCCAGCAACAGAGAGGTCAATGCCTGGAATTCACTACCTGACTCTGTTGTTACATCCTCTCAAACTCCCAAAACTTTAATCTTAAATTGTCTACCATGGACCTCACTCCATTCCTAAGAGGTCTTTAAGGGCGCATGCATAAGCGCACCAGCATGCCCACAGTCCCTGTCCTTCTGTTACCATTTATTTGTACTCATTTATTATGTATATACTTATATCTGTTTATACTTATATGTTTACGTGTTATGTTCATACTTATACTTGTTTTCTCATACACGCTTGACAAACTAAACTAAATAACTATATAACCTTGGGAGAAAATCCCAATTTTACTGCATTGCTTATTTGTCAAATAAAGATTTAAAAAATGGGTGCTTGTTCTCGAAACCAAGACTTAGCCAAGATTTCTTTACTGACCTTTAAAGCTACAATGAAGAGGTCTCTGGGTCAATTGTTACCCCTCCAGGTCAAGGCCAGGGATGATCCTCACTGCCCACCAATTTGGTTTCTCCTTAACCGATTGGCCCTTTGTGCAGGAAGCTGCTTCTTCATCCAGATTCCCAAATTCTCTGGAACAGAGTCCTGGTCAAGGGTTGGGGGATCCCAATCCAAGAACCCCACTTTCTCTGTGAAGTTCACGGCCACAGCCTCACTGGTCTCTGGCAAAGAGAAATGAAGAAGGCTCAGATGCCAACAGTGATACTGAACAAAATCTGTAAATGCTCTGGAAGAGGGAGGAGAAAATAGGATAATTTGTTCAGTATACAAAATAATGAAGATTGGATCGTAATTCAAAAATATCTTAAAAAGACAAAATGAAAGAAAGCAACTGGATGAAGTCCAACAGGGACCAAAGCATAGTTGTACCTAGGAAAACTCACTGGAAGATGAGAGACATCAGATGAGGCAGAACATGTGTGAAAAGGGCTGCTCTTTCCTGCTCTTTTTGGAGGCTGCAAGGCCATAAAGATAAGGGTCTCAAAATTTATTTCCAATGAGGAAAGGCAGCCTTTCCTGGCCATCAGCTTCTTCTAGCAGCTGCTCCCAAGACCACCCTTAAAACTTCCTTTGGGCTTTGAAAAATCTCCACCAAGGAGGGGCTGCCACGCCACATCCTCTTTTTGAAAAGTATAAAAGAAGAAATAATTATTCCTGTAAAAGAAAAATCAACATATTTCTCTTCTATATGTTTCTCTTCTATATAACCCTAAAAAACCCGGTGAAACATTAACACAGACAGTTGTGCTGAGGAGATGAAATCCAGTCAGCATCAGTTTAAGCAGAAGTCCATTGGAGGAGAATTGTCATGCTGACCCAGAAGAGAAGCCAGTCAGTGTAAGCAGAGCAGGGTGTAGCAACTGCTGAACAAATGGTAAGTAAATAATTAATTGTTAAGCATGTCACTATGGCTACATAGTGAACCCAGGCATAATTTTAAAAACCATCCTAGAATCATCAGATATTAATTTCAAATTTTAGCCAATGGGGAAGTAGAGAAGGTGGGAGGTGATGGGTCTTGATGTGTATAAAAATATGTAAAATTGTCTGTTTAATTGCCTTGGTGCCTCTGCCCAGAACAGGACGAAGTGCCGCCTTTTGCCCAAAAGTCAATAAATCCTGGAATTGCTCACAGTGTCTCCTGTCTGTTCCTTTAGCTGAGACTTCGGAGTCTCACTCTCTTTTATGTATACTGAGAGTATTTGCACCAAGACAAATTTCTTGTGTGTCCAACCAACCACACTTGTCCAATAAAGAATTCTGTTCTATTCTATTCTATTCCTGGACAAAACACAGAAAATACAAAGTTTAGAAATTCTACCCATCTTTTTAAAGCAGATGCAAAGGAAAGATTAGTATAAAAACGAAGGATTTTTTTTTTTTGGCCTTTCAGACAGAGCACAAAGAAAGACGAGTTCAATTCAACTAATTTAAACTTCTTTCCTTTCCCCAGAACCCTTCCAGCCCCGTTGCAAAGAGGTCAGGGTGTGATAATAACACACTACAAATCCCAATAAACGCTTTAAAGCACAATTTACACTCTTTTTTCCCCAAGTGCACTTGAGGGATATGGATGCTCAGAGACTTCATGCTCTGAAGGACCACAGAGAGGCCTTCTAAAGCAACTTACCCGAAACTCTTTCCCGGATCTCTCTCCAGGAACCTTGGCCGGGCGAGGAGGGGGCAGATTCAGTCCGGGGAAAAAGCCCCCTTTACTCCCCGGGAGGGATCCTCTCCCTGCAAGCAACGCCAGAGCCGGATCTCCCCGAGGAAATCCGAAAGAGCGGGATCCGTTGCAGCTCCCTTCCTCCTGGTGGTGGTGGGGGAGATCTGGCAGGAGCGGTGGAATGGAGGCCGGAAGGAGAACAGCCAGACCTGCCCCGAGCGGGATCTAGGAGCCTCTCGGGCGGGATTCAGTGCCCATCCTCGCCCGGGCGAAGGGAAGCGGAGATCCGCCCAGTGGGAATGGAAAGGCGAAGGCGGGGCTTATTGCTCCCTCTTGGGCTCCGCCTACTCCTTCAAGCCCCGCCCCTTCTCGTTCCCTCTCTGCCTTTAACCCCCAATTTGCCTTCGCAGGACCACGTACTCCGGCACCCTTTCTTTGTGGTTTTTGTGATGGTGTCTTTGTGTATGCGTTTGTGTGCTTGCGTGCGTGCGTGAGAGAGAGTGATACGCTGGAAGCTGAAGCTCTGCAGACGCCCTGAAAGAGTTGCCCAAAAGGGCCCCGCAAGAGTTGAGGGCTCCTTGGGGCTCTCTGAGGTTGGAGGGTGATGGCTGCCCGGATGATGTTGCCCAGTTTGGGCAGTGAGACGTCTGAAGCTCAGAGACCACCAAGGACCCCATTTCCACCCTGAACTGTTCCCCCAGATTGACTTCAAGGCTCCTGGCTTTTCTGGAGCTGGAGAAGGTGGGGGGGGGATCCTGACCCAGAGGAAGAGCAGCTCCGAGGGGAACTCAGTTTCCCCTCCAGTCAAGGGCTCCTCATCCCTTGTGCTGCAGTGGGATCCACTTCTGGGGAACCAGGTGTCCGGATCAAGGGGCTCACAGGGGGAGGGAAGATGCCAGAAGCCCCCCTGAAGGAACCAATAGGAGCTGGGCAGATCCCAACTTCTGAGCACATCAGCAACTATCTCACCAAGGAACATTTCTATGGGCTCGAGAGGGAAAAGACCACTTCCCAAGGAAAATAGTTAGGTGAACATTGTGGGGCTGGGAACATCTGGGTCTTTCTCCTCTCTCTTTGGGGGCGCTTGTGAGGTAGCATCCATGCGCTCTGATGGGATCCCTCCCCCTGATGCTGCTGGTTGGGGCTCTGGCCCAGATCCCTGGAAGCGAGGGGGGGAGGAGGAGACCCCCGGTAAGGAGGAGGCTCGCTTGGGGCAGGAGAGGGTCTGGAAGGGGCCCTCAGTGCTCCTGGGGCAAACTGGACTTTGGGGGGTCTTTATTTTCCCTTGAAAACGTTTCGCTTTTCATCTAAGAAGCTTCTTCAGTTCTGACTGACTGAGAGGGGGAGAGAAAGGAAGGATTTGTAATGTGTCACAAACACGTCAGAAAGAGACGTCCACCTGCATCTGAAGAGAGACATGCCAGGCTCTTTGGAGGGCAGCCAAGTCCACCTTCTGCCCAGAGAGGAGCCCTGGGTGGAAAGAGGGGCCACAGCGGCCATCTTGGCCAAAAGGAGCAGGGGGGAGGGTTGGAAAGTCCCCCCCCCACCTCCTGTCTACAACAGGGTCCTTTCAGCAGCCTCAGGAAGGCTCCACCCCCCCACTCCCCTTTGCACCCTGACTCAGCACCAAACGACCGGAAAGAATATCAATCCTTCCATCCTCCACCGCTCAGTCAGAACTGGAGAAGCTTCTGGGAGGAGAAGGGAAACGTTTTCAAGAGGCAAAAAACAAAAGATGCCCTTTTGGAAAAAAACATCTTAGGAACAACCAGGAGCTGGAGGATGGAGGCTCTCCATAGAGAGTCCTTGGCTCCACTTTCCCCCTTTTGAAATCAGGCAGACTCAGGCTAGACTGCGGGGGCCTTAAAAGAGCATCTAGTCCACCCCTCCAGGCACAAAGAGAAAGAGAGATTAGGGTTAAGAGTCATGGGTGGGAGCACAAAAGGAAGTCTGCTCTGCCCTCCAGTCTTTGCATAAAGAAGCCCTCTGACCCCACCCCCAAATTGCAACCCCCCCACCTCAGCTTCTATGGGGTGCGTGTGTCTGAGTTGTCCTTCCAAATTCTCCCTTTAGTGAAGGGTGATGCGGCCCCTCCCTTTGAGGTGGTCTTGGGTGGCTACAGGGGGGGTTTATTTAGAGAGGGGACAGGAAAGAGGCCTTGAAAACCATTCAAAGAAAGCTAGTGGGGCTGAAGATTAGGGGGGAGAAAATCAGGTATCCAAGGAAAGTGGGGGTCGAAGGGCTGGGAGAAGCCAGGAATATGGGTGTCCTGATTTTCACCCCCTCCACAGAATTCCCCCCCCAAAGGAAGTGGGATAGAGATGTTACTTTCCCTGCAGCCCAGAGAGTACCTGGGGGGTCCCTCAGGAAGTCCCGCCCCTTCCCCTCATTTTCCTGCCCCCCTTCAGGCTCCTGAACAAGGGTGGATCCTGCTGGGACAGTTCCCCATTCCTCCTCTAGATGGCATCTTCCGGTAGCCTCTTGCCACAGGTTTCCTACCCCTCCTCTGAGAAGCATGGCTTCCTCCTCTAATAACTGCTGGGAACCATGGAGCCTGGATTCCCTAGCTTCCTCCTCCTCCTCGCAGCTCATTTCCTGATCCAGGGGAGGCCCTTCCTCAGCCCACTTTGGCTGCCCAGGATGGCACAATCTGACTGCCTTCTTGTCCACTTTGACCCCCCCAGCCCATCTTCTGAAAAAGGCCCCCCTGGTTATTTCGAACAATACTTTTATTAAGGATTAAATGCATAGAAAGAAAATTAATTACAAATAATGTGAATATATGAAAAAGACAATGAAAAAAGGAGAAAAATCCCTCCCAAAAAAAAATAGGAAAAAGAAACTTTCCCTCCTCATCCTCAGCCAGCAAATTCAACATCAAAAACTTTTATCACTAAATAAAGAACCACATTCATTCCACCCTTCACCCCGCTTTCTCCTCTCTAACTTTTTATGGATCTCCTCATGGATCAACAAAGTCTAGTAAAAATTAAGAGAAATACCTGGTTCCTTGACTTACAACTGAAAGAACTTGTAGTCCCAAATCCAAGACTTCCTGTACTCTGCAAAATATTTTATGTACTCCAGACATACTTATAACTCTTTTTTTGTAATCAAGTTACTAAGGCAGCTTTGCGAGCAAAATATTCTCAAACTCCCAACATTTACACCATTTTGCCTCATTGCCTCTGATGTTGTTTCAGGTTCCTTCAGTAGGAAAAACATTTTACTCTAACCAAACAATTGTAGGATTTCCTTCTGTCACTGTGCAAAATTCCTAATAAACGTAAGATGTGAATGTTGGAGAAAAAAAGGGTTCCCAACGTTGTTCACAGCTGAAGAGATTTATCTCTGCTATGGACTTTCTGGTGCTTTTCTAGCTTTCATTTACTAGGAAAATGTTTCTCACGCTCTGTGCACTTGTAAGGCTGTTCTCCTGCATGATTTCGTGTGTGCATGCAAAGGGTTGAAGGATGGACATGACATTTCCCACACTCCTAGCATTTATACGATTTCTCTCCAGTGTGGATTCGCTGATGCACCACAAGATAACCTTTCCGAGAAAAACATTTCTCACACTCTGAGCATTTGTGAGGTTTCTCTCCTGTATGGATTCGGCTGTGACTTAGAAGGGAAGAAGAATGAGCAAATGCTCTCCCACAGTCCAAACATTTGTAGTTTTTTTCACCTGTGTGAATTTTCACATGACTTCTAAGGGCTGATGAGGTGCTATAAAATCTTCCACAGTCGTTGCATTGATGTGGCTTCTCCCCTGTATGGGTTTTATTATGGCTCCGAAGGCCTCCCTTGTGTCCAAAGCATTTTCCACATTCCTCGCATTTGTATGGCTTCTCTCCTGTGTGGATCCTTTGATGGCATCCAAGATGTTGTTTTTGGGAAAAGCATTTCCCACATTCCCCACATTTGTAGGGTTTCTCCCCCGTGTGGATTCTCTGATGAATCTGAACATGGGCTGGCGTAAGAAAACTTTTCCCACATTCCCCACATCTATGGGGCAGCTCCCCTTTGTGCCAATTCTGGTGATTCCGAAGTTCAGAAGAATTCACAAATCTTTTCTCACATTCTGAGCACTCATACAGTTTCTCTCCAGTGTGACGTCTCTGATGCACCACCAGGGTTGATCTCAAGGTAAAACATTTCCCACATTCGAGGCACTTTTCGTTTTTCTCCCCTCTGTGTGTTTTCCAATGACTCCGAAGAGATGAACTATAGATGAAACTTTTTCCACACTCAAAGCAGTTGTAAGGTTTTATTCCTGCATGAATCTTCTCATGACTTCGAAGATTTGAACTCTGGGCGAAACATTTTCCACACTCAAAGCATTTGTAAGATTTTATTCCCACATGAATCTTCTCATGGATCCAAAGACTTGAGTTCTGAGAAAAGCTCTTCCCACATTCCCAACACTTGTAAGGTTTCTCCCCTGTGTGAATCCTCTTGTGGTTTCTGAGAGTGGTTTTTTCACGGAAAAAATTCCCACATTCCAGACACTGATAACGTTTCTCTCCAGTGTGGATTTTCTGATGTGTACGAAGGTGTGACTTTTTACTAAAGCATAACTCACATTCATCACATTGATAGGGTTTCAGTCTGCGGGGGCTTCTGAGATCTTTGGAGTTTTTTCCAGACAAAGATTGCTCACCCTCCAAACCTTTACTAGATTCACTTCCCACATGGACTTTCTTGTGGGTCAAAAGGAGGGTTCTGCGAGCAAAGGATTTCCCACACTCTGAGCATTCATGGGTTCTTTTGGGCGTTCTTGGAGTGCTGCTTGTGTCTGACGGGGGATCCAAGAGTTTCCCACACTTCATGTTTTCCCTTGGCTGTTGCCTTGGGCTGAATTTCTACTATCGCTTGTTAGTTGTCTTGAAGGTAAATCTTCGGTCATATTGTTTTTCTGCTGATGGAACAAAAAAGAAGATGAGAACGTTATTTCCTTTCGAGAAACACAGAAAGCCACAAAATGGTTGAAGGCAAGATGCTGACATTTCTAATCTGCTTAGAGAGTGCTGTAAAGGACTCTATCTAAGTCGGAGTGCTATTGGTATTGCTAATAACAACTGCAACAGTGAGGGCAGAATTGCAGTTCTTCAGAAAGGCGGTCATGTGATGGATGTCTCATGTAATGACCACTTTCCTTCGGAAAGGAGTTTGTAGCCCAGCTGTAGTCGTAAGTAGAGGACTGCCTATAGCAGTGCTGGCTAACCTTTTTCAACTCCCGAGCCGATAATCGTGCGTGCGCTCCTACGCTCGTGTGCCACAACCCAGAAGGCAATGGAGCTGGGGCCGCCCACCTCCTGCGCATGCGCGCACGATCATCCCTGCATTCCATCCACTGAGCAAGCACGCATGACCCCCTGCATGTTGTGCATCTCTGCGCATGCACACGTGTCTCCTGCACAATCCCCCGCCCCCCTATATGGGTGCCAGATGTCTGACAATGAGCTGTCGGGCAACAGCAACATGCGCACATGCGCAGTGGGGCTCTTCCGGGCGAGCTGTTGCGTGCCGGCAGAGATGGCTCAGCGTGCCACTTCTGGCACACGTGGCATAGGTTCAGCAACATGGGCCTATAGGAAACGCAAAAGTCAAGGCCAAAAGTTTCACTGCATTGCCGTTTTGTCAAATACAGACAAGAAAGAAATGAAGACAAATATACTTTGTGTGTCTGAGGATGAAGTTGCCGGATCCAATCGGAGTCGGCCACCAGAATCAGAGGTTTTGTCTTCTGAGCTTTAGGACTCGTGCTGAAAGACTCTTCTCTCTAGCAGAGTGTGTGTCCTTTCGTGTGTGTGCTCTACACACACAACCACATCACACACAGAACAGGACACACTCTGCTAGAGAGAGGTCCCCTGAAGATGGGCTCCAGCACAAGTCAGAAAGCTCGGAAGACAAAACCTCGGATCCTGATGAAAACTGCTTATTTTCCAAACCACAATTTAATCAAGATTTAGATCAGCCCAAATGGAAGAAACCAGCAGGGTGAAGTCCAACAGGGACCGATGCATAGTTGTGAGTAGGAAAACTCAATGGAAGACAGGAGAGGGACCAGGTGGGGCAGAGCAGGTGTGAAAAGGGCCGATCTCCTCCCATTCCCACAACCAAAGAGGGTCAGGCAAGAGGTCCAAGCAGAGTTTGAAATGAAGTGGGATGCCGGCTGACTTTGAAGCAGCATCTGGAGGAGATGCCACCCTTACTTTCATCTCCCCCCCCCAAGCATTCTGCCCCTCCCCTGTCCATGGCAGCCCCTCACGGAAAAGGAAGGAAGCAGAGGAAAGCATCAGGTTGCCTCAAAACCTCCTTAAAACCTTCGCTTTGTAAAATATCCACCATGAAGGGCCACATCCCAGCCCTTTCTGGGCAAAACAAGGGAAATGTTGATTTTTTCAGATTCTACCGAGTTTTTACCACCAGAAGCAGAGTAAAGATCAGAACCAAGTGTAGGAAGGGAACATGAAAAAGACATAAGGAAAAGCCAAATAAAATACGTTGGGAATAGCCAGAACATACAAAGACCACAGTCAAGAGCTCTTAAGATCAGGAAGTTATCTCAGAGTAACACACAAACACTTTAGAATGAGAAACTAACAGCCCAGAAGGGAGAAGACAGAAATAGAAAGATTTCAAGATTGGATAACATAAAGAAATACAAAACACCTCAGGCAACTGACCAAGATTATGAGGGGAAGCAAACAGGGAAACAGCCAAGATCAATCACGAACACCATACCAATTTCCAAAGACACTTAGAACAGATAAGAAGATTGGATCAGAAATCCAATCAAGCCATAGAAAGCACTCCCTGCCAGCCCTCCAAACAAGCCCAAATAAGGAATAAATCTATTAAGCACAAGAATCATACAAGGCACAAACCATTAAAGGTAATACAAATGCAAAAGCATTGAAACACAAATTCCTAAGGGAAAAAAGGGTATAAAAACCTCCAGTTACTCAGTCAATTTTGCTAGCCCAGGAACGCGTGTCCTCGCTGCCGCTTGCGCCGCGTATACACCTTTCTGCAACAAATAAAGACTTTGCTTTCAGCAGCTGTTTCCATTTCTATTTTTATGCCCCGCCAGCAACACTTCCCAGCGGGAAATTCAAACCCAGCGGAGGAACATACCCCCAGCCAATCAGAACACAGCCAATCCCCCAACCAATCAGAACACAGCCAAGCCCCCAACCAATGACAGCATACCCCCACCCAATCAGAACACAGCCAGGCCCTCACCCAATCAAGTCACACCCCCACTAGTAGTTAAAAGGAGGAAGCAGCTGCAAGCTCACATTGCTCTGAGAAGCACAGGGCCGAAGACACAAGCCTGAAGATGATGAATCGAAACATCGCCTAGATATTTCCAATTCTACGCGGGAGAAAACCCAAAGAACCAAAGATCCATTTATATATATATATATATATATATATATATATATATATATATATATATATATATATATATATATGTATTATATGTTTTCTTATGTTTTCGCAGGTATTTATATGTATGGTATTTAGGTTTCTTTGGGTAATACCCGAAGAAACCTAAAAACCATACATGTATGTATGTATGTATGTATATTCTAAAGAACATAGTGTGTATTTTAAGAATGTACCAAGCAGAATTAGATTGGAAGTTATGTACTATATTGAATGTTATAATTCTAAAGCCATAAATTGAAGCTTAAATAAGAGTTGAATGAATAAAATTAAAAGATATAAAGGTGTCAGACTCCAATTACTAACTACAGGGGAAAATTTGTTTAATGAGAAAAGATAACATGAAATTGAAACAGGAGAGACAAAAGTATAAATACAATATAATGATTAGAAAAACACTGAAACTTAGAAAAAGATATATAATTGAATCTAGATATGAATAATTAAAAATAAAGTTGAGAAAACCATGGGAGGGGAAAAATTATGGACAAAATAGTTAAAATAGTAATGAGATATGGAATAGAACACAAAGATGAATATGAAATTGAGTTTGTGTCAGTATGAAGAAGTGATAACCCAGGATCATGCTATTCTCAAAAGAAGATGTTTTATTTGTATATCTTTGTGAAAACCCAAATAAAATTTATATTAAAAAAAAAAGAATTCCAAAGAACAACGCAAAAAGAAAGAGAGAACCCGGACGCATTTTGGGTCCGCCTCTCAGATTCTACCGAGCTTTTACAATCAGAAGCAAAGTAAAGATCAGAACAAAGGATTTCATTGTTCTTTTAAATTGAGCTCACAGAAAAAGGATCTCTTGTGGGTTTAAAACAACATGAACACCATTTAATTAATTTAAAGCTTTCCTTTTCCCCAAACTCTCCCCTCCCCATTGCAAAGAGGTCAGTCTGGATATGGATGCTCAAAGAATTTGTACTATGACGGACCACAGAGAGATCTTCTGAAGCAACTTACCCAAAGGTCCTTCCCAGATTCCCCCCCCCCCAAAGCCCCTTGGGGAGCCTTGGCGAGGCGAGGAGGGGGCAGATCCAGCCCGGGGACGAAGCCCCCTTTGCCCCCCTGGAGGAAAGGGATTCGCTCCCTTGCAGGCAACGCCAGAGCCGGATCTCCCTGAGGAAAATCCGGCAAGCCCAAGAGCGGGATCCTCAACTCCCTTCCTCCTGGCGGGGGGTGGGTGGGGAAGATCTCCTGGGAGGAGGAGGGGCGGCCTGGAGGCCGGAGGGAGAGCAGTCCCACCTACCCCGAGCGGGACCCAGAAGCCTCTCCCGACGAATCCAGAGCCGAACCTCCAAGAAAGAAGCGGGAATCGCGGAGGGAAATGGAGAACCAGAAAGCGGGAGGGGAGAGGACGGGGGCGGGGTTTGGGGCGTCCTCTCGGGCTCGGCCCCGCCTTGCAACCCCGCCTCCTCTTCCTCCATCTCCGCCCCTTCCCTCTAATCTCCCCTCCTCCCCCAGCCGGGATCACGTGCTCCGAAGCCTCCTCTGTTCCTCCGAAGGAGGGATGCTCAAGGACGGGGTGGAGGGTTCCTCTGCCCATGGGAAGAGCGCCCCTCCCTGCAGGCTGGAAGCGGGGATTCCTAATCCTCAGAGACCCCAAGACAGGAAAGGAGAAGCTTTGGGGGAGGAACCCTGATCTCCTCCTTGTTCCCATAGAGGCAACACCATACAAGAGGGAAATGGAGCCAGCCAAGCCACCGCAAAATGGAAATGGTTTCTTATTGTTATTAATTGCTATGCACCTTTATTATTTTTACTAATAACGCCAGGCAGTGAAGATAGCCCTCACTTCTTCCTTTGCTTATTTGCCTCACGACAACCCTGTGGGGTGGGTTATGCTGAGAGGGACAGGCCCAAGGCTGCCCAGTTGGCTTTCATGGCCAAGATGGGACTGTAAACCATGGCCTCCGGCTTTCTAAGGCAGGGCTTTAACCATTGGGCCATACCGGAAGTCCTGGGTATGGGTTGGGAATGGTTATTTTTTAAGATGGGTGGATTTCAGCGTCCAGAGTTGTTTTACAAGACAAGTGGACACAATCAAATCTATTACCTTTATACACCGTCCTCCTTTTGCAAATGCCCCAAGGTTTATCAGTGCTTTATTCCAGGTAGTCCTCAACTTACGACATAGGTTTCCCAACAGGGCAAATAAGCTGACTTCTGAGGTGGCTGTTTTCTGTATCTGATAAACAATAAATATATAAATAAATATAAACAACTATGGCTGGTCCTCTACTTTCAACCTTAAGTGAGTCTCTGCACATTATGGATCCGGGTCAGGAATACCTTCTGTGGGTGGGGTCTATCGTAACTCTGAAACGGTCGCAGGTTGAGGTCAGCCTGCAGCGACCCTCCAGGGCTGCCTCTGCCCTCCAGCTGTGCCAGAGGAGCTCTTGGCTGAAAGGGGGGAACTGACCCAAACTCAGCCTCTCTCACCTGAGCTGTGAAGGGAAGATGGCAGAGACCCCCACAGGAGGGGCCACGAACAATGAAGCCCCCTTTGTTGGTAGGAGGGGCTGAATGCTGGCAGCGCCCCATAGTGGGGTGGAGGAATTGGCAGCATGAAATGGCAGAACGGCCCCTTTTCCCTATTTCCAGTTGACCTTCCGTGTATCCCAGGACTGGACCTTCTTTCCAAGGAGCCTTAAATCCATGGAGAGGAAAAGCCTCCCTCAGACTTGACAGGCATCCAGGTACCAGGCGCCTCTGGGGAACACATAATTTTGGGTACACTATAAGAACTAGACAAGTGGCAAACATTCTGGGAAAGAAGCTGTAAATTGACAATGGCAACTACATAAAACAAAAATTTATATATAAAATGTTTTATAGGTGGCATTTACCACTGACCAGATTAGCAAAGATGTTTAATAGCATGTCTGCCAGATGCTAGAAATGTAACCAGACATCGGGAATGTATATTTATTTAAATTTATATACCGCCCCCCTCTCCCAAAGGGACTCGGGGTGGTGAACAGCCAAGATAAAATACGCATATAAAAATACATATACAATATTTAAAAGTTAAAAGAATTAAATACATTGGCCCTTTCAGAAGATTAAAATAATGGAATTAAGAAAGTTAAAACCAGATTAAAAGATTTAAAAACCCCTAGGCCAGACTGGCTTGCTGAAATGAATGAGTTTTCAACGCACGGCGGAAGGTCAGGAGATCAGGGATGATCCTCATCTCCGGGGGTAATTCGTTCCAGAGAGAGGGTGCCCCCAATGAGAAGGCCTGCATCCTCGGGGTCGCCAGCCGTTCAGCCGGCGGCACCCCGAGGAGGCCGAATCTATGGGAGCGTGTATCGGTCAGCGGGAGGCCGATAATGGCAGGAGGCGGTCTCGCAAATATCCTCGTCCCGAGCCATGGAGCATTTTAAAGATGATAACTAAGACCTTGAAGTGTATCCGGAGCCACTGGGAGCCAATGCAGCTCGCGCAGAAGTGGCGTAACATGGGAGCCCCAAGGAGCCCTCAACACCACCCGCGCGGCCGCATTCTGCACCAGCTGGAGCCTCTGGATGCTCTTCAAAGGCAGCCCCATGTAGAGAGCATTGGCATGGAGAGAGCATTGGCATATATGTGGTGAACATGCGAAAAAGCAAATAAATATTGAACAAAAATACATACTTGATTAGAAAAAATGGTAAAGCAACATACAGACTTTAAGCCAGAAATATTGTTAAGCATAATACTGGAAAAATATGATAAGGGGAACCTATATTTAATATTACATTATTTGAGAGCACCAAAAATTGTTACAAAGCACTGGAAAATTGAGGAAATACCTACAGAGTGATTTAAAAGAAATTGGACTACGCAGAAATGGACAGACTTGACATTAAAAATAAAACAAAAAGACGCAGAGTATTTTCAAACATGGGACTCGTTTTATAGATGGTTGGATAGTAGAGGTAGAAATTAAGAGTGGGGAAAGTATTAATATATATAAATAGAGCGATCCAGACAATATGCTGTTCACCAGGCACTTATGTATGTAAAGTGAAAATGTATAAACTTGTTTAAAACTAAAGTCTTCTTGTGGGAACCAAGGTCAGATGAACAGGTGGATCTGGAAGGAGAGGAGTGACCAAGCAACCTGCCAGCACTTTTATTGGACAATGTGACCGCTGACATCTGGGAGGCCGAACGTTTACTTTCTAATTAGGTGAATGCCGCAGGAACTTTTAGAGTTGGTTTTCACGGGCTGTGCCGATACGGTATATCCAATAAACACGTCCTTTGAGGAATCTACCTGTCTCAGAGTTCTGCTTTCAATGGGTGCATTATTATTATATGTGGGCGTGCATAAGTGCAACAACCTGCCTACTGTCCCTGTCCTATTGGTTCTTTTATTTATTCATTTTTTCTTATATGTATTCATAACTATGTTTTTATCCGCATTCCAGACATTGATAAGGTTTCTCTCCAGTGTGGATTTTCTGATGTGTAAGAAGGTCTGACTTTTGACCAAAGCGTAAGTCACAATCCTCACATTTATGGGGTTTTAGTCTGGTGGAGCTTCTGAGACCTTTTGCTTCATTTCCAGAGTTGGATTTCTCACCCTCCAAACCTTCACTGGATCCACTTCCCACATGGACCTTCCTGTGGGTCAATAGGAGGGTTTTGCGAGCAAAGGATTTCCCACACTGAGCATTCATGGGATTTTTGGTGGTTTTTTGGAGTGCTGCTTTTGTCTGATGAGGGACCCAAAAGTTTCCCACGCTCCATGCTTTCCTTTGGCTGCTGCCGTATGTTAATTTTTTTATTATCTGTTGATAGCTTCTTCCAGGTAAATGTTTGGTCACAATCTTTTATCCGCTGTTAAAAGGAAAAAGAAGGGAAGAATTATATTTACCTTTCAGACACACAGAGAATCATAAAATCTTATCCTTTTTTTTTTAAATAAAATATTTAGTTGGGTTTTCACAAAACATAATACAAGTAAAATTTCTTTTTTTGAGAATAGCATGGTCCCGGGTTAATTTGTCCATACAGAGACAAATTCAATTTCCTATTCATCTTTGTATTCTATTCCATATCTTATTACTATTTTAACATTTTCTCAATAATTTTTCCCTTCCCTTAGTTTTCTCAATCTCACTTTTAATTATCTCATTCCTTTCTAAATTAAATTATATATATATATCTTTTTCTAAGTTTCAATACCTTTCTAGTCATCATATTTATACTTTTGCCTGTCCTGTTTCAATTCCATATTTTCTTTTCTCATTAAACAAAGTTTTCCCCTGTAGTTACTAATTAGAGTATGACACCTTTGTACCTGTTAATTATCTATTTAATTCTTATTTAAACTTCAGTTTACGCCTTTACAATTATAACATTCAATATAACACATAACTTCCAATCAAATTCTGCTTGGTACATTCTTAAAATACGCACTAAGTTCTTAAAAGAATATATACCGTGTTTCTCCAACAATACGCCCCCCCCCAATAGGAAGACCCAGCATTTTCTAGGCATGAAATGAAATTAAGCCCCTCCCCCCCAAATTTAGCCCTAGCTTAAAACATGCGAAATTGGGGGGGAGGGCAGGGGAAACCTGCCTTTAACAGTGCCCTGCGGGCAGCCAGGCCTTGTCACCAGCCGCTCCTAACGGCCGAGCATGGAGTGCTTCCTACCCCTGCCAAGCACCTTTGCTGCAGACCCGGGTATGGTGCTGGTGGTTGCAGGCTGGGTCAGCAAGCGATGCGTGGATGTCGGCCTTGGCAGGGCACTTTAGATCGCGAGACCTGCAGCACCTGCCACTGCTGCTTCCTCCACTGTTCTTGCTTTTCCTTCGCATTCCTCCACCGGCAGCATTTCAACAACTTCTCAGGCGGGGGAGCTGCCTCCATAGCTTGCAGAGTTCCCACCGGCGCTGGCGAGAGAGCAGCGGCAGAGCTGGCGGGAACCATGGAAGCGTTTCAGCTGCTTCTCGGGCAGGGGAGCCGCCTCTGTGGCTTCCAGTTTCTGCCGGCGAGAACAGTGGCAACGCCGGCGGGAACAGTGGAAGCATTTCAGCTGTTTCTCGGGCAGGGAAGCTGCCTCTGTGGCTTCCACAGTTCCCGCCAGCGCTGTCTCGCGCCAAGGAACCCTGTCCCTTCCCATCCCACAGGACCGCTCTTTTCCTGCTCTCCTGGCGTGCCCATCAAAACAAAGTTCCAAAATCTCCCGGCCCCTGGTGCGCGAATTGGCTGCCTGGACGCGAGTTTAAATGTCCCACACAGCCAAATGGATGCGGAAAAGTATCTCTCTGTGGCGAACCAATGGCAGCAGAGGAGTGCGGGTGGAGAGCCAGCCAAATAAGCCCCAACCGTGGATGAGAGCCAGAGAACAACGGGCGTGTTAAGGCAGCTGTGTTTAATTGTCCCATTCAGCAGAAAGGAAGGCTCGTTACTCGCCCAAGAGGTCCGGGAGCCTCGCCTGCCCTCGGAGGCACCCAGCAGCCTCGGCTCAAGATCTGTCAGATACTCCACCCCACCCACTCCTGCTTTCCACTGGTTTCTCCCTCTCTCAGAATTTTCTGGCAGGATTTCTCCCAGCCACATTGTGGGTTCAAACGCAGGACCCCAAAACCAACATTCAAGGATCACTGCAGCAATTACTGATTCGGTGCACAACTATTGATCCTAGGACAAAAGGATCCCCTATTTACAATATTTAAAAACGGAGGAGAAAACAATAACCACATGGAGTCATACAGGAGCGCATTTCCCGGGGAGGCTGGGGCGTCCAGGTGCGAAAAGGATGGTGGGCGAGGCTCTTGGGGCACTAAGTATCACAGGGTTGCCTTGGCGAGGCTGCTGCTCAGAAACTAAGAAGGAGGTGAAGGTCAGGGGGGATGCAAGGACGCTGTCTCGCGCCGGCAGCAACTATGAAAGCCACAGGCGGCTCCCCCGCCCGAGAAGCAACTAAAACGCTTCCACTATTCCCGCCGGCGTTGCCGCTGTTCTCGCACTGGTAGGAACTGTGAATGCCGTAGGTGGCTCCCCCACCCTAGAAGCAGCTGAAACACTTCCACTGTTCCTGCCAGCATTGCCGCTGTTCTCGCACCGGTAGGAACTGTGAAAGCCACATGCGGCTCCCCCACCCTAGAAGCAACTGAAACACTTCCACTGTTCCCGCTGGCGTTGCCGTTGTTCTCGCACTGGTAGGAACTATGAAAGCCACAGGCAGCTCCCCCACCCGAGAAGCAGCTGAAACACTTCCACTGTTCCCGCCGGCGTTGCTGCTATTCTCGTGCCGGCAGGAACTGTGAAAGCCACAGGCGGCTCCCCTGCCCGAGAAGCAGCTGAAACACTTCCACTGTTCCCGACATTGCTGCTGTTCTCACACCGGTAGGAACTATGAAAGCCATGGGCGGCTCCCCTGCCCGAGAAGCAGCTGAAACACTTCCACTGTTCCCGCCGGCGTTGCTGCTATTCTCGCGCTGGCAGGAACTGTGAAAGCCACAGGCGGTTCCCCCGCTTGTGAAGCAGCTGAAACTCTTCCACGGTTCCTGCTGGCACTACCGCTGTTCTCTCGCCAGCACCGGCAGGAACTGTGGAAGCTATGGAGGCAGCTCCCTGCCCGAGAAGCAGCTGAAATGCTGCCGGTGGAAGAATGCAAAGGAAAAGCAAGAGCAGTGGAGGAAGCGGATACCGAAGGTCTTGTAATTTAAAGTGCCCTGCCAAGACTGACATCCACACCGCTGCCGCCCACCCACTGACCCGGTGGGGGGGGCAGGGAGAAATCAATTCACCCCTAAAAAGATGGCCTAGCCGTTTTTTCGGGGCTCAAAAAAAAAATAAGACCCGGCCTTATTTTATGAGAAACACGGCATATATATAACAATAATAAATAAAATACTTATTCTATTCCAATTCAGCTCTATCATTAATGTTAGTTATAATCTTTGACATCTTTAACATTCCTTTTCAATAGGATATCATACTTCTAGGAACACTTATAATATTTCCATAATTTTTTCATGTTTCTTTCATATTCCTCTTCACTTAAGTATTTATAACACATTTATAATAATTAAAATGTTCCCCTCCTTTCCTAATTTCATTTTCTCATTCTCTTTACTTCATTTATTTACTAAACATTCCATTATATTACAATGAGTATTTTATCTATCATTTTAATCACACTTGTTTCATATTTCATACGGCTGTCGTTAGAAAACCATATAGCGGCCGTCGCCAGGGGGGCTTTTTGTCAGGTCCGTAAGATCTACCAGTTGCGGCCCTTTCTGGATCGGGATGCGCTGCGCACAGTCACATCCACCCTCATCATCTCCCGCCTAAACTATTACAATGCTCTCTACATGGGGCTCCCCTTGAAGAGCATCCGGAGGCTCCAGTTGGTGCAGAGTGCGGCCGCGCGGGTGGTTTGGGGGGCTTCTCGGAGCTCCCATGTTACACCACTTTTGTGCAAGCTGCACTGGCTCCCAGTGGCCTTCCGGGTGCGATTCAAGGTGTTAGTGGTCATCTTTAAAGCGCTCCATGGCTTGGGACCTGGGTACTTACAGGACCGCCTACTGCCACCATTGGCCTCCCGTCGGCCAGTGCACTCCCATAGGGCGGGCCTCCTCGGGGTGCCACCGGCTGGACAGCTGGCGACCCTGAGGGTGTGGGCCTTCTCTCTGGGAGCACCCTCCCTCTGGAACGAATTACCCCCGGAGATGAGGACCATCCCTGACATATTAACCTTCCGGCGTGCACTGAAGACCCACTTATTCCATCAAGCCGGTCTGGCCTAGAGTTACTTACAGAGTTTTAATTGATTTTAAATAGTTTTTTAGTTTTAACCCTTTGATAAGTTTTAATTTTTCAGCCAATTATTTAATTCTTTTAATTCCATTTTAAATATTGTATTTATGTCTCTATTTTTATTCAGCTGTACACCACCCCGAGTCCCGCTGGAAGAGGGGTCGGTATAGAAGATCGATTAAATAAATAAATACTTTCAAAGTTCATTTCTAATATAACAATACTATCTTATGTACCCCTGCAGAATCCCTCTTTCAATTAAGTTTTCACCCATTATCTCTGTGTCTTCCTCCTTATCTTCCTCCTCCTTCCCGCAGCCCATTTCCTGATTCAAGAGAACCACGAGAGCCACTTCCTCAGCCCACTTTGGCTGCCCAGGATGGCACAATCTGACTGCCATCTTGTCTGCTCTGACCCTCCCAGTCCATCTACTGAAAAAGGCACTCTTGGTTATTTTGAGGAAAATACTTTTAGTGAGGATTATATGCACAGAAAGTAACTGAATACAAATATCTATGTGTGAATATATGAAAAAAGACATTGAAACAAATGGGAAAAAATCCCTCCAAAAAAGGTAATAGGAAAAAGAAACTTCCTCCTCATTCTCAGCCAACAGGTTCAACATCATTCTACCCTTCACCCCATTTTCTCCTCTCTTAACTTTTTAGTTCTCATGGATCAACAAAATCTAGTAAAAATTTAAGAGAAATACCTGGTTTCTTGATTTGCGACTGAAGGAACCTATGACCAGAAATCAATACAAACTTATAGTCCCAAGACCAGGACTTCCTGGACTCTGCCAAACATTTTGTCTACTCCCCACATAGGTTTTTGTGTAATCACTCTGGGAAGTTACTAATGTGGCTTTGCGAGCAACATATTCTCACACACAACAATTTACACCCTCTTGTGACTGTTGGGAAAAAAAAGAGTTCCCAACATTGTTCACAGCTGAAGAGATTTATCTCAGGTGTGGACTTTCTGGTGCCTTTTTAGGTTTGATTTACTATGAAAACATTTCTCACACTCCAGGCATTTATACGGTTTTTCTCCAGTGTGGATTCGCTGATGCCTCATAAGAGAACCTTTCCGAGAAAAACATTGATCACACTCTGAGCATTTGTGAGGTTTCTCTCCTGTATGGGTTTGGCTGTGACTTATAAGGGAAGAAGAATGAGCAAATGCTCTCCCACAGTCCAAACATTTGTAGTTTTTTTCCCCTGTGTGAGTTTTCAAATGAGATTTAAGGGCTGATGAGGTGCTATAAAATCTTCCACAGTCGTTGCATTGATGTGGCTTCTCCCCTGTGTGGGTTTTATGATGACTCCAAAGGCCTTCCTTCTGTCCAAAACATTTTCCACATTCCATGCATTTGTATGGCTTCTCTCCTGTGTGGAACCTTTGATGGCGTCCAAGGTGTTGCTTTTGGGAAAAGCATTTCCCACACTCCCCACATTTGTAGGGTTTCTCCCCCGTGTGGATTCTCTGATGAACCTGAACATGGGCTGGCGTATGAAAACTTTTCCCACACTGCTCACATCTATGGGGCAGCTCCCCTTTGTGCCAATTCTGGTGTCTCCGAAGTTCAGAAGAATTCACAAATCTTTTCTCACATTCTGAGCACTCATACAGTTTCTCTCCAGTGTGACGTCTCTGATGTATTACCAGGGTTGATCTCAAGGTAAAACATTTCCCACATTCGAGGCACTTTTCGTTTTTCTCCCCTCTGTGTGTTTTCCAATGACTCCGAAGAGATGAACTATAGATGAAACTTTTTCCACACTCAAAGCAGTTGTAAGGTTTTATTCCTGCATGAATCTTCTCATGACTTCGAAGATTTGAAGTCTGGGTGAAACATTTTCCACACTCAAAGCATTTGTAAGATTTGATTCCCACATGAGTCTTTCCATGGATCCAAAGACTTGAGTTCTGAGAAAAGCTCTTCCCACATTCCCAACACTTGTAAGGTTTCTCCCCTGTGTGAATCCTCTCGTGGTTTCTGAGAGTGGCTTTTTCACGGAAAAATGTTCCACATTCCAGACATTCGTAAGGTTTCTCTCCAGTGTGGATTTTCTGATGTGTACGAAGGAATGACTTTTTACTAAAGCATAACTCACATTCCTCACATTTATAGGGTTTTAGTGTTGGGGGGCTTCTGATATCTTTGGAATTTTTCCCAGAGAAAGATTTCTCACCCTCCAAACTTTGACTGGATCCACTTCCCACATGGACCTTCCTGTGGGTCAAAAAGAGGCACCTGCGAGCAAAGGATTTCCCACACTCTGAGCATTCATGGGTTCTTTTGGGCGTTCTTGGAGTGCTGCTTGTGTCTGACAGGAGATCCAAGAATTTCCCACGCTTCATGCTTTCCCTTGGCTGCTGCCTTGGGCTGGACGTCTACTATCACTTGTTAGTTGTCTTGACGGTAAATCTTCAGTTATAATTGTTTTCCTGCTGGTGGAACAAAAAAGAAGATGAGAACATTATTTCCTTTCGAGAAACACAGAAAGTCACAAAATGATTGAAGGCAAGATGCTGACATTTCTAATCTGCTCAGAAAGTGCTATAAAGCCCTATGTATCTAAGTCGAAGTGCTATAACTATTGCTAATAACAACCGCAACAGTGAGGGCAGAGTTGCAGTTCTTCAGCAAAGCGGTCATTTGATGTCTCATGTAATGACCACTTTCCTCAGGAAAGGAGTTTGCAGCCCAGTTGTAGACATAAATAGAGGACTGCCTGTAGGAAACACAAAAGTCAAGGCAAAAAGTTTCACTGCATTGTCGTTTTGTCAAATACAGGCAAGAAAGAAGTGAAGGCAAATATACTTTGTGTGTCTCAGGATGAAGTTACAGGATCCAATCTGAGTCGGCCACCGGGATCAGAGGTTTTGTCTTCCGAGCTTTCAGACTCGTGCTGGAGCCCATCTTCAGGGAACTTCTCTCTAGCAGAGTGTGTGTCCTGTTGTGTGTGTGGTCTACACACACAACCACTCCACACACAGAACAGAGAGACACAGAACTGAAGATGGGCTCCAGCACAAGTCAGAAAGCTCAGAAGACAAAACCTCCGATCCTGATGAAAACTGCTTATCTTCCAAACCACAATTTAATCAAGATTTAGATCAGCCCAAATGGAAGAAACCAGCAGGGTGAAGTCCATCATGGACCAATGCATAGTTGTGAGTAGGAAAACTCAATGGAAGACAGGAGAGAGACCAGGTGGGGCAGAGCAGGTGTGAAAAGGGCCGATCTCCTCCCATTCCCCCACCCTACAACCACAGAGGGTCAAGCAAGAGGTCCAAGCAGAGTTTGGAATGAAGTGGGATGCCAGCTGACCTTGAAGCAGTGTCTGGAGGAGATGCCACCCTTACTTTCATCTCCCCCCCAAGCATTCTGCCCCCCCTCCCGTCCGTGGCAGCCCCTCACGGAAAAGCAAGGAAGCAGAGGAAAGCATCGGGTTGCCTCAAAACCTTCTCAAAACCTTCAATTTGTAAAACATCCACCATGAATTTAGAATTTACCTTTATTGTCATTGCATTCCATGAATACAATGAAATTTCAAAGCCACTCTAGCACAGTGCCCCAAACACCACATCACAATCATAAGTATTTAAAAATTAAAATAATTAAAATAATAACAACAATAATAAATAACCCAGTCTAAAACCTATCTAAAAATTTAACAAGTTAAATAGTTTAAAAATGCCATTATGTGCATAAAACTAGATCACAAATGTGCTTTTTGATTCAAGACAATTATTGCCTTGGAGAAGAAACTGTTTCTCAGTCTATTAGTCCTCATTTGAAAGAGAGCAACCAATGATTTTTGATGCTGTGTTTATACATTTTATTTTATTTACTTACTTACTTACTTATTTATTTATTTTTGTCCATTGCTTACAAGATAATAGGTATAAGTAAAAACATAGTTATGAATACATGGATATATATAGGAAAAAAAAGAAAAGAAACAATAGGACAGGGACGGTAGGCATGTTGGTGCGCTTATGCACGTCCCCTACAGGCCTCTTAGGAAAGGGGTGAGGTAAATAGTAGACAGTCTAAAGTTTTTGGGATTTGGGGAAGGAACTACAGAGACAGGTAGAGTATTCCAGACATTGACCACTCTGTTGCTGAAGTCGTATTTCCTGCATTCCTGTATTTGAGTATTCGTCTAGCAAATGTTTTGTATGCTCTACTTATTAGTGTAATATTATCAGAGAAAAAGCTATGTAAGATTAGGTTAACAACTCTTAACGCCTTTTTGGCTATGTAGTTACAGTGGGCTCTAGCACTTAGATCATTTGAGATGAGAACTCCAAGATCCTTGACAGAGTTTGGATCATAAACAAGGCCTTGACTATTCAGCCTGTATTTTATTTTCTGTTTTTTTTTGCCAATATGTAGGACAGAGCATTTATTTGTTGAGTTTTGAAGTTGCCATTTGTTTGACCATTCTGATACATAATCAAGGTCTTTTTGAAGGGTAGCAGTATTGTCTGCGGTGTTGAATAGCTTTACATCATCAGCGAAGAGAACGCAGTTGCTCTTGATATGATCACAGAGGTCATTTATGCAGAGTATGAATAGAGTTGGTCCTAGAACACTGCCTTGGAGAACACTACTATTGATAGGTACAGAATTTGATAGGAAGCTCCCAATTTTGACCAGTTTGTTGTCTGTTTGACAGGAATGCTTCTATCCGGTTATGCAGGTGTTCAGAGATACCGTAAGATTTATGTTTAATCCATTTTTAACTTTTGTACAGTGTATTGGGGTTTGTGATTGGCTGTGCACCGCCCTGAGTCCTTCAGGAGAAGGGCGGTATATTAGTATAAATAAATAAATTAGTATAAAGTTTGTCATCTACCACTGAATCAAAAGCTTTACAGAAGTCTATGTAGATTGCATCTATTGCTTTGCCCTGATCGAGTTGTATAGTCCATATGTTTTTGCAGTGTAAGAGTTGCAGTTAACATGATAGTTTTTTCCTGAAACCAAATTGTTTATTAGAGAGTAGGTTGTTTGTTTCTAAGTGGAGGATGATGGATTGGTTAATAATTGATTCCATGACTTTACAGGTGATGCAGCATAAAGAGATTGGTCTGCAATTTTCAACTAGGCTGGGGTCTCCCTTTTTGAAGATGGGGATGACTGTGGCTTGTGACCATAGTTTTGGCAAGGAGCTGGTCCTGAAAGATTTTTCAAAGATTATGCTTAGAGGTTCGGCTATGGCAGTGGATAGCTTTTTTAAGAAGTAGGCACATATTCCGTCCGGTCCAATATATAGAGATGGTTTTAGATTGCGTAGTGCTTTTTCAACATTGTCTTCTGTAAAATTGATATGTATTAGATCATTGTAGTTGTCTGGGCATAATCCATTGCTGTTTACAAATATTGAGCCAAAGAAGTGTTAAACAGGTTGGCTTTAATAGTGTCGTCATTGCAGTCTTTATCATTAGGTCCTTTCAGGGGTGGGATGGACCTGGAGTCTTTTAGTTTGTTGTTTACAAAATTGTAGAAAGCGCGGGTGGAATTGGTGCATAGAAGGTTTTCTTCTTGTTTAATGTGATAATTGATGCATTCAGTTTTTATCTGGTGGCATAAATTTTTGTATCGGCTTTTGAAGTTGGCAATGTGACCGGATTTGTTTTTCCACCAAGTGATTTCTTTTTGGATTGAAGCTTTCTTGTTGTAATGGGTAATTTGTTTTTTCTGGTTTGGGGAGTTGTTAATGGTACATATAGTTTGATGACTCTTTTGACTTCAAGTAAAAATATGTTGTAATGGTCTTCTATGGTAATGCATCCAGAGAATAGAAATTGCCAATCAAGGGATGAGATTGTTATTTATAAGATCATAGTTGTCTTTTTTGAAGTTATAATTGGGGATTCCATTGTTGTGATGATTTTTGTGTGGATGTATGTTGAGACAAAAGTCAATCATGCTGTGGTCACTGTTGGAAAAGGGTTCTTTAATTTGTATTCCGTAAATTGAATTCAAACTATTGCAGAAGATGAGATTGAGGCAGTTGTTAAGTCTAGTGTTGTTGGCTACTAGTTGTTCTAGTCCCAGATTTGATACTGCATTGTAGAAGGTTGCATGTGTGGGTTCAGTTGTACATTCGTTAAGGGTCCAGTTAATATTAGGTAGATTGAAGTCACCAAGAAAGATAAAAGTGTGTGGGCAGGATGCTGCCCATGTTAGTAGTGTATTTAAGTTGTTTGCATGTTTGATGTCATAATCAGGGGCTCTGTAACATAGTAAGAACCGAAATGTGATATTTAAGGACAGTTCACAGACGATGGTCTCAGGAATAGCAAACTCCTGGGTAACTGGATGCTTTTTAGATGTAGGGACTTTTTATAGAAGATAGCAATACCACCTCCTCTACGAATTTCACGATCTGATCGGTAAACATGATAGTCTCTTACTGTAGTAATGGAGTCAGGGAGAGATGTGTTGAGCCATGTTTCACAGACAAATATAATGTCGAATTTAGCCGTATTTAGTAAGAGGAGAAATTCAGGTATTTTATTTACAAGGCTTCTTGCACTGAGTAGCTTGCATGTAAGGCCAGTTGTGGTTGGAATAGAGGTAGTTAGGGGCATGCGTACCTAGTTTTGGATGATGTTGGATTGGATGGGGTGGGGTTGGATGCGGAGTTGTGGGTTATGTGACTTTCTTTTGATGCAATCAGCTCGGTAGTCAATGTATAGGTCCTTTTCTCCATTGTCTAGATGGTTTTTGAGTTCTTCGCGGAGTTCACGGGAGTCGATTCTTTGCAGTATGGATAAGTCTGGTCTTGAGCGAAGTTTTTTGTGGTTGGGATTGGTTTTTGCAATGGAAATTTATTGTATGAATGAATATGCACTTGCTGGACTCATTTTTGCATACAACTCTACAAAATCTTGGGGCCGCAGAGCCGTTAGTGTATTTGTACCCAGGGCCATCTCTGGTTATTCCAATGATATCTTCAGGAGAGATTTTTGTTGTATTTGAGTTGCTTATGATATCACAAACTTTGGTAGTGTCATCTGATTCGTTGGTGTCTTCGAGACCAAATAAGATGGCATTTGGACATTTCTGTTCACATTCCATGTGTCTCTGAGGTGTAAGGAGATATTTGTGCAATTATTTGAAGGGATAGTAATTGTTTGTGGCTGTGGTTTGGTAGTTATTTTTGGTTGTAGTTGTGATTGTAGTTGAGGTAGTGGTTGTGTTTGTTGTGGGATTTGATTTTGAGCCGATAGGTACTCACTTATCTGTGCTGTATTTTTTTTTCAAGAGAGATTAGGCTTGCTTGTATAGTTGTTTCAAACGTGTTGCTAAGCGTTCTTCTATTGAGTGAATGAGTGATTCTATGCTTTCAACTCTGTCAGGTAGGGTACACAGTTTGTTTAGCTTAGAACATGATGGACATAGATAAAAGAATGTATCTGAATTTTTAACCATATCAGCTAGGCTTTTGTTTGCGTTTAAGCAGTCAGGGTGGGCTAGATTATCGCATAGGCGGCATCTGATGTAAATTTTGTTTTCATTGATCATTTCAAGACATCTGAAACATATGCAGGAGTCTGGGAGGTCATTGGTAGAGATATTTTTCATTTGTCTTGTTTTGGAGTTTTTGGCTGGCATGGTCGATGACAATAGTACAGTAATTGAAGCCCCTTTCAAAAACCTCCTGACTATAGGGTGATGTGATAAGGGAGCGAACCCCATGAAAGAACAGAGGAGAGGGCCGCTACCTGCCTGAGTAGAGTGTTGGGGACCAAACCTTTCTTTAGACCATCCTGAAGGAATCTAAAAATTCTGCCAACTGGGCTGAAGCGGGAGAGAGAGACCCTCTCTAAGGCACAATCGGGAAAAAACCTTCCAGGTGGCATCAGAGATGCGCCTTGTAGAGGGTCTGCGAGACGCCAGGATAGTGAGGATGACCCTTTCTGGAAGATCAGCCTCCTCTAGCCACTACCGCTCAAGCACCACACTGTCAGCTTGAGCCACTGGAGCTCTGGATGGAGCAAAGCCCCTTGGTGAAGAGAGATTAGATGGGCTGGGATCCTCCAAGGAGAAGCCACAGATAGGTTGACCAGGTCCGCAAACCAGGGCCTCCTTGGCCAATAGGGTGCTAGAAGGAGGAACTCTGTTTGTTCCACTAACATTTTCCGAATTACTGCCGGAATGATGGGAAACGGAAGAAAGGCGTACAGGAGATCCTTGGCCATCTACACCGAAGAGCCTTGGTCCCCTCTGCTCCCTGGCAAGGAAACTTGAAGAATCTGGTGACTTGGGCGTTTTGAGGAGTGGAGAAGAGATCCACCACCCATGTTCCGAATCTGAGGGAAAAGTCCCTGAATAGAGACGGAGGAATGGACCATTCTGTCCGGTCGACTAGGCTCTTGCTGAGCCAGTCGGCCTGGGAGTTGTCGACCACGGAGATGTAGTCCGCCAAGATTGACAACAAGTGCTACTCTCTGTCCATAACCCCAACCGTTGAGCCTCTCTCATGAGGGCCTTGGACCTCGTCCCCCTTTGCTGGTTGACATGAGTTTTTGCGGCCATGTTGTCTGTAAGGACTAGAACATGAGAGCCGGTCACTGATTGTCTGAAATGCTTGAGAGCCAGACATTGACTCTGAGCTGTAACCAGTTCATGGGAAGGGTCTGCTCTGACCTGGACCAAAAGCCTTAAGCTATTTGACCCTGCATATGGGAACCCCAACCTAGGAGGCTGGCATCGGTGGTTATCACTAGCCTGTCTGGTTCCCTAAACAGGAGATACTTCTTGATTGACGTGGAACACCACCAATTGAGTAATCGCCGGATTTGATGGCTTTTTTTGGTGTTGATGGAAAACCCGTGACTCTGGAGACATGACAGGGTAATTTGCAGATCCCGGTGGGCCGAATGGATGGAGGAGGACAGAATCAACATGTCATCCAAGTAGCATTGGATCCTCACTGGGACAAAACGCAGAGATGTCACCAATGCTGCCAGAACCTTTGTGAAGACCCTTGGAGCCGATGAGAGGCCAAAGGGAAGTGCTCGACACTGTTAATGGGCATTCTGATAACAGAAACGGAGAAACTGGAGATGATGAGACCAAATGGGGATGTGGAGGTAAAAAGAAAGGAGGTCAGCCTCCCGAATGCTCTCTAAAATGGAATGCAGAGTCTGCATTTTAAATCGCCTGTATTTTACAGATTGGTTGAGGAATTTGGGATCCAAGATGGCTCGCCACCACCCCGAGGCTTAGGAATGATGAAAAGGCGGGAGTAAAATCCAAGTCCCCATTGAGAGGAGGGAACAGGTTGAATAGCCCTGATGTCAAGAAGGTGTTGAATGGCCTGATTCATGACGGATTGCCTTGAAATGTCCCGAGAAACAGGACTAATAGTGCTGAGGACCCAGGCGTCCGTCGTTGACTCCTCCCATTTGGAGGCAAAGAAGGCTAGGCGACCTCCGATGGGTGGTGAGAACGAGGGATTACTTAGAGCGACGGAAGGAAAGACACCCCCCCTCCCCGAAAGGGCCGTTTACCAGCAGAAGGTTGTTGTCTGCCAGATGCTTCCGCACGTTGGTCTTGGCGTTGGGAGTACGGCCTCTGAGAGCGAGGAAAGCGGGAGGAGGTCTCTGCTCGAAAGGTAGGAGGGCGATAAGGAGCTGGGCGATAGTCGGCTTTCTTCCCAGAGGAAGAGAAAGTTTTATGTTTATCTCTGGTTTTGATGAGATAAGGCTCCAGAGCATCACCAAAAAGTTTATTGCTTACGAAGGGAACTGAAGCTAACTTCCATTTTAGGTGTGACTCCGCCTGCCAGTTTCAGAGCCATAAAAGTCTTCTAGCTGCTACTGAAGATGTCATGGCCCTAGATGCGAATTTGGCGGAATTGAGAGTGGCATCTGCAGTGAATTCTGCAGCTGCAATAATTTAGTTGAGGTCTTGGGGAGACCGGAGGTCAGAAGCAGGCAATCTATTCTGGAGTTGGCGAAGCCACCGTATGGATGACCTCATGAAAAAGGATGCTGCTGTTGAAGCCCAAACAGCCCATGCAGCGGCCTGATGATTGCGCTTCAGGGTCTGTTCGGAACGTTTATCATCCGGTTTCAGGATATCTTCTGGCTCAGTGGGAATGCCAGAGGATGAGAACAAGGCCGCAACCAGAATGTCAACAGAAGGCACTGTTAGGGCATTGTCCAGGGCTGCGCTGACGTTGTAAAAACGCTTATTCAGAGAAGAAGGGCGAGGACTTCCACCCCCCTGCCAAAGGAGAAGCGCACTGTTCCTTGACCATGTCCAGGAACAATGTGGGGGAAGGCAAAACTTCTGCAGGCTTGGAGAAAAGCGAGTCTCCTTGGCCAGAGGGATCTCCTTGTGGATCAGGAGCCACTTCCTCTGGCGACAGCTTGGCAGTGACCAAGGCCTTGCTGAGTAATGGCCTGAAAAGGGTCGGGTTGAAGACCAATGCGGAAGTTGCCCCTGTAGAGAATCCATAGCACACAGCATACACGTGCAATCGCTCTTCCAAACTGTGGCCTAAGCTTTACCAGCTTAGTCAGCAAACACGCAACACCCTGCTGCTAGTCAGCTACAGAAAGAGCCATGTCTACTCTGGGCAAGAACCTTCTTCTTCTGAAAGGTTTTTGTCATAAAATTCGCCCTCTTCACACTCTGAACGAGAGGAGTAACTGTGTTCAGATGTGAAGCCCCTCCCTCCTCATCAGCCTCCCCCCATTCTGGTAGAGAAGAATGGTACCATGAGGTTCTGAGGCCTGTGAAATTCAGGGTGAGGAGGCAAGGAACTTTAGGCTGAGAAGAATTTGCTTGAAGCCTTCAGCCAATCCCTGTCTAATGGCCAATGAAACAACATCTTGGATATGCCTGGCCTATGCTCAAAGGTAGAGGCCAAAGGCTGAAGGCCCGCTGCTGTGGGAGTGAAGGTGGCTTCAGGCCTAGATTGAGAAGGGGCTCGAGGCCTGGAGGAAAGGGGGAGGACCATAGGGCCCAAGAAGCCTGTTGGAAATAGGGCCCAGATCTGCTGAGATCCTGAGGATCTGATTGTTCTGCAGAGGCTCCAGGAGACCAGGATGGAGGAAGAAAAGCCTTCTTTTCTGCCCTCAACTCAGCCAGAGTTGCCTTCTTAGGGGCTAGAGCCTTAGCTCTGATTTTAGAAGCCAGCTCCCTCTGGACTGATTGGTTGCACTGCCTGCTTCTTTTTCTCTTGTTGGGCTTAAGAGACTGATCCACTGGGGGGGGGGGAAGCTCTGCCTGAGCCTTATCCTGATCCATTTGTAGAAGGAAAGGCTCCTGAGTTGGGAAGAAGCTGCTTAGAAACTCAGAATAAGTCCTTTAGGGTATAAAATGGCCCCCGGGCTTACAAAATGGCCGCTCACCTCGTGGTGGAAGGCTTCAATCCATGATGGCTGCTGACTAGGGAAAACAGGCTCTGAGATAGAAGAATAGCTCCTTAGGCTATAAGGAGCCCCGAGCGAAGTCAGCAGAAGAAAGCACAGCCACCCACACAATCAGCTGGCTGGAGCTATTATCAGCCTTCCAGATCGTTTTTACGATCCTCAAGCTGCAGGCTGCAGACATGGGGGAGATCTCAGAGACTGCCCAGCTTGCCTGAATAGCCTTCTAGCAACAACGTTGCAAGACAGAGAGCCCTGCTCTCCTGAAAGAGCAGCTACCCAGATCCCTGGAAGCTGCTGAAGCAAGAAAAAAAAGGTACTGAAGATCATTTGTTTATTGCTAGTACTATCAGACACTTTCAAAGACACAACTACTGACTAAAAGAAGCTGAGCCAAAAGCTGGGGTTTCTTGGGGGGGGGG